>VDFB02058242.1:711297591-711315756 GCA_007258455.2 Sequoia sempervirens | reverse complement strand
TTATGCAAATGATGCAAAAAAAGATGCAAATATGGGTCCTAGCTACAAGTCCATTTTAGGTACCCATGTACAAATGTAAATAAAATCTCACAAACATAGAAAAGGAGAAACCCAGTGGGACAAAACTCCTCTCCAAAAGAGAGAAAAGAAACAATCAAGTGAGGAAGGATGGAGGACTCCATGATACCCCCCAAGTACACCATCCATCACATAGATACATTACAATCAATAGCCCCCCATAAGAGGGAAAGAGAGAGACTATGTAGTCCCCCCACAATGTATAAGCACCTACAAAAATGGTAAGTGCCTGAAGACAAAACATAATCCAATGTTGACAAACAACTTGTCTTCCTTTTGGAAGAAACAAAACCAAGTACAAATGTAGGAATGCTTCCCATTACAAATAGGAATTGAAAGAAAGAAGCATTAATATGTATGATAATGTCTCTGAAATCTACTCATGTGTCTCCTAGTCCATTGAAGATGAAGATGCTACAATCAAATCAAGTACATGCTCAATCAATGAAGGTGACAAACCAAGACTCTGCAGAAATTGATGTTGAAATTATATCCAAATACAAAGATGGTCTGACAACAGATGTGCAATGATAGTCATCAAAGAGGAGAGATAACCCCTCAAATTTTTCCTCCAAATTTGAAATGTGAGACTCCACAAACAAGGATGCAATGTTTGATAAATAGGAATCCCAATTAGTAAAACAATAAGATACTTCTTATTGGAGCCACCAATACTCAAAATCTCAACAAGATCAATCAATCAAAATTGAAAGTAAACATTTTATCAAGAAACCTAACATGCTAAATTTATGAAAGCTTTAAAGAAAACATCTACTCTAATCTATTCAAACTTTATCTTGTTGTGGAATTGGTGTCATGTTGATGTGGACCGATGACCCTTTCCCAATCCCATGATAATGAGCTTGTCTCAATCGATTCTATGGAAGAGAATTGATGAAACCATGATGTTTGGTGTATGAAAAACCTAAATTATGCAAAAAATGAACATGATGCAAGCTAAGTTACCATGATTTTATGCTATAAATGATCTAATTATGCTATTAATAAGCTAATCTAAGCTAAAAATGAGCTAAAAGATGAAAACCCTAATTTATTTACAAACTAAGATGGATGCATGGAAGCCATTAATGGAAGCTTGAAGCTATTATGCAACTAAAAAAAACTGAAAATAAGCTAAATGTAAGCAAATTGAGAGTATGGATGTAATTTAAAAGCATAAGTTTATAATAAAAGATGGATCTATTTTTCTCCAAATAGTGATCTATTTATATGAGAGAAAATGAGGAATGGGTGGTTGAGATCAAAAAGCTTAATCAACGGTTCAAGATGAAGGGGATAAGAGGCACAGATCGTGGATTCTCTTCAACGGGTGAGAATGCAAGATGAAAGTTAATCAAAGGCTCACAATTGCCTCAAACAAACACATTTTTTACCTATTCACACAGGTCAAAGGTAACTTGCCAAAGAGGTTAAAGGGTTAACTTGAATTTGAAGGTAAGTGGGTTGATTGGAGGAAAGAGAATATTCCTTTAGGGTGAGAAAAAAAGGGATTTTACAGATTAAAACAAAGTTTTAATTGTGAAAAAAGGGATAAAGAATATTCCATGGGAATATTCCCTTTGATTAAAGGAAAGTTTAATTCCTAATTAAACAAGGTTTAATTTATGCAATTAGGGAATTAGAAGAATTAAGAGACATTTATTAAATTAGGTGATTTAATAAATAGGTAAGGGGTGAAATGATATTTAATTAAATAAGATGACTTAGAAGATTAAATTAAATATTTTTATTTATTTAATTTAATGAGATGAATTGTTAGTGTGAAAAGAGGTAAATTAACCCAATTTAATTAATTAGGCCAAATAGACAAAAATGATGCAATTAATTAATTAGCTAGGCTAATTGAATTAATTAAGTGAGAAGATGATGGATTAAGGAGGACATGATGTTAATAAACCTGATTCAAGTGTATGACATTGATTAGCATTTTTCTCAGTGTCTACACATAGATATCTTGATAACACTGGCATTGTTTGAGGGGTGGTGGACCTAGCTTGATTGGCTAAAGCATCTTGTTGTAGGAAAGAGGTCACAAGGTCTAGTCTCCCCACCTTCCCTGTGGAACCAAAGGGTGTGTCACACCAACTCCACTAGTCACGTGAAATTTTTTTACTAGGCGCAGTGCAGTTTATAGGGGGGCGAATACCCGACCGATTCTTCTAGTCTAAAAAAAGAAACTAACATTGTTTGAGATACTTTTATGGAAACAACCCACCTATGATCCCTTTTCCCTTAAATAGATTATACCCTTGAACTACCATTAATAGAGCATTACCTTGAAGAAACTAAACCCTAACATACTTTCCAGCAATGTCTTCCAAATCCATTAAAGATTGACAGAGGTCCATCAAATTTGAAAAGAAAATAGAGAGAACCTGAGATGGTAGTAAAATCCTTCGTGCCTTGGGACTGGTTACCTCAATGCCTATCATAGTTCAAATGCAATCTTCCACCCATGAACATTCTAATCTGAATAGGATGTCAAGATCTTCATGCGATAGGAAGCCCTCAAAGGGCCTTTCCCAGGCTTGAACCCTCATGCAAATACCAAGATTCCAAGGTTGGTAATCCATTTTCCAAGTGAACAATATATTTAAAAAGCACCACCTCTAGAAATCTTCCACCAATCCTCCAATCCTTCCACTCACGACAGACACATAGCAGCAACTAATCCTTCCCCAATCCACAAAGTACCACAAGTTCCCAAGCAAACGAAAGAGAAAAGCACTGGAAATTTCCTAAATGAATTGTTTAAATGGAAAAACACTCCATCTGAGGGGATTAAAATTTTTACAAAGGATGAAAAAATAATGATTAAACCGTCCATAAAATCCATTGCTCAAATATTTGCATGCTTTCCAACTAGCAAATTCACGTGAAGCAAGCACATAAAATTAATTGATTTAACCTGAGCACACTCCATATCATAATGAATCTTAGTACTCATAAAAAAAAACCACATTAGAAATAACAACTAGCGGTAGTGAGGTGACATTATCCTACATGGAATCTTGCATCAACAAAACATGGTTTATCCTGTGTGGAAGCTTACATCATCGGCTCATAAACACTTTATCATCCACACAATGCCAAGTCATTTTAAGGATTGTAAATAGAGCACCATACGCATATCCCCTTATTACCGAGTTATTTGAGCAATTATGAATGGATAACACTCATAGAAGCTTGCTTTAATTGGATTAAATTTTGTAAAAGAGGATAGTCTTTAGCAATATCACTAATACCCAAAAATTCAAAATCTTGATGCTCACATCCCATGTTTGCAAGCCTAGCTACTAGCTTTAGGGAAAACTTTAGTGGTGAATCTTCACCAATTGGAGAATTTTAGAAATCGGCCAAGTCAAAATTGGCGAATTAATTGCACCCAACAGGGTGTCCAAATTGCTCAAATTTTATGAATTAGCGGTCCAATGCATGTCCATTCGCCATCGTTTTTTCTTATGAGGCATATTTAAGCAACAAATTTTCATAACAAATTACGCATTTCAAATGGACCAATTAATATTTTCTCCTAGAATCTCAAAAGCATGTGATAAAACACCTACATATTCGCCAATACTATTAAAACAACATACCCATTTTTCCAATTAAAATTTACAAATAGTTGCTTGTGAACACCCATTTCACCAATTAAAATTTACAAATAGTTGCTTATGAGGACCCATTTCGCCAATAACATTAAAAAATAATTACATTTGAGGACAAATTTCTCCAATTTTTATGATACCTCCATGCTAATCGTAGGGCCATAATCACCTTGAAAATTACATCATATCATTGTATAAGCATGTTGGATTCACCAAATTTTTAACATACCATTTAAAAACCCCGTAGAATTCGCCAAATATGGATTGATAAAAATACAATCGAAACTATCATTTATTCTCTTTTTTTTGGAAAAAGGAAAGTAGCTAATATATATTAATATATAATAAGGAGGTTACAAAATATATTCTATGGTTCTTGAAAACTAGGCTATATTTAAGTAGCTTACTACAGTTCAGACTACAAAATTCCCCTTATATTTTCTATTCTTTAACTTCCTGCAGACATTAACCCTTGAATGACAAAATAAGCAACTGGTTCCCTTCATCAACCCTTTAGAAAATAGATACCACTTATTCCTCCATTTCCACGATATCATTTTCTGCTTGATTTTCTTCAAGTTCTTGATATTTGTTGCCCAGGTCATTTAGTTGTAGAGGAATATTAAGATTTGGGATCTCTTGTTGTTGTAGAGGAGTAGAAGAGATTGCTCAATCTGAAATAACCACCAAAGGAGCCGCTCAAGGTACTTGGGAAGGTGGATGAGGCACATTAATTGGCTTGTGATGAATGTGGCTGAGCAGAGTGAGGATAGCATTAGTCTACCTTCTGATATCATTTGCAAGGTCCCCACAATTGTCATTTATTCTTACACATTTTGTTCAGTTCTCAATTCAAAAGTTGGACTTGGAACCTTGAAGTTGATCATAGGCAAGTTACAAACTTACAACACATGCATTCCTGCATTAACGAATAGAAAATCAGCAAAAACATAAACTTAAAGGTGAGAGATTGCTACTTCATAGTGTTATAAGAATTATTTATCTATTTTCCATTCGTGCTTCAATCTTAAAGATGATATTGAGTAGAGAATGGGATCTATATTCTCTATCCTTCTTAAACAAGAAGACATTTTTTCTAGCTTTTATTTGAAGTGGGAGATCAATATGTTGAGTAGCAAGGGTAAGACTCCTTAGGGTGGTGAAGGGACTAGGAGGCCATCAAAATACCCAAAACATAGAGGTACCATATAGTCTTACTTTGGAATTGGAAATGATTTTGATCCATTAGATCAAGATGGAGCTACATCACCAAATCTTCCACCATATATTAATGAAGAAAGAATTCACAATACCTCACCGCCACTAGAAGGTCAAGGCGAGATTTTCATTGAGTTAAATGTGTCAAATAAGGATGGAAATATCGTAGAAGATATTCCAAGGGATACCCTGTAGCTAAAATGAGATAATTGAATTGGATCAGGATGATGTTGGTAGAAAGAAAAGAAAAGGAAAATCAAAAGTGAGGCGCGAGTGGGAAATGAGAAATAATTTTCAACTTGGTTGGTTGTAAGAGTACCCATTCATTGTACCAGTGGGGAAAGAAAACAATGTTGAAACTACAACAGAATGCATGTGTACGATTTGTAGTTGGAAATGTAAAAGAAACAAGAAGTTACAGCTAAAGCTTGACACTATAGAAAAGCATATTGGTAAAGTTTATGAAAAACAAATCATAGATGGAAAGGAACAATCAGTTGTATGATGGAAATCAAAGGAAGAATGCCTTCATGTTAAGTATGCCACGGAATACAAAGAGCACAAGCAAAGAATGTCGAAGCTTGTTGCATGTCAAGGTAAACTTGAGGCTCAATTTGGAAAAGCAATGGAAGGAGCAAATCTATTAAAAACTATTCAGATGAGTTTTTTTTTCATATTTTTTCCAAAGGAAATCCTATGACAAACTACATAGAATATTTTAATTTATTATCTTTTTTGGGTGTTCCTCACTTTCTTGGCTCACATTGGTCAGTAAATGCTAGATGGGAATTGGGAAAATAGTCTTGCTATAGTGGAAAAGAAAGATTTAAAGGAGAAAGTAAAAGACGCAATCTTCATTGCATTATCTTTAGATGAAGTTACTAAGGGAGACAATACTTCTTGGGTCTGTATACATGTGTTTACTATAAAACAACATGTCCACCAAGCTCATCTTCTTTATGTTCATAAAATGAAGGACATTTCAACATTGCAAAATCTATTGGAACTAGTCAAGAAATCTTTGAATGAAATTACAGGTATGGATGAGTTGATAATTGCCAAAAAGTTGGTGCGTGTAGGAGCTGATGAATCTGCACTGATGCAAGGTCAAAGGATCAGTGTTTGCACAAAGTTACAAACTACTTGTGCACCATACATGCTTGGCATTCACTGCATGGCCACATAATGAATTTAGCATTCAAAATTGTAAGCAAGTTTCCTACAATATCAAAAGTTGAAAATATAGTATGTAAGCTCTACACATACTTTTGCTGAAGTCCCAAACGTTTCACATAATTTTATAATTTTTCTAAGGGAATAATAGTAGGAAATAATCTTCTCAAGGATTTTGATACTAGATGGATATCCCTGCATGGACCAGCACAACAAGTTCTTTTAGAATAGCAATCCTTGATTAGAGTAATGTATGAGCATCGCAACACAGTAGACAAAGCTCCTGACCTCTTACATAGGTTAAGCGATATAGAGACACTCTTGACTTTAGCTCATCTTCTCCCCATGTTGGATGAAAAGAACAATATTGTGAGAGACTATATTTTGTTCTGTCATTGCAGGCATGCACAGGCTTTTGGTCATCCTACTATCTGGAACTCTGCGAGAGGCTCAAGAAGTGTTTCATGTGAGACTCTGGGCATGGGACAATGCATTCCTTATGGGATAATAGAGATAAATGGCATTGTAGGTAGAGTGGACAGCTCTAGAATGGGGGCCTTGGTAAGAGGGAAGGGTTTAAACAAGTTAGAACATTGGTGGTGCCTGGGAGGAACATAGAGCCTCATGGCAGGAGGTCATGGAAGGGTTTCCTCAGCATGAGGAAATGTAGAATGCATGGAGACATTGTTCTCCTCGTTTTGGATGGCTGAGCTTCTGGCCCAGGCTGTTTAAGCGTCGAAACCTGGCTCATCTTGGAGTGGAACTGTTTCAAAAGTGGCATGACCGATGCGAGCGGAACGTGGTTTTGCCGTAGCTGTGGGGACGGGTTTGGCGGGCAGATGGGATAAAGGGCTGGAAAAGGCGGTCAAAGTGCTTTATCCGATCGCAAACTGTAAAGTAGGAGATGGAGGTTTTGATTGACTGAATCGGGTAAAATTTTGAAGCTGAACGAACAGCGGAGAGGGACGTATGATATGGAAGGAACTGCGATGGGGATCGTGAAGGGACAGGTTGGTAAGCCTTCCCGTTGGGATGAGGCGCTGGATGTAGGAACGATGAATGTTGGAACAGGGCGGACTGAAGGGCTTGTGATCAAGACAACTCTTTTACTTTATCTCAAGTTGAACGTCAATTTCAAGACCCTGACTCTATTTGGGAAATGGAAGGGAATTAGTAGCTTTTAGGTATTTATACTGCACTTCATGAATCAATTTCCATTGTTTCAAACTATAGTTGATGATATTTTATATTGTATTCCATAAAATTGTGAATCATTGCACTTCATGAATCATATTCCAAACTGTAGTTGATGATATTTTATATTATATTCCATGAAATTGTGATATTTTATATTTTATATTGTATTCCATGGTATTGAATTTGATATGTGATTCTGCATCATTTTTCAAGAACAACACTTATCACACTACTTATAAATTCATATTACATTGCTATTCACACAATCTTTGATAAATAACTGAACCTTCAGAACTTTCAATTATCCTTCATATTCTATTTGCAACTATAAAACCATTATGCTCATTACAAATCTGAATGCATTCCTAAGACTTGACATTAATCTATCTCTTTGTGCTTGAATCACAAAATTTCTCTTACATGAGCTCAAAATTTTGCTTAAAAATCAAAATACCTGTGTAATTGGCTATGCATTCCCATTTATAGAAATATGGGAGCAACAAGCATCAGGTCAAATTACAATTAAAGTAACATTTACATTTGACATACATTTCATTTTAATTTCAACATTCCCCAGACAGTTATATTTGCACCTTTGAAAGTGGGGGGAAAGCATATAATACAAAAACCATTTTCATTTGCTAAAGAAGATACACCCGCCTTCCAAAAGGAATCTTTCATTCATTGCAACAACTTCCAAAATATCTTTCTTACAGGCCAAGAGTGTTAACCACGAGCATTCCCAATCAGAAAAACTCTAAAAGCATGAGAAGCAATAGAAAGATATAAAACCAATCCATGTCAGCATTTGTGCCACCAATCTCCATGTTGGGGAGGGAACAATATTTTGCAATACTTCAACAAAAGCCTAATCTATACTATTTTTAGGCTATGCTTTGTTTCTCTCTCATCTGTTAGTCACCATGGTTGTAGAATTTAGGACCAAAATTGCACTCACCATCCCACAACTGCAAGTCATTCCTCCAATACGTCCAAGTATTTGTTCTTCCAAGATTGGAATTCATCCTCAGTGGGCCAACTGAAGCTCATGACTCCATCAGCCTTTTTCCTATAAGGTGAATATTTAGTAACAACTTGATTGTTTTCCTTATCGAACTCTGCCAAGACAATCTCTGCATGGGCCAGTATTTCCATGTTCCTCTTTAGTGTACCCATATCATGTCCCTAAAAAATTGAAGCGGCTTGATTTGAAACGACTTCATTAGTTTCTTTTCTCCAATCCTTCAAGGTTTTGATGTTACCATCATCCCTTAAAATGGATGGCAAGAGACCATGATGTGTTTTATGAAATTTTTTAACCAATTCCCTTATCCTAGTCTCCAAAGGCTCTATATTTCCTCTGAACTCTTGAATTTCATTTACAATTTGAATGATGGGCTTAAGATTTTTAAGGGAATTAACATCCTGCTTGGCTCCAATAAACATCATTCTCAACTCTTTCAACTTGGGGATCCATGTCTCCATAAGTGGAATAGCCTTCTCCTTATCATTGTCAAAATTATATATAGCAAATATCATAGAAGAATAGCTGGCATGAATTTTGTTTAGTCTATTATTAACCCCTCTATTTAAATGCTTCCAGACTACATTGACAATCTTCATATTACTATCAAATATTTCCCCATTGTGATTGTCACATCCCTCCTTATAATCATTTAGTTGCTTAAGCAGCACCTCCTTGCTGGCACCTTCCTTTGTCTGTGGTGCTTCTGATGTGTTTGGTTGCACCATTGAAATGGTTATAGTTCCCATGTTGTATGGCTCGATGGCCCATGAGGAACTTGTTGAAAGGGTATAATTAGTAGGTGTAGGCTTAGGTGAAGCAATACGGGAGGTAGCATCAATCCGCATTCGTTCTCTTGATTGGAAGTTTTGCAATTTATCCCTTAATAATTCTATATATGTCTGCAACTGCATTTTTTGTTGTTCAGTCTTTCCATAATCAACTAGCAAGTCATTGTGTTGTTGTCTAAACCACTCCTTCTCTATAGTTACTAGCTCTACTATGGCTTTTCTAAACTGGGCAACATTTACTGACATTGTTGCTACCTCAAGAGTTGATGTCTTTGGCACTCTCTTTATTATCAATCCTCTCTTGTAGTCTAGTGCAATCTCTGCAATGTCAAGCTTTCTTGTACATGGAGCTAAGTCCCATATAGCCAATTTATCCCACTATTCACTGAAGGAAAAACCTTGCACTACAATTGTAGCTTCCTCTTCTGAATTATAGAGGGGTCTATCACACCTCTTTATCATATCAAAAGCAATGAGAGAACCTAGATCCCATTTTGGCAACAATAGGACACCATTATTTCTTACTAGTGCTCTACCTTCTACTGTAGTCATTCCATGAAATTTAGCTCTCATTTCCTTTAGGACCTAGGCTTGAGTAGTTGCCTCTGGAAACTCTAGGTGAAGACTTATTTACTTAGCCACAGTAGTAACATACTCATCCTTCTTAGCCCTGTAGGAAAACTCCATGAAATATTGTGATTTCACAAATGAATCATCATCCATGAATCTTGTGCATGCTTCCACCTGAACATCATCAATGTTATTTATCCCAGTGAGGTCAACCTTGCTCAACCTCATACCTAATTGTTGTGGAACAATCATTGTCAATACATAAGGTATTCCCTATTGCATTTCCTGCTCAAATACCCAAATTTCCTCATCTAGTTCTTCATCATCATAATCCACCAGACCTGTTGATTTGACATTTTTCTTTTTCAATGGTGGCTCTTTTGATTGTGATGCATGTTGTGATGGGAAATCAATATCTACAATTTCAGGCCCAATTGACCTCGAAGGAGATGGTGGTGGAACTTGTGGCACTGGAGAAGGAGCTCTTTGCTCCTCTTGTTGAGAGGAAGCAGCAGTTGCATCATCCTTCTTTGCCTTATTCTTTCTCCTTATGAAAAACTTTATTTTTTGCTCCTTAGGAGGCTGATATGTAGGCCTTTCTTCCATAACAGGTATTTCTCCTCCACCCTGTTCCTCTTCCATAGGGCCTTTTCCTTTATCTCGAATCATCCTTTCACCCTCAAGGTGACCAACCACTATTTCAAAATTTCGGAAAACATGTTCCATTCTCTACATTATATTGGGGATTTCTGCAAGAGTAGTGAATTTGGGTTCCTTTTCCCTTACCTTTCTTTGCATTTTGTTAAAAGCAATCCACTTTTATTTTCTATCTTCTTGCTTCAAAAGATCAAAGATATTCCTTATTACATCCTCAAGGTACTGGAAAATGTGTTCAAATTTGAAACTCTAGTTCCTTAACTTTAACCAGGCTATGAAACCCTTAGGATCATGATACTCCCCTACTCCTACTCTTTCCATGTGAAAAGTCTTGAGTATATCATTTATATTATTCCAACCTCCCTTAATCATTTCAAAGTTAGAGAAGCATGTGTATGAAGGGAAAAACATTCCTTTTCCTTGATCCTTCAAATGAATGTTATCCACACTTCCCAACTACCACATCAATTCTAGGAACCCAATGCTTTTTGGCACACATCTAGGCAATAAGTGAGGTGAGACAATAGCACCATACACTCAAAACAGTATATGCAGGATAAGGGATAACATCTCCCCAATTATGATCAACCCTCGATTCATGCTACCTATCATTGGGTCTTAAAAGATCATGCAGGGCCTTAGGAATTCTTGGCACATTCATAGCTAGAGCTCTTCTCAACTCAAAGGCTAATAAATTCTCAAATACCATATAGTCAAATTTTCTATCATCTTTGTCTAGGACAATGGTCCAGCACTAGTGGATAGGAAATTCCATCTTACCCTCTATCCTATCTAGTGTCATATTCTTTCCAAAGTAAGGTGCACCTTTGAACAAAAACATGTGCATGAGCAATGAATACCAGTTGAATCTTACTCCCATTTCATCCTTCTTCAACTTTACCAGACCCTCATAAATTTTCTCTACAAGAAACCCCACATAATCATAAATGGTGCAATAATGGGGGTGTTGTATGTGGGCCGCCATATACATCCATGCCATGGGCATTCCAATAACAGGATAGGGCTCTATATCAAATGGTCCCAATGTAATCTTTCGGCCCCTAATCTCTACTAGATACATTAGCAGTATATGGACCTTGAATGAATGCCTAGTCTTGTCATATTCTTCTCTAAGATCCTTTTCATTGATCTTAACCAAGTCCTCACTCCACTCAATGAGACTAAAAACATGACCAATCTCCTCCTTAGTGACTTTAACCATGTCAATTTTGTCAAAGGACCTCACAGTCCTAGTGGCTAGGTCATAATTAACAGCTATTGCTTTTAACAAATCAATATCTAGGTATACATTTGGTATAGTCAATTTTCCCAAGTCAAGATTCCAAGGGTTACCAACTAGAACACCACAATTTCTATTTCCAGACCAGTTGCTAAATAATTCCCAACGAATGCAAGGAAATGCAGCATCCCTAATAGCACTATACTTTTCAGTCAATCCCTCTACTACTTGTGGACCTAGAAAAAGAAATTCACCCTTAGTTTTTTCATTGGTTTAGGGTGGTAGTTGGTTAGCCAGGTCCTTACTCAAAGGTCTTTTGGAAGTAGAGGCCTCCTCCTTTGATGAAGATGCTTTCATTTTAGGAACCATGACTCAAAGGTTTTTTTAAACTAGGGTTTTTGGTTTCACAAACTACAACCTTCAGCTTGAGCAAGGGTTTGACACAAACAATTGTAATGCAAAACTGCCAAATTATTTGAAATGAACATCAAAACTTAAAAGAAATGAAAAACCAAACAAACCCTAGTGATAAGATGACAGAGAAAACACAGTTGAGTGAGTTCTTAATAGTTTCAAAGATAGGACAGTATATCAACTTACTAGCTTGGCGTGAGCTTTAAAACCTTAACTCTAGGATTCAATAGGCTTGAAAATGCAGCACGAGCTTCCCTGGATGTGTAGAGTACTTTTATCAATTCTCAATTGTTCTTTAAAACAAGTTTTAAAAGCCTTACAACTTCTTAATTTGGTAGCTCGATGTCCTATTTTCCATTATGGCTTGCTCATGTGAACAAGAACGACTCACTTGCCCTTAATTTCAACTTTGAATACTATCTATTGATCTCACGGTGAGATGAAAATACCACCGGCTCAGATAAAGTCAGCTTAGTTTGAAAAATCTGCGTGTGAGTAGCCATTGCCATCATCCAACCAAAACCAGCCATGTGGAACCACTTCCCAATGATCTGTGAACTCCACCATCTCATTGTCGCTGAAGTAAGAAACCATGTGTCAGCTTTCCCACTTCCTTATGAATCTTAATCCTCGTGAAGCTTCTATCAATAGGAAGATGGGGAAGGGTTGAGATTAAATCTCCCATCCTCAACCTATGTGTGTCTTAACACAAGCTCACCTGCTCGTGTACATAATCCCTTGGCACAACTGAAGACCATGATTAAGATATTAATTTTCTATTAAAACATGTTCCTCTAGAATTCCTTTTAGTAACTAGAACTTTAAAACCTTCAATCTGTGGTGAAATATATCATTAATTTTCTAATGTTTCATTTGTAGCTCAAGTGACACCACATGGAATTCTCTTGTTTCCCTATTGAGAGATGGGAGGCAGAGGTGGGTCCCCCCCATGGGATGGCGAGGAGCGGTCAAGATTAACCCACATCATCTACCTTCAATTGTCAATCACATCTAAACGGAGTGTTTGCTTCCTTCACTGCTTGGTGGGTCCTTCTGACAATGGTACACATGTCATCCACCCATTGCCTCGTGATATTATTTAAAAGCCAAAATAATTCAGATGGGGAGGGAGGGAATGCTCCAGATCCAACCACATCATTGCATCACCACCGTTGATGTGCTCCATCTCATCGCCTACTGACTTTTCAACGATGTCAAGCCCTCTTGTGCAGAAGATACATGGCACTCACCCGCCAGCCTATGTTAATATTTTAATGAAAAAAAATCAAATGGGGATGTGAAGAGTAGCCAAGGTGATTTCTCAATGATGGAATGGTCTTCATAAAACATGAAATTTTCACATGTCAATTTGTTAGTTCATAAAAGGGGGCCATTACTAGGTGAATGTTGGGTGAAGACATAAAACCTAAAGATGAAACCTTAGACCTAGAGAATATTTTACTAACTTGCTACCCTCATATTAAAAAGGAAATTTAATATTAAGACAATGGGTAACAACGAGATTCCTAGGATTCAGGGGTCGGTCAACAAATCAATCCAAAAGGCACAAGTAACAACTTAACTGATCGAGAACCAGCAACAAGGGGTCAATGATGAAACATAACAATTGTCGAAGACATCAAACTTAGGAGGTTTTTAGGAAGGGTTTTAGTAACACAAACCCTAAGGCATGACACTAAACAAATCCCTAAGCCCCAGGAAATAAAACTTAACCAAATTTCACAGAATTTAGAGATGGAACACATTCTCTAATTTGAATGGGAAAATGCATATTCTAAAATAGATTCTCTCCTCCTTTATTTTTTCATATGAATTATTAATAAAATGATCAAGGATCCTTCTATTGATCTTTAATCATTTTGGTTGAATGTATGATTTTGTCTCAGCTTTAATTTAAATAATTAATTAAAATGCTCTAATGGAATCATAGGTTTGTATGACTAAATTAACATATTGTTAATAATTTCATATTTTAATTGTGTTAAAACTTAAACATGTACTCAGTGATTCATCACTTAACTCAATACTTAATAACATATTAACAATAGTAGCATATACAACAATGAACATCAACAATCATTTAATGTGTATCTAGTAGTTGAAACTAGAATTTTTCTTCAAATGATAAAATAAATAATACAAATAATTAAACATCATCACATTACTGAATTTGAGTTTTTTATTTATTTTCACATGAAGGAATACATAGAAGCATTAGCAATGAAAAATCTTGCTCAAAGACAACTCTACACAGAGCTAAGTTGGAACTTGGAAACTCATATTATCAAATATCAAATCATGGTATCACCTTTTCTAGCAACTTCCATTGTTCAGATGGTGGAATTGTCATTTGTTCTAACTGATGTTGTTTGAATTGAAGATTTGTTAAAATTTCATTATTGAAATTGGAACTTGTCTTGAATTCTTCAGTCAATTTTGCATTCAAGTTATTTATTGGTTTGATGGAATCCAAATAGTTCACCACATCTGGGTTATTAGGAAACTAGTCCAAATCAATCTTCCTTGCACCCTCCATCTTCTTTCTAAAATCATCCTTTCCAATGAATTGCTCATTTGTGTCAAAATCCTCTCGCAAACCAAGCTCTATGAAGTTACTTACCTTTTCATCTAGCTTCTTTATCTTGTTTGTAGCCAAATTCACATATTCCTTTATTCCACGCATTCTCAAACACTTTTCAATGATAGATGGCAACATTATTGAGGTAGCAAGCCAATTATTAATCCTTTTTTATTTCAAATCATTGTCACTAGCTTTGTAGACTATTTGTTGAACTTGATTTGTAGTTTTCTCTAATGCCAACACATTTTTATTGTCCACTAAATATTTTTTGAGCTTCTTATAATGTAGTTTGATAGCATCAATCAATTAAAACAATTCACACAAATGATCAATCCTCTACATTATTTAATCCCAGATATTTTGTTTCATATGCCTCATTGTTTCTCTACAAAATGTAGATAACTTATTTTGACAAGAGTTAATTTCATTTTTTGCTTCCATCAGCTCTACCTCCAATCTTTCATTTTTTTCTCTCTTTCTCCAATTTTTGTTCCCACAGTGTATTTCCATTCGCAATGATTTTTCTTAATTTTTTTGAAGTGGATTTTTCCTCATCATACTTCTTGTTGCTCTCATCTATCCTTTGCTTCAATTCATTCACTTCTCTCTCATTTTGTTTATCCTCTTTGCTTGTTGATGTAGAGGTAGATTTTTTATTATTTTTTCTAATTCATTGCTCTTGTTATCTATTGTTTTCCTCTTTGCTTTCTCATTTGCTAGGTATTCCTGTAACTTTTCTATTTGAGTTTGTAGCCTTTTTTTTCTCTTTATCTTTCCTTAGCAATGATGTGTACACCAATTCATTGTTCTTCTTTCATACATTAATTTTTTCAATATTTTTTAGTCCAAAAACATCCAATTGTAAACTGCTCACCTGAAATTTCAGATCGATCCATCTGATTTGTTGGTTTATTTTGAACTATGGGAAAAACTATTGTGTACTCCATGATTTCTTTATTTGTGTCAAATGTGGGAAATACCATGGTTGTTGCAAGCTTTAAAATTATAGCAGATGCACTCTCCATCAGTTGCTTCTTCTTTTTTTATACAATTCTGATTTATTTTTAAACTCTTCAATGTAATCAAAACCTGGGGAGGTAGGAACAATGGAATGCTTGAATGGTGAAGGAATAGAGTACTTGCAGTTGCTAATGTTGTTGTAGCCACACTAACTGGCAGTGGGGGAGTTCCTGGAAATAACTCCTTTGTGGTGGATCCACTAGTAGTGTGACTTGGACCTATCAAAATCCTTTGCCTTTTCTGTATGCCTTGATCACCTAGTGTTTGTGTAGTATCTTGTATTGTTCTCCTCTTGTGTGTAATTTGTTGTTGTAGCACATCTGACCACAACTAGTACTACTACCCATACCATCACCACCAATGGCAGTTCCAGTTGCACTAAGATATCCACCATGGGCATGTCCTAATTGTGATTGTATCTGACCATGAGGATTAGGATTTGAAGCTCTAACAAATTGAATTATTTTTTCCCTACTTGTATTCCCTTGGCCTAATTTTTCACCTCTGAGGCCAGATTTATCAACTAGTTTTCTATGCTCTACATTTGTTACCATCCAACGGCCTTGTCTTTGGGACCACAAAGGACCACCTTCATAACCCATTTTTCGGCTATGGTTGCTCCTAAAGTATATGCTTCTTTTGTGGCCTCACTTAAACCAGGTTTGAAATTGACATGGCTTTGTTTTTCCCTATCATCATTAGATTCATCATCAGTTTCTTGATCTTCCTGTTCATCAAGATGCTCTATTTCCACAATTTTCTAAACTTTTGATCTTCTTTATTATCTCCATACTCTACAAGAGCTATTAGATCACCTAGCTCCTTCCTCATAGACCAAAGGGTAGTAATTTTTTATCGTGACAAATTTTTAGTTATAACTTCCTTTTCTAGAGAATCTAGCATTTTTACTCTACTAGATGGTTTATCACTTTTTTATAAAAATTGTTGTACCTCCTAATTTTCTTTCGATGCAATGCCATAGTTTATGCTAACAATTGTTCAAAAGAAATACCTTTCTCAATAGTACTTTTCTCCATTGCTATTTTGATCTCATCCCAAGAATCCTTGTTTCTCAAGTTTTCAAGAAAAGGTTTACTTTGATGTTGAATTCTACTTGCAGCATTCCTATTGGCCACAATCATTGATTTAATGGTGTCACATGGATCATACTGCCAGTGAAAGAGAGCATCAAAATTAAAAAAATTCAAAAGATCATGTGCCACACTAAATGCTTTTCTCTCAAATCTGAACCCTCCACATGAAAAAGGTAAAGAAGGAAATAAGGTCTTCTTCTGTTGATTGACAAACTATAGTTCATCAGTACTCTTCATCTGTCTTACATATTATAATGCAAAAACCCTTTATGTCACATGTATTTGAATTTTGTATGGCTCTACTCTCGATCCATAATATCTTAGCATAGTATATTCTTCCATTAAGTACCTGTTGATGCCAAAATTTGATGAGGTAACAGTGCCTTATAGGAAACTCAGTCTAAGGGGGGCCTTTTGCGCTAAACTAAGTGACCTCCGGATTTTTGAGAAGTTGGCTTCTTCTATAATGGGGTTTTGAAAGGGGAAAGGAAGCAGATATTATAAAATGAAGTCTAACCTAAGGTGATGCGCCAAGACTTAATGATAGGCACGATAAATCATAGATCTAAGGGCCTGAATGTTGTTGTAGTGTTCCAGAATATCAAAAATTTAAGATTATAGCATTGACAATCCATTTATCGACATAAAATAATATTGCATACATTCCCACTACCAAGAAGAGTCATTAAACATGATCTAGGTTAGCAAACTTGCATTCAACATATATTGAAGTTCTTAAAATGAAGTGTCAAGACAATAAAAAGTACAGTTTACAATTTGATCAAATAGCATTAAAAAAAATAGAAAGGCCGAGCAATTGGCACAGTTTGAGAGTTTTTTGCAATCAAAACAGCAATAAAGGCCTAGCGTCTTTAACTAGAACCAGTGTTCTTCTCAAATTTTGAACCCCTTTTCCCATAACGGAGAAAGTATATATAGCAGAAAACCTCCCACCACCTCAGAGAACCGCAACAGAAAAGATTTTGCAAATCCCCCGACAATGATGCAGGAATTAGAATATTCCCAAGGCTGTTACAACAGAAATGATCTAGAGCCAAGCATCAGGTCTTCCCAGGCACAAATGCATCCTCTGCAATGATGGCAGTGGTCCTGGCAAGGCCCGAACAGACAAGTGTCACCCCCTTGTGTGAATGATTATGGCACGTAGTGACCAATAACATTATTCGGTTCATCTGGTCCATTGCCCGCATATGAGATCTACTGGTTAGGCACGTGGTAGCCTTTCGCTGCCTGTATGAACCTCTTTTCCTTCGCCGCTGAGGATCTGCAATAGTGCTACACGTGTCGAATGGGCCGAGCCTTTATCAACAATGGAGGGAAGGATCACCAGCCAGGCATAGAAGAGACGCGTGGTAGCATTTCGCTGCCCGTGTTTGCAGCTTCATCTTCGCACAGGAGGATTTACGAATGGCTGACACGTAGCAAGTGTATACCATA
>VDFB02058242.1:711086866-711297491 GCA_007258455.2 Sequoia sempervirens | reverse complement strand
GAGTGCCCTTCAAAGTTGAGGAGACTCTGTCTAGTTGGAGAGACATTTCGGCGAGCTCTCAGCTCTTGCCGAGGCCTTCTCTTTCGGCGAGACTCCTAACAGTCACCAGGACTTCATAGCGAGGCCTTCTTTTCTTGGTGAGCCGAGATCTTTTTTGGGGAGACCGCATATTGTCGGCCAAAGGTTCTACCGATAGAACTCTACATCGGTGAAACATTACGTATTCGTTGGGTCCTCTAGCCGAACTCAAAATGTTTCACCGAAAGCCTTCCTAATTCCATATGTTCATTGTGACAGTATCTTTGTCACACCAAAGGTCTCTCGTGTTCTATCGCTAGTCGGTGAGACCAAGAAATTTGTTGAGACCTTACCCCGACTACCAGCTGGTCACATCGAGGTGTTTGTTACATCAACGTTCGGCAAGACTCTGTAAGTTCGCTAAGAATTCATATCGAAAAACTCTTGTCTGACCAAAGTGTTTGCTTGGACCCCGAAAGTCGGTGAAACATGAAGCATTCGCCAAGACCTTACCCCGACTACCCTGTGATCATATCGATATTGTTTACTATATCACCGGTTGGCAAGACGTGCCCCACTCGACGTGACCTCATCCCTAATGAAAGTTGTTTGGCCAATGTACTTGCCTTCGCACCGTTTGGTTCGGAATTGTGCCTTAACCACAGATTTCCATCAATTCCAGATTTCTCCAACATCCATCATCTCCCTGATTTCCTGAGAATCTTCTTTGGCTCGTTCTTTGCTGGAATCCGTCTTTGGCAGACTTTCCCGAAATTTGATGAAATGTAAAGAAACATGAAAGAATTGGATTCGTTTATAACTTGTGATACATTTGATGATTATTCATGCTATCTTTTGATCTCCCATGTGGTTTATTGATAAAATGATCTAATTTAATGGTTAAGTAGGTATTTCCTGGCTATTTCGTTGGAATCCGATCGGTCTGGAATTTCCCGAAATTCCTCTCTGGCTCAGATTCCGCGGATGGTCTTGAAACCCAAAATTTATTGTGGTCATTTTATATGGATTTTAAGAACACTCTGGCTATATGACATTCACTCTAATGATGTATTGATGAATTAACTCCCCCTTTCCTATGGTTTTTAATATGATTTCCATGTTGAGTCGCGAGAAATTTTGAATCAAAGGAAAGCAGCGACTAGTTCTTCATTGTACGATCACCCGGAAAGGTTAAAATTCCGGACATTAAAAGCAAGGTCCCTGAGAGTAAGATCACTTCTGTCTGGTCAGAAGTCACTGATACAAACATTGGCCTCTGGGACTATGAGGAATTCAGAGTAAGGATGGCTGCTAATGACCTTCCTTTGGTGGCTAGAAGGATGATGGAGTCAGGATTGTCACATGTAGCTGGTTTCCCTTCTACGGTGCAGTGTTATGAGTTGGTCCTTGAGTGCACGAGGCACTATGATCAGGACACACAAAGGATTATTGGTCCTCAAGGGAGAGTTGTTGCAAATATCAACCCGATCTCCATTGCCCAAACCTTTGATATGCAGGACCCGGTCTCATGTGAACAGGTTACTGAGGCAGCTCGAGTTCATGGGTGAGCAGGGGCTGCAGAGTCACCGCTGACTCATCGGGTTCTGGTGGAAACTGATCCCACTATTCCCGAGTTGCCAGCGTTGGGGCCAGAATAAGAAGGAATACTATGATATCATCACCTTTCTTAGTAGGGTGGTTGGACTAAAGAGTGCTGGTACATTTGAGGGTGGGGTCATACATGTGATTGTGAGGATGGGAGAAAAGAAGATTAAATTTACAAGTAGGGGTCATTAGCCAAGTAATTCATAAACAATTGTCCAATGTGTTGCAAACAAAGGCCTTCACAATGACCTCATATTTGGTCTATGCACTTGCTAGGTTCCATCCCTACAGAGGATTAGATACAAAAGGAATTTTTGGGTAGGATGTTATTTACGAAGTTTTCCCTCAGTTACATTTGGGAAGTTCAAACTATAGGAGGGTAAATGATGCCTTTACCATGCATTACTAGAATTCTCGAGGAGCATGCGGGATTTTGAATCAGCTAAGAATATCAAGAAATATGGATCATGGTTTATTAGGTTCCCCAACCTTCTCCTGCATTCCGGTTGATGGCTGCTAAAAGGGGCCCCATACAAACTTCCAAAATTGCCCGATCACACACATTAGCTTGTTGGAACTCACTATGTAGATTTGTGACTTCGATGCCATTTTCAAGAAGGACAAGCATAAGACCGGTTTTGGTGGGGATTTCCCACTAAGGATTGGCACTAGAGAGGTATGTCCTTCCATTGGTTCTACCCAGGCCTCAGAAGAGGAATTGAGTGCTCTTGGCTTGTCTCTCCATTCAAAGAGTTCGGTTTGATATTACGGGAGAGGCTCAAAGAAATTTGGAGCCGATAGAGAATATAGGCATAGTGAATTTGGAAGGAGGACTATTGGGCCAAAACTGCGGTGATAATTGAAGTCAAAAAAGAAGAAATTCTCCCGGCTTCCAGTTGAGTCAGTCCGATTGTATAATGTGAAGGCAGTTCCTGATCAGTTGGAGGATGATGGAAAACTGATCCAAGATCATGCCTATGAGGCCATAAAAGACAAACCAATTGGTGATGTGGATTGGTTGTAAGAGGAAAAGACGGAGTTGAAACAACTAGTGGATCCAGTTCTCAAATTCACTAGGATGTGGCTAAAGCATAAGCTGTGGGAACTGGAAAATAGCGGTGTGCAATGCACCTATGCGCTAATGGGAGATTTGGATCCCCATTCAACTTCTGAGGAGTCCGCAGAGCAGGAAAATCCTAAAGGTAAAGGCAAGCTAGATTCTGCTATCAAATTTAAGTCTAAAGGTGTTCCAGGAAAAGAAGCCCAGGAAGCAGAAAAATAGAGAAAGCCAAAGGCCAAGAAGAGGACAAGGACTAAGAAGTTCGAGCAGAGTCCTGAGGCTGATGATCCTATACCCAAAAGAAAAATAATTTTCAAATTACCAGAGAAAGCAATCTCTAGGGTAGGAGAAGGAAAGATTCCCCCACCAGTGATAAATGTTGAAAGTTCAGAGGAGAAGGCCATGGTGTATACAAGGAGGTCTAGGAATCCTTCTCCTAGGGATAGTGTGCCTAAGGTAGATTTTCCTCCTACCACTCTTCATGAGGAGCAACAAGATGACATCCCTCCCACTCATGAAGTTCAAAGTGAACTTGGCGAGACTGAAAAAGTTGATGAACATCTAGACGCTGCAAGGGAGGAATTTCATGAGGGTGAACTCTACATTGCAGAGGCCGAAATTGAAAAAGAAATACAATCTCCCTTGGTTACATATGTAGAGTCACCAGTCACGAATGAGGTAGTTAAATCTCCTCCAAGGGAAGAAGAGGCAGAAACGATCCCATCACCTGAATGTGAGGAAGAACACATCGAAGAGGAAAGGAATAGGGATAAGACTCCTGATAAACAGAATTTGAGTGAAGAGGCACCTAAGGATCAACAAGAGGAGGAGGAGCAAAGTGAGGTGCAATTGGAATCCACTATCCCTAGTTGGCTTGACAAAGAGATAAAGAGAAAATAGGTTGTAGTAGAGGACACACCGCCAAATTGGGATGTACTACTAGCCAAGATTGGAAAGGACAAAGGAAGGAAGAAGGCTAGGGTGATATTGAGGATTGAAAGAGATGAGACTCATAACAGAGTTGTTCATGTTGCAACCCCTGCTCCAGATAAAAACAAAGATGATGTGGTCAAAAAAGATTACAGTGTTTGGACTTTTAATTTTGGGCCTACATCCGTTGAGCAGGATATTGAGGATTACCAGGGTTCTAGTGACGTTATTGTGAGTAGATTGAGGAAGGAAATGAAGACCAAGCAGGAACTAAAGAAAGAGAATGAAAATCTTAGGAAATGCTTGGAGGAATTAATGAAACCCTTGCAATCCATCAACCCTTCTTTCTCTGCTACAAATCCTCTACCTCAAGAGACCATCACTGAGTTAGAAAAGATGAAAGCTTCCACCCTTGCCACTACAAGTTGGTTGCAAGGGGTGCAAATAAAGGGTGATGGGGCTATTAAGGAGATCTTGTCAATAGGAAATGATGATGTCATGACAATTGAGCGGTTGAAGGCGGTATTTGCCCAAGATAAGGAAGATACATATCTCCTTCTGTAGAAAACCAGAACTATAATGGAATACACCTGGGACAAATTGGTGAGTGATAGGATCCTTCCTTCTTCTAGAGCTTCTAAACCATGGGAGTGGTATGAGGCATGCAGATTAGGCAGAAGGTGTTAAAAAAGATTTATAAATAAAGAAAGCAGATTGATGATACCCTAACTAGGGTTTGCAACGGTTCCATTGCCTTCTTTGAAATTATGACAGGAAGAAGGAATATCGTGCCCAAGTACTTGAGCCTGGAACAATTGAGGGGGTGGTGGCGTGATGTGTACACATCACTTGATGATGGTTCTGTTTCTGAGCACCAGTTGGATGATGTCGCCACCTACTTTGCAGTTATTAACAAATACCTATCGTATAAGGTGGACTGGGATAAGTCGATCAAATGGTCGAGAGAGGACATTGCGTCCATTGAGAATCGACTTAGGGTTTTGCCTCTGCCACCTATGGCAGACTTGGATGCGGCGTTCTTGAAAGTACACGAAGGACCAGATCTGAACAAAGATAATAGGGAAGGGAGCTAATGATAGGCTGTGGCGTGATTTGTGCTTCCCTATTATCTTTCTACGCATTGGTCCGAAGTGCATTGCAAATCCCAGGCCGACTTTGATTGAATGTGCATTTATGCTTATTTGACCGACCGTGGGTTTCTCTTGACTGAGTGGTTGCGCCATTAATACTGTGAAACCCTTGCCTAGCTGAAAGGGTTTTCTAGGAGAATTCTATATATTGGGCATGTCATTTAGCCTCATTTGTAAAGGGTTAGAAAGGTTAGAATGGTTAAATTTGTAATTAGAATACATAGATAGTTAAAAGTGAGTTAGCGAGTTAGTTGCCCCTCAAGCAAATATTGTAACAGAAAGCTAGAATTGTTGCTACAGTGAACAATTTGAATACAAGAAATGACATTGTGATTTGGTGCCATACTTGTCTTCTTTTGTTTTGCATGGTTCTTGTTATTCTATCTTTTAAATTGCTTCGAGAAGGTTGATGTTTAGATTAGATTTGGGTTCAATAATGTTTGTAATTTAATACTTGAATGTTGCAGCAATCCTTCAATCCATACTTTTCGCAACCAACTGATTGTTAGTAGCTTTGTAAAGTTAGCCTAGACTTCATATTGAGTGTGCTTAGTTCGATTGTGAATATTTGTTCATTATAACTGCAATAGGGTTGTTGAATGAGTGTTCATAGTTTGAAAATCCTAACACCTCAGAAGATTGCACTATTTTCTGTGAGATTGCAGATTTATCTGGGTCGAGTAGAGATCAGTTTCGAGGGATTTGTCCATTTTGAGTGTTGGTTACTTTCATTGTTGATTTTTGTTTTTTAGTATTAAGTTTAGGAGTCGCATTAGATTTAAAATCTCTTTGAAACCCTTATCTTCTTTCATTTCGTTGATTATTTGGGTTAGATCTAGGAATGAAGTATCATCAAATTGTTAGATCTGATAAAATTGATTCAGTATTTTGCTCGTAGTAAGGTCCCTTTGTGATTACCAGCATTTTCACATTTTGTTACTGAGTTGTTTATGCACTGTCAAGACCTGACATTAGAGACCTTGGGGTTATCTCTTGAGGCTTGTCGATAGAGATTTACCTTTCAAGACAGATAGGATACCATATTCTGTCTAGGCTGTTATTGTGCGAGAAAACACAAATCAACATAACCATATTGGGTGTAAGGAGGGTTAGCTCCTTGTTGGTATAAGGAGGGTTAGCTCCTTGTTGTGTGTAAGGATGGTTAGCTCCTTATTGTTGGGACAAACTATACTGAAGGTTTCCCTGATGGTGCATTGTCAAGTTGCCTTGTTGGTGGAATGAATTGAGAAGGGTGCCCTATGGCATTCCTTGTTGGGTCAGACTATACTGAAGGTTTCCCTAATGATGCATTGGCGGGTTACCTTGTTGATGGGATGACTAAAGAAGGGTGCCCTGGGGCACACCTTGTTGGGTAGGACTATACTGAAGGTTTCCCTGATGGTGCGTTGGCGAGTTACCTTGTTGATGGGACAACTGAAGGAAGGTACCCTGTAGAATTCCTTGTTGGGAAGGACTATACTAAAGGTTTTCTTGATGGTGTGTTGGTGGGTTACCTTATTGATGTGATTACTGAAGAAGGGTGCCCTAGGGCACACCTTGTTTTTGGGTAGGACTATACTAAAGGTTTCCCTGATGGTGCATTGGTGGGTTACCTTATTGATGGGACAACTAAAGGAAGGTACCCTGCGACATTCCTTGTTGGGAAAGACTATACTGAAGGTTTCCCTGATGGTGCATTGGCAGGTTACCTTGTTGATGGGATGATTGAAGAAGGGTTCCCTAGGGCACACCTTGTTGTTGGGAAGGACTATACTGAAGGTTTCCCTGATGATGCATTGGCAGGTTACCTTGTTGATGGGATGACTGAAGAAGGGTGCCCTGGGGAACACCTTGCTGTTGGGAAAGACTATGTTGAAGGTTTCCCTGATGGTGCATTGGTGGCTTACCTTGTTGATGGGATGACTGAAGAAGTGTGCCCTTGGGCGCACCTTGTTGGTGGTACTAATTTGGAAGGGGACCCTGTGGTCCACCTTGTTGGTGGTACTGATTTGGAAGGGGACCTTGTGGTCCACCTTGTTGATGGTACTATGTTTTGGGAAGGTCAAAATTCAAAGTGTTTTGAGGTACATATTGTCTGGGAAGAGGATTGTTGTTATGCGGTACGTACTGGGATGGAACTCCTTAATACTATTGCGCCACGATTGCTTTTTCGATTTGAGTTGTTTTTCTGTACAAGTGGTTTTCTTTGGTTTAACCATTTTTTTGTGAGAATATGGGTGGCATGTTTAGCCTCTCTATGGGATTGGTTATCTGTCTCACAACTAAGTTATCTCCTAAGGGAATAAGATTAGGATCCTTGAGGGCCTCTGCGTTGAAATCCACTGGAATTTTAGCACCACTTTATGCTAACTTGAAGAAATATGAGTTTGGGTCCTTTCTCAACAATTTTTCCATTAGTTTAAGTACCTTTGGGTTGTTGGAATGCTTAAATAGTTCATCATTTATCTCCTCCTCGATATCTACCTCCTCTATGATTACTCTTTCTGGTTCCTAGTTGTTTTGTTCTATTACTTCATGTTGTTTGCAATTTAGCTCTTCCTCACTAAATGTGTCTTTGTACATAGGCATCTTTTAGGGCATTTCAAGATATCTTGGCCTATAGCCCCATGGGGCACCTTTGTTGTTCATGGTGTTTTTTGGTGGAATGATGGTGTTGTTCTTGTTTGCTTCCATGTTCTTTTGTGTTGTGATCTTGTAGTTTTCATGAACAACTTCCAAGGTCTTGTGATTGTTTTCATGACCCCTATCAATGGAAAATTTGGCCTATTGGTGTAAAGCATGCGTAGAAATGGTATAGTATATATTTTGATGGATGCAATATCTTCTTTGGATGTACCCTTTGTAAAACATTTTAGTAGGACAATTCTTTGAAAGCTAGAATATAGATTCCTACTTAAGGATTTTGCTCTTGTCGAATCTAACGATTTTTCTCTTGCTAAAAAGCATGAGGGATGTATATCTATTTCTGTATAGGTGGTGGTAGCATGGGTCTTTCAAATGCTATGTCTACTTTCTCTTCCTCTTCATCTAAAATTTGTGTTGCATTTCTCCACAAGTTGGGTGTTTCAATCTTCTCAAATATGAAGGTTCTTAAACTACTAATGATATATGTTTGTTCACCTTCAATGTGTGTGAGACTAGGTTGGAGGATTGGTGCCACAAGGTTTAGTTGTTGAAATGGAGCAGTCGATCGTCAGATGGTCATATGGTGTAATGATGTTTTGAGAAGCTTGTTATGAAGCTCAAGACGCTAAGGTTTGAGTGATTTTTTGGAATGGTGCTACTTTTTGGAAATCAAAATGTTGAAGGACTAGGGTTGATATTTCACTTCCTTGTCTAGACGATATGTTGCAAAAAAGCTTACTTGAACTATCTGCGAGTTCCAAGTAATTGTTGATATCATAAACGTCTGAGTGAAGGAATGATCCTAGTGGTTTGTTTTGATTTTTATTTCTAACAAGTAGGATGAAAATAATGCATGAGGGACTATATGACTTATCTGGTTTTCCAATTGTTTCATTCTAACAATGATCCTATAAACAACATTTTTTTTTCCTAATTGTCAGTAGGATAAAGCAATAGCGTTGGTTTCTAAGAAAAGGTGTAAAACTATGAGTAAAAGCGACCAAATTTATCAAGTGCAGCCAAAAATGTGTCAAGTACACTTGTTTTGGAGAAGCAAGTGCAGCTTTTGGGTGTTTCTATCAAATTCAATGATTGCTCAAGCAAAATCGAGTTTCTTTTGGCAAGTGCGAGTAGTTTAGCGGCAAGTGTGTTGGTTTCTCAAAAGCAAGTGCATGGATCTCGCATCAAGTGCGTAGTTTTCTGTCAAATGCAACTGATTTTCATCAGTAAAGTTTTTGGGGAAGAGAGCAAATGCAATGAAATTTTAGCAACTACACTAGAAAATGTGACAACTATGTTGGAATTTTGTGCAAATGTGGTTTCTATGCGTTTTGTTTCTAGTTTGAGCGATCTTTCTCTGGATTTTTACAAGTTTATGTTGGTTTTCTCCTCAATTTCTCTATGTTTGGAGTATGGCAAGTGATTCAACAACACTTGGACTAACTCAGAAAGAATGTACTTCTGTGACCTTCAAGTCTATGGCTTTAAGTTGTGAAATCATGACACCCAAGACATAGTTTCCAAATGTTTGTTTTGATCAATGCAACTTAAAATTAAAGCCTGAATATTCAGAAACCTTTAAGGAAAATTCTTCCAAGGAATGCAAATATAGGGCTCCTTTTAAAAGCATACACTAAGTCAAAGGGTTTGTGATTCAACCATCATGTTCAGTGTTTGTTTGGATGTGTTCATTTTAGATCAAGTACAGAATTTGATGTCAAGATTGTTTTGAATGTATTTGGCAAGTTTAACATAAACAAGAATTTACAACCCTAGGGATAGAAACCATTCTTTTAGGAAGGCCTGCCTCATGCCCTAAAGGGATGATTTTACATGTGACTTGTGGAGCAGGCCTGAAGTCAAACATGGCAAGTAACTTCTCAAAAGTAAATTCTGATGCACCACTTTCAAAGAATGTTTTTGGATAAAGGGGTAGCTTCTAAAACAATTTGGCTCTTAGTAATGTTCTGGGGATATTATTTTTGGGCCCCTATACATGTGGAGTTTTTCTCATTTAAGAGACCTCCCAGCCCTTGTGGGTTTGTACGCATTATGAGGATACTAAGGGAGAATACGCCGGCATAGGCTAGCAACACCCAACATGATGATGAACTTTCCTCACATCCATAATTTATTTATATAGCGGTCCAGAATGAAAGTATCGATTGGGTTGTCTATGAGTTCTCTAGTGTGGAATGTTTCTTTATAGGCAAGCCCTCTAAAAAGGTATGCTTAAAAATAAAGATGCAAAGCTCAAGATGTTTTTGCTCACCCCAGATCGCCAAAAGGTGTGAGGGGAGAAGACAACCATCTAGCTTGCCAAACATTGAATCCACAACATACACTTCATAGCAATTTGATTCTTTTTAAGCACCTCGAGCGATGTTATCCCCAAAAATATGTGAATAAAGCATAACAATTTGTTCTTTTAATTACACCAATACAAAGTATTTTGGATATCAATCACTTAAGATAGCAAAGGTACGATACAAAAAAAAAATTATTCATTTGTAAAGCCCAAATCTGAGTGTTTCTAAGAAATCAATCATGGTCTTACTTGGTCAACAAAAGAAAATATGAGTGTGTGTCAACAAAAATGAAATCGTCTTGGTCATTTGCGTTTGTTCTTTTTATGCACCAAAATCAAGATTCCTAATTATGAAAACTTGGAAAGAATTCATTTTCAGAACACCCAAATTGAAATTTTTGTTGTTATTTTTATGCACCAAATGACAATTCCTAATTTATAAAAACTTTGAAATGGTTCATTTTTAAGAGCACCAAAATGAAATGTTCATTTGTGTTTTTCTTTTTAAAGCACCAAATAAAAGTTCTTATTTTAAGAAAGCTTGAAATAGTTCAATTTTTAGGAGCACCAAAATGAAGTATGCATTTGTTTTGTTCTTTTTAAAGCACCAAATAATGATTCCTACTTCAAGAAATCTTAAAATGGCTCATTTTAAGAGCAACTTAAAAACAAAGCATGTTTATTCTTTTTATGCACCAAAACAAAATTTTCCTAACTTTAGAAAGCATTTGTAAATTTGGAGTCCTTTGATTGTTTGTCTTCCCTATAGAAAACAAGTTAGTGTTTCTCAAACCTTACATACAAACATGTTAATACCTATCACACATTCAAAAACAGGCATCCATTAGCAAAAAAAATTAGTTAACAATTTGCAAATCTCAGACACAGGTCTATCAAAGCAAACGCATTGAAATCAGAGTCAAGTGTGCCCTCTGTCAAAGAGAAAATGCATAGGTTTAGATCAAGTGTTCCCTCTATCATCAGTCAGATGCACAGAAAAAGAGAAAGTGCATGGTTCTTAGTGTCAACTGCATGGTTTTTAGAGGCAAGTGCATGGTTTTCTTGACAGGAAAGTGTGAACTTTTTTGGGACTGTGCGTGAAAACTTCTCCAAAAGTGATTCTGAAACTTGCAACTTCAAAAATGGCTCATAGAAACGTTAGTGTAGGGGACCATCGTCCCACCGGGCATGCCAAAAAGTGTGAGGGGGGAAATCATAGATGTAAAACAAGAGAAATGTACTTGAAATCATAATCTAAGCTAAGATCAAGAACATAAATCTAAGATCTAATCCTACACTTACGAAATGAAACTAAGCTATTAAAAACATATTATGAAATCCTTTGATTACCAATTTGAATTCAAAATAAAGAAAAGTGTTACCATCCCATATCGGAGTGTGTTCACCTGATGTTGGATTGTTCATATCACTGTGAAGCCTCCATAGTTCGTGTGTGAAGCTTTGATGTGATGTCTTGGTTGGTTGATTGAAGAAATGTTGAAGCTCTAACAATGGTGGTTGTGAATGTCAGCAGTACGTCATTGTGCAAATGATGTTGACTCTTCAATCCTTTTTTTGTGAGGAAAGAGGTTTGTTATATAGAGAATGTGATTCAAAATGGATGATCAGGATTAAACAATGTTGAATCAATATCGATGGTTGAGAGGTGTTGAGAGGACTTAGATAAGAATAGATTGTGCAAAGTAGATTGCACAATTTGTGTGATTGAGGGATATAATGGTTAGTTAGGATTTAGATTGATCAGTAAGGATTTAGATGGCTTAGTTAGGAAATTAGATGGCTTAGTCAACAATCATAATTTGCTCAATCAAAAAAGTGGTTGAGAATGAATAATTAATTGATTTAATTCATTCATTCATTTTGGAGTTGAACGTGCAAATCAAGTTTGACTTTTGCAAACAAATTTGCATTAGTTTGATTTGATTTTTGATAAAGTTTTGAATAGTTTGTTCAACTTATTCAAATTTGGAGGGAAAGTGTCATAATTAAATTATTATGATTTAATAATTCAATTAACTTAGGGGAATAAGGTGATTTAGTGATGTAATTAA
Organism: Sequoia sempervirens; assembly: GCA_007258455.2. Classification (NCBI taxonomy): domain Eukaryota; kingdom Viridiplantae; phylum Streptophyta; class Pinopsida; order Cupressales; family Cupressaceae; genus Sequoia; species Sequoia sempervirens. The sequence goes on along the minus strand of VDFB02058242.1, from coordinate 711,285,701 downwards.
ATAATTGATGTTATTTAACTAATCAAGATGAAATAAAGTGAGATTAGGACTTTATCAAATAAATGTAATTTATTTAATTGGTTGAATTTGATGAAAAAGTGAATTAATTAAATAATGTCACTTTATTCAAATAATAGCAGAAATAGGGTTTTAGGACTTCATTAAATAAATTATATTTATTTAATTTAGTTGAAAATGATGAAAAAGTGAATTAATTAAATAATGTTGTATTATTCAATTAATAGGGGAAATTAGGGTTTTGGATGCAATTGATGTGAAATGTAGTGATGTTGATGATAATGATATCAATGATGTGAAAATGTCATTTACAGTGTGTGATAGGTGTTAGGTCAATTTTAGAAGTCTACAGATTGTATACAATTTTAGAGTTCATACACATTATAACACATAGATTTTTATCTTCTAAATCGGTGAAATCCACTATTAGGTTTGGAAAAGGTTTGAAATTTCCAATACTATGGATTAGATCTGAAAATTGGGCACCAAAATTTATGCTCTATAAAGAACCATTGTATGTTTGGATTTTATCCTCATTAGGTTTACATTTTTTAGAATGAAATTCCATAAAACCACCAACAAAATTTCAATCTACTTCTTAGTTTCTAACCATACAAGTTTTTTCAATATTTGTTTAATTTTATTCACTTTTACTGATGTCTTCATATGCCTCAAATACATATTTTTCTTTTTTTCATATTTTTTATTTTCTCATCCAAATAAAGTTCATACTTGGGTACAAAACATAGTTGGGATATGATAGGCCAACATTGGGTACAAATAATAAGAAATATTTAACGCTTTATAACAAATTTCAATTTGGTCTATACGTGTCAATCCGGGGGCATAGGCTTGCAAGAGGTGTCATGGTTGTATGCCAGTCAAAGGGTTGAAATCCCCGAAATGAGTGGTTATGAATGCAGCTATGGAAATAAACCTACAATAAATCAAAATGAAAATTGATTCTAGAGATAGGAACTGTCACTTCCTAGCAATAGGAACAATAGCAACTCATATGAATTACATAATTTAAATGAACTGCAAACCACACTTTGCAAATAATACAAAAATAACATCAAAAAAATAACAAAAATAAACACACAATACTATAACTATGAGAGCTGAGAATCACCAGACATCCCAAGAAGTGAGCCCCCTCCTTAGTCCACCTGATGATGAAATACAAGAAGCTCCTCTACATGAGACTAATCATGCACCACTAATTTTATTTATCATAAAATAATATAGAATTCTGTGTACAAAGAAATTTTCCCACGCTACAGTTTGCTTACAATAATTTATCCACACAGTAATCTCATTCAGTTCTTGTAGTCAACCATATATATAGAGGTCGGGCCTTTAACAAACAATAACAAAGAAGTATAAAACGGTTTAGTTTGCTCTATCACGTGGCCAACAAACCATGAGGAAATGGTTCACGTAGAACCTTTCTTGCTAGATACAAAGAACTTTGTTATAACAGCAATGGAAGATTTTGATTTCCACGAAATGCAAACAAGAACATCTTTGTCACCAAGTAAATTTTCCAGCAAATGAAATGAAGGTGATGGTAAATATAATAGATCCAAAAACATGGACCCTCGGTTGCCAACCATAAGATGTTTTGTTGTAACAGTAGATAGAAATTAAGAAAATTTGTGTTATTTCCTCCTGTACATGTTTAGTCAATGCATTTCCACCAAGAACTTGTCTCCTTATTTGGTTCCATGGGTCGAATATGATTTTGCAATTTGAAGAAAATGTGACAACCAGCCGTAATAGCAAATTAGGAAACTTTTCCTTTAGAAAACCACCTGTATCTTTTAGCTCCTTCATTTTTTGAGGATTTTGCCGCTGGGAAACTAAATTGGTCCCATTCTGGACAAAACCCATGTCGTGGATTTTCTAGATTCTTCCTCATCTGCCCGAAAATTACAACACAAAACTGACTGTTTTGAAGTGGGTGCATATTGAAAATAGTTCGAACAAATTTTGGTTTCTTCCAAACAGCTGGCACATGCTTATGTCCTCCATTTGGTCTGCATTCCCAATCAACGTGTCCACTTATAGAAGTTGCTAATTAAGATGGAAGCTAGAAAAGAGATTAAATTCATAGGAATAATGCAAATATTATATGGCAAGGAATTAACGTGGTTGAAATAGAAGTTGACAGTTGCAATCATGAAAGTCCACCATGGAATGCTCTTCATACACAAAGATGGTGATCTTGATCTAATAACCAAATAAAATGGTAGAATGATAATAGTCCAAGCTCCTGCATAAATGGTGACAGGAAGATCTTCACCTTAAAAGTTGCATGCTAAAAGATTTATTCTCTTGACATAATGGAAGATATATTAATAAATACAATATGATATTATTTATTCTCATAATTTATCTAAAAAATAAATTAAATATCACTTATGTATATTAAATCATATGCAACGAGAAATGATAAAAATGATATGAAAATGGTACAAAAATGGAATATGGGAATGGATATGAAGGTATGTGAAAAAGGATAAAAAGTGGTATAGAATAGGACATAACTGGTTCTCTTCATTCCCCCCAACTTAACATATTGCACGTCCACATGCAATCAATATGATCAAGAGGTATTTTATTTGAACTAGTAGCCTTTTGGATTTGTGGCTTTGGCCTTCTTCTTCACCCTTAACTATTATAGCTCATGCATAACCACAATGCCCTTTATTTTTCTTAGCTTCTCATGACAAGCTTTATTGCTTTGTTTTTTTCAATATTGATACCTCCTTCAACTTTTCTTTTTTTCATTTTCAATTTTTCTCTCTTTTTTCTTTTTTCTTGTTTTTCTTTCTCCAGCTCTCTATAGCATTGAATTTTTGAAATGCTATATATGTGGTATCACAAAAGTTTGACTTGACAATCATGAGCTATTTGAAATGGGAAAAATGCTAGGCAATATAAATGATTATGCAGGGTGGAAATAACAAATAGTATGATGGGATGATTAAGGATAATGGATGAAAAGATACATAATAAGGATGGTATACCTCCCCCCAACTTAGAGGGTTTACCGTCCTCGCGAAACAAAGAGAGGATAGGTAGGGATGTTGCATAAATGATCAATATAATAAGAAATATTAATAAAGTTCAGAGATAAAACAATGTAAAATAAGATAGATTGTTTTACCAACTTGTATGTCCATCTATGCCAAGATCTGGTAGCCAATGTAACTTTTTAGCTGTGAAACATGCAACAAGGAACCAAATATTGCACCAAGAACTGCAAAACCACTAAAGATCTCCAGCTGACTGAAGCACTATAGAACATACTATTGGTAGTTGATTCTTTCTTGACTTTTTGAGCACCTCAACTAAATGTGTAAGTGAGCACTAGGAGGTGCTAGAGGCAATCAAATAGAGGGCAACTAGGGAAGTGGTTGAATACTTGAAAAGAATTAGCTCATAGAAAGAACAAATTATTGCATTTTTGCTTTTTCTTTTTTCTTTTTTTTTTCAATTTTGATAATGACAACACGTCATCGGTATCCCATTTTCAACCTGCCATTGCCTAGAGGTGTTGAAAATTTGGTTTTCACCCCTAAGTTTATTTTGTAGTTAGTATCTGCCAGAAACCAGTTTTCAGATATTAACTGGCCAACAACGCCCAAAGGTTTTCATTGTTGGATCTTTTATTGCTGTTTTCTTCTCTCTTTTTTCATCTTTTTTTTCATTTTTTTTCATTTTTGAATAACTGCATATAATGACCAAAGAAAAAGAAACCCTTATATGGATGATGAAAATGATACCATCCAAAGCATAGAGTTCTGTAATAATCCCTTCAATGAATGTCACTGATGAAACTGATTACGTGATGCAAAGCTTAAAATGATGACCAATGGCAAGAAAGAAGCAAGAGTGACCATGCATATGTCCATAATAGGATTGCATAATATGATCCTATTTAGCACATGCCACCATATTTGAAAGATGACTGTAGAAGTTTGGAGTACATGCCCAATTGCTTGGTTGAAAGAACTACTGACAAGATAAGTAATCTTCCAAAGATAAGGCAATGTAGTGAAATACCAATGGTAGTCTCTCAACAAATCCATATAGCTATCAAATAGGTAGCAATCCTTAGGATGAAGTGCAATGGTCTATAGTAGAATATGCTCAAGCTCCTTTTAGGACCTTCACATGTCTTCAAGTTGTCTCTAGATGTGTGGCTTGTGAATAATTAGCCAAAATCATGGTACTGCAAGATACATGGTTACACTAAGTTGCATTTTGTCCTCCACATTTAATTAGCAAGGCTAAAAAAATATGTCTTTGAAAGTTCATGAAGAGAAGCATCACCAATGGTGTAAAATTTTCGGGTAACCACCAAGAAAAACTTGTAACCATATTCTCATGACCAAGCATAGTAATGCAATATTATCCATTTAATAACTTTACCATTAAATAGATTTGTTGATTAAAAAAAATGAATGGTAGAGTTATAAATATGAATAAATATTTAATAATAGTAAAATGTATGAATGACATTTAATTCTTGTGTAAACATAATATAAATGAAATGCTAATCAACACAAGAATGTGTACCTTGATTTGGTTCAAAGCACACATAGATGGTTCTATTAGAATAAACAATAATTGAAGACATTATCAAGAATCAACAAATGACTTCCAAAATTCAAGGGATTTCCTTTTCCCTCCAACTTAATTTCATACTACAAAAGCATGAGGGTGTTAGGATAATCCAAAGAATCAAGAAATACAAAGATATTATAACACCTTGAGCCTTGTCAATGAATGGTCATCTTAAGATAATCCAAAGAATCAAGAATGGAAAATATATGTATATATTAAAACCTTGATTCTTGTTAATGAAAACTCACCATTGTGTAGTACGGTCATTAATGCATCTAAATCCATTTAATTGTGCTTAATCAATTATCAGTGGGCCTAAATCAACAAGTGTGTGAGGAATGCACATTTTTATCATAGGCCTCCAAAGATCTAGATGTTTGAATATAAACAAATTTATAAATGGTAGATCACGTAGGAATTTATCATAGATTTCTTGAAACCAATGCATATTGTTCAACATTTCTTATTGCAAGATTAATTTCAATACACACATTCATGAGTTCCATAATAAAGTTAAGCTCATTTTTAAGTGTTCCCTCATGTGTGTGAATGCCCTCTAAAGGTTGTGATTTGTTAAGTAAGAGGAACATGTTTGAATATTGGATAAATTTGCATATTGTTCTTGTAATTCAAGAAAATAAAAATCACACCCCGTAGTTATTTCAATTAATTGTGATTCATCAATTTCAAGCACATTATCAAAATGTAAAGGGATCCATGAATTTGCATTATTATATGCAGTTTCAACCACCTTTTTATGTAATATCTTATTAGGCATCGTGACTTCCCTTGGTGGATGTGGTGAAGTGGATAGTATATGATATGAATGTGATAATGAAAATGGTAGAAGTTGTTGTGGATATAAAGTGGGCGGGATGAAGTAGGATGGGTATGATGGATATTGGGGTTGTTGTGAGCATTCATTATTCCATTCTTGGTAGTATGGAGATTGTTTCCATTCACCATATCTACTAGATGAAGAACCATTTTGGGAAGAAACATATTATCTTTCTAATCCTGTAGAATGATAAGACATGTTCACATCATTAATCATACCTTGATCTTCCCAATTTAATGCATGAAGTTGTCCTTGAGACACAAAGGAGACTAGTTCACATTCCCCTTTATTGTGATAAGGCTCACTTATAACTTGGATATCTGTTAGCTCATCCTCTTGATCAACTTGGCCATGGTGCAATTAGCTTTCTCCTTGCAACGATCAGAACAACACATGGTTAAATACTCATAAAAATTCCATTGTTCTAAACATTCATCGATTATCTGTTCTTGCTCATTTATAGAGATAAAATTTGTATATGTCTATGACAATGGAAAATCAAGATAATCTATGTTGCATTCATTAGATAAAGGGGGTATAAAAACATCACCTTGTGTCAGCATGATTTCCCCACCAATTTCTTCACTTGTGAAGTATTTTTCTTTGAAAATTGATGTATTTGAATTACCTTGAAAATGCAACATTTTTATGTTTTTGTGTTGTTTCTTCAAAATGAACTCTTACCTTTCAATTTACTCACAACAAATGGTAATAATATATAAATAGTTCTTTAAGATCTACCTACAAACTAAAACAATGCATCTATTATGATTTAAAACAAAACAAACCAAGGTTAATCATCTAAACAAGGTCTACAGTTGTGTAGATTTTCACCGAGGCACAATGATCCTAACTCAACTCATCACGCTAACATGCCTTTGACACCTCTCCTCGGAAACAGTGCCAAAATGATAGTCCAACACTAGGTACAAATAATAAGAAACATTTAATGATTTATAACGAATTTCAGTTTGGTCTATACGTGTCAATCTGGGGGCATAGACTTGTGAGAGGTGTCGTGGTTGTATGCCAATCGAAGGGTTGAAAGCTGTGAAATGAGTGGTTATGAATGCAGCTATGGAAATAAACCTACAATAAATCAAAATGAAAATTGATTCTAGTGACAGGAACTGTCACTTCCTAGCAATAGGAACAACAACAACTCATAAGAATTACATAATTTAAATGAACTGCAAACCACACTTTGCAAATAATACAAAAATAACATCAAATAAATAACAAAAATAAACACACATTACTATAACTACGAAAGCTAAGAATCACCAAACATCCCAAGAAGTGGGCCCCCTCCTTAGTCCACCTAATGATGAAATACAAGAAGCTCATCTACACGAGACTAATCATGCACCACTAATTTTATTTATTATAAAATAATATAGAATTTTGCGTACAAAGAAATTTTCCCACACTACAGTTTTCTTACAATAATTTATCAACATAGTAATCTCCTTCAGTTCTTGTAGCCGGCCATATATATAGAGGCTGGGCCTTTAACAAACAATAACAAAGAAGTATAAAATAGTTTAGTTTGCTCTATCACGTGGCCAACAAACCATGAGGAAATGGTTCACGTAGAACCTTTCTTGTTGGATACAAAGAACTTTGTTATAACAGCAATGGAAGATTTTGATTTCCACAAAATGCAAACAAGAACATCTCTATCACCAAGTAAATTTGCTAGCAAATGAAATGAAGGTGATGGTAAAGATAATAGATTCAAAAACATGGACTCTTGGCTGCCAACCATAAGATGTTATGTTGTAACAGCAGAGAGAAATTGAGAAAATTTGTGTTCTTTCCTCCTATACGTGTTTAGTCAATGCATTTCCACCAAGAACTTGTCTCCTTATTTGGTTCCATGGGTCGAATATGGTTTTGCAATTTGAAGAAAATGTGACAACCAGCCATAGCAGCAAATCAAGAAACTTTGCCTTTAGAAAACCACTTGTATCTTTTAGATCCTTCATTTTTTGAGAATTATGCCACATGGAAACTTAAGTGGGCCCATTCTAGACAAAACCCATGTCATGGATTTTCTAGATTCGTCCTCATCTGCCCTCAAATTACAATGCAAAACTAATTGTTCTATAGTGGGTGCATATTGAAAACGGTTCAAGTAGATTTTGGTTTCTTCCAAATAGTTGGCACATGCTTATGTCCTCCATTTGGTCTACATTCCCAATCAACGTGTCCACTTGTAGAAGTCACTAATTAAGATGGAAGCTAGAAAAGAGATTAAATTCATAGGAATAATGCAAATATTATATGGCAAGGAATTAACGTGGTTGAAATAGAAGTTGACAGCTGCAATCATGAAAGTCCACCATGGAATGCTCTTCATACATAGAGATGGTGATGCTCATCTAATAACCAAATAAAATGGTAGAATGATAATAGTCCAGACTCCTGCATAAATGGTGACAGGAAGATCTTCACCTTAAAAGCTACATGTTGAAAGATTTATTCTCTTGACATAATGGAAGATATATTAATAAATGCAATCTGATATTATTTGTTCTCATATTTTATCTAAAAACTAAATTAAATATCACTTGTGTATTAAATCATATGCAACAAGAAATGATAAAAATGATATGAAAATGGTATGGAAATGGAATATGGGAATGGTTATGAAGGTATGTGAAAAAGGATAAAAAGTGGTATAGAATAGGACATAATTGGTTCTCATCAGGATATGCATTTTGATGGGTAACTTAGGTGTTTTAGTGGAAAGCAATTATTAAAATAATTCAAGAAGTATTTTATATTTGGACTGTGAGGGAACAAAACCACTCAGTAATGTAGTCTTATTGTAGGCAAGATGATAATAGATTATCATCAAGGTATAGAGATTGGAACTTTAGTATTATGCCTATTTAGTTTGTTGTGCCCATTTTGAGAGAATTATTTAATGCAAGGGTATGTGCACAAATATGGGGGGACCAAAGATGCATACACTCCCTAAGCATGCACAAGCCATGATGTGATTAAACATCAATAGATTTTATACAATTTTAGAGTTCATACACATTATAACACATAAATTTTATCTTCTAAATTAGTGAAATCCACCATTAGGTTTGGAAAAGTATGAATTTTCCAATCTTATGGATTAGATCTGAAAAATGGGCACAAAAATTTATGTTCTATAAAAAACATGGCCCATGCTTAGAATTTATCCTCATCAGGTTTACATATTTTAGAATGAAATTCCATAAGATCACCAACAAAATGTCAATCTACTTCTTAGTTTCTAACCATATACGTTTTTTCAATATTTGTTTTTTTTTTTTTCAATTTTAGTGAGTCTTCATATGCCTCAAATCCATATTTATTATTTTTTTCATATACATATATATACACACATATATAAAAATTACTTACTAAAGTCATTGAATACATAACAACATAAAGTAAAAGAATCAAACAAATATTTTGAAGTAATTTATTAATCATTCATATTGCTTTTGTAAGGTAAGATCATTTAGTTTCACTATATAAAATGCCCTTTTATTATAAAAGAGTACATAGATTCTCATCAAGAGTTACACCTTCCCATAATTGGAATATTACAAAGTTTTATCAATAATAGTGCAATGTCAAGTGAAATCAATAGTATTGTCTTTGACAAACCATCTTCAGCATCTCAACTGCAAGAGGGAGAGAATCACTTAGGAATTTTGTTTTCTCCAACCACAGACTGACGGTCCCCACACACCTTCCTACTAGAAGTGACCCTACCCTTCATCAGGGTAGTAGATCAAGTGAATCCCATGATCACCATGCCATCTAAGAACTAGTGTTGTGTTCTAAATTAAAAATAGTATGTCATACAACTTTAGATACTTCTAGCTTTGTGTATGGCCTATCTAACTAAATGCAATAAAATAGACACTACAAATTGATAATGCAAGTAGTGATTTTGCATTACTTTGGCCAAAGATTTAATATAAATATAAATGTATCACAAGATAATGCATTTCATATGTTCTCACACCTCTTTCTAAAACTAGTTTTTGGCAATAAAGTTTCACATATAAATTCTCTTACAACTATGGTTTTCAACACACATATCAAAAGCTAATCTCATTACATCTCTATACTTATCTTTTTAGAAAAAAAAATATTTTTCTAAGATTTGATCCATTATTTACACGGATCTACATGCACAATAAATAAAATAACACATGCATTTCATTGGTGTGTGTGTCTGTGTGATCATACCCAAGTAATCTTATATCTCAAGCTTACTCTGATTATACAAACATCTAATGAAATCGTACATACATATGTATATTCATATGCATGTGAAATTCACATGTACACATGTAAGTACATGATCAATCTCAAAAGCATAGTTCATACCAATAAAGGTAATTACAATCATATCTTTCAATATCATGAATTATAATTTCTTACACACTAAGATTTCTATAGATGTAAACTTTGAAATTCACCACACATTGTTTGTATTTAATTACAAACTATTGAAAATGAGATTCAATAAATAAAATATACACTTTTCTTTTATCTTTAAAACATAATATCTTATCATTCTATAGATGTAAACTTTGACATTCACCACACATTGTCTGTATTTAATTACAAACTGTTGAAAATGAGATTCAATAAATAAAATATACACTTTTATTTTATCTTTAAAACATAATATCTTATCATTCTCTATTTCATAATTGTAAGGGGTAAAAGTAGAAATAGGTAAGCAACAATGAATTCAAACAAAGAACCCAAACAGATGAGATAAAACCCACTTACCAATGAGATCAAATTGTAATCAAGCCATGAATTCAAACAAGGGTTAGATAATCAAATCAAAACAACAAATGAATCCAAAACATGAACCATCTTACCATCCCATTGTGGAGTAACTTGTGTTGGTTGAAATGTTGGATTGCTTCAACAAAGCCTCCATGATAGCTTGCAAAATCTTGATGTGTGATGACCTAGATGCAATGATATGTGCTCTCAATTTGCTCAAGAATCAATTTGACATGATCTCCTTGCAAATTCTCTAGATCATGAATGTGAAGGATGAAGGGTTATTTTATAGATTTTAGGAAATTAGATCAAGGGATAGGATTGAGTTTCAATGCTCACAAAGAAGGGTTGAGATTGATCCTCAACACCCACAAATAAGAGTGAATCAAGGAAGATCAAGAGATATGATTACTTAGAACTCAAGACCTCTCCACCATTTTAGGAAAATGGTTAAGATATTTAAGATTATGGGTGGAAATTAGATTTGAAGATCAAGGGCTAGAAATGGTTGAGACAAATTAGTTAAGATATTGAGGGAAATTGGGATAGTTAAATAATTAAAAATTATTTAATTATGGAGGATGAGGAGATTAAAAGGTAGGATAATTAAATAATTAGGATTATTTAATTATATGGGATTAGAAGAAATATTAGATGAACCTAATTAAATAATTGAAATTATTCAACTAGGGTGATGAAGGGGAAAATTAGTGATTTAATAGTGAATTAATTAAACAATTCAATATTATTTAACTAATAGAGAGAAATAGGGTTAAAATATGGAAATGATGTTAAAAGTAATAATGGTAGTGAAAATAATGCCAATAATGGAAAAATGCAGTTTCGGATGTGCAATATGCATCAAGCATTTTTACATGTCTATATTTTGCCTCTCTTTGACACAATGTACTTATTGCATTGTTTCAAAGAATTTGATGCTTAGATCAAGATGGAAAAAATTTAAAGATACCCCACTGTGCCCCGACGGTCAACGAAAGAATGATAAGACATTGGGCCGCCCCCTCGAGAGGTCGGCCAAAAAAAATACTTTTTCAATTCAGGCTCATGACAAGGTTCAAGACTAGTTTAGATGCATAAAGGACAAAAAAATAAACCTTAGGGGTCATGGATAAAGCTTAGGATGATCTAGGGTGCTCCAAATATAACCTGGGAGGGTGGTTGAGGGTAAAAACCTAGGGTTTAGTGGGTAAATAGGAAATTAGGGTTTGTTTCCTCCTCATTTGTATACTCAGCTTTAGGAGATTATTACTCTCTAGTGATTTTATGTTACAAACATGCATTGATGATGGTGAGGGTTCTAAGTGCACCACGTCGAGCAAACGATTTTCGATAGTACCAGTGGTCAGCTGGCATGGGGGTTGTGGTATGTAAGCTTCTAACTTTTGCTTTTGATTCATTTTGCTTCCATAATTAATGTGCAGCTTCTAACTTTCGCTTTTGATTCATTTTGCTTCCATAATTAATGTGCAGGGTAGATAGTAGCAATAGGTTTTAGGATAGTTGTTATTTATGCGGTTTTAGTGCTATTATAGTTTTAGAATGACTGCTATTTGAAAGAGAAGTGTTATTATCAAATAGTGACGCTATTGTTAAAAGGTAGCACTGTTAGTTCACAGTCATGAAATATGACCGTGTGCTATAGTTTTTTAAGGAAATTGTCGCTAATGTTATAGAGCAACACTATTGTAGGACTAATAGACTCGATATTGTGAAAGATGACTACTATTGTCAAGCAATAGGCTCACTATTGTAAAATCCAACTGTAGTTGCTCCAAAAGATGCTCACTTTTGCAAAAATGCACTGATTTAGCTAGTTGAATTGCATATTTAGGTTTTTGACTAGATTTTTTAGCAAAATTTGATGTTGTGTGTTGAATGCTTGTAGGACACATTACATCCTCTACAATTTAGGGAGTGTAGACCACATATCTTAGATTGTATAGCTCAATTTCAAGAGTTGGAGAGAGATTTTCTAGATGTTGTTGGATTGAGACACATTGTATATATGCTTGAGATTCGATCACATAGAGCTATGATGACAACGCTAGTAGAGCATTGGAGATCAAAGACAGACACCTTCCACCTTCCCACAGGGGAGTGTACCATCATGCTAAAGGATGTTTAGAGGATACTACGTATCCCTATTCATGATGAGCTAGTTGTATATGATGTTAGGAGAGTTACACTAGCTATGCAGAGAATATTAGGTGTTCAACGGCTAGAAATGGTCGATTCTAACATTGACCTGACTCCATTCCTAGATACTATGAACGACATGGTTATTGTTCTATTTGGATTTATCATAGGGCCTTTGATGCTAGATAGGAGATCTCAGAGATTTCCAGTCGATTAGGGAGTGGTCATTGAGATGATGGTGGAGCACGAGACTTGATACGCATGGGGTCCTTGCATTTTAACACACTTGTATCACGACATGCACTAGGAATGTTATCGTGGTGACAACAACATTTCAACAGGAATCATCTTACTCCATGTTTGGGCATGGGAGCAAATTATAGTCATACAACTAGAGGGTAATGATCAGAAGGATCCAAATGATCCATACTTATACAAGTATCATGACTAGCTCCATTATCGACGAACTAGTAGACTATAGTATTGGAGGGTTGTGTTCGATGATATGGTAGAGTTTATATGGAGACCTTACCTAGATTATGAGGCATGGACTAATGATCATGAGCAACTTGTATACTACAGACAGACTCGGTACTTAATTGGGAGAGTTGATACCCTCCTTGAGAGGTATCTTCTAGATAGAGTCCTCCGCTAGTTTGAGGAGATACAAGTTACACTAGCTAAGAACTATCATGCTCGATATGCCTACACAACTAGAGAGGTCAATGCATGGGAACCTCAAGCAGATTCACAAAGAGCAGTGGTTGATTTTCAAGCACTGACACCTTTTGGATGGGGATGGGAAGTTGGACCTAGAGATCCTGGGACAACTTAGGAATTTGATGCATGGTGGACCAGGAGACGATCACTCAAATTTTCCATACCTCTAGGAGGTGCAAGAGCAGGAGGCCTTGTGATCAACCAACATAGGAGAGGTGGAGCAGTTAGGAGTAGAGATGCTTGTCAAAGGCAGAGGATTGCTCATGAACAGTAGCATAGGGCATATCAAGATGATTAGGATGATGGGTAGCATGATCAAGTTCAATATGATGGGCAGAGACAAGACCAGGGTCATCAACATGTACAAGTACCACATGCACCTCCCCCTCCATAGGGAGATTTAGCTGCATGGATAGAACAGGTTATTGCAAAGTAGGATTAGGTTCGGATAGAGCATGATCAGGTGATCCAAGAAAGAGATGTTAGAGCTGGTGAGAGGGACGCAACTATCACTTGTAGGTAGGTTACAGATGCACAGATAGTGATTCTTATAGTTGAGTGGGATCATGCTTGCAAGGAGAGATATGCAATGATACAAGAGCAAGACACAGAGTGGGGCACCCGCATATAGTTAGAGATTTCATTGTCCTCATCTAACCCCCATGCACAATACCAATAGGAGAGAGGCTTGATCATGGAGGGAAGGACCTACTGTTGGACTTTATATGAGGCTCAAATTCTTAGGGATTAAAGATGCCCTAGATTTGGTGTGAGGAACAATACTACAATAGTGGAGCCAAGAATAGTAAGCGGGGGTTCAGTTAGTAGACCATTCATAAAGCCCTTAGATCCCCTCCTACAACCACATAGGTTGCCAAGGCATGATCAGCATGATCAGAGGTCTCCAGCTCATGATGGCTATCAAGGACCACCTCCAAACGGGGATCAACTGAGTTGATGCATATTGATGTTATTTGATTGCTTTGATATGGACTTGATGTAGATATTGATTTTGTATATACATCCATCAACCTTTTGAGCCTCATATATATATGTATATTTTTTATCTAGATGATATGTATCACACATTATTTATTGATGATGATGTACTGGCATTTCCATTTTTGATCATATATGTGAGATTACCATTTTTGATCATATATGTGAGATTACCATTTTTGATGTGGCATATGATGCGTTATGAGATTTTCTATGATGTTCTTTATGATTATGATATGGATGGATTCATGCTATACTTATGCAATGATGATGTATGCATTGATGTTAGTGATATGCTCTTTTTTTGTAGTTTTTGATCCTTTGACATGATATACATAATGTGGATGATATATGATGATGCATTTGTATAATGGATGATGTTATATGATATGCTCCATGATATGATTGATATTATGTGAACTAATGATTTTGTGAATGTAGGATGCAAATGGTACTGGCATTATTGTGATGCGGGATAGAGATGTTAGTCATGTTGAGAAAAAGGTGTCTCAAACTTACTAGTTAAGGCTCTCTAAAATCAAGAAAACACTTAGAAGTTTTATAGTTTCAGAGTTTGGAGTTCGAGCTTTTTGCTTACCAAATGCCATGGTAAAATCCTTAGAAGTTCTGTGGGTAATTGGGCATCGATCTTCAGGATTATCACTTATCAAATGCAGTTGAAAATGACTTAGAAAATTTGAAGATTTTCGACAATCAAACTTCAGAATTCTATCATATACTTCACTTGTGAAGTCTGCAGTATCGGGTATTGAGGAACCTTGAGCCCCAACATGTGAAAAGACTTCATTTTTCGATGTTCATGAAGTTGGTGTGCTCGTATTAGAGAGACATATCATTAGCCACAGGGTGTAGCTAAGAGGGGTGTAGGCTAGCGATGTTACCCGCCATCCTGCAACGATCTTCATCATCCTATGCAGGTGTGCGGGACCATACCGCCACCCAATAGCGGTCCATGAGATGGTTGGTAGTAAGGCGGGGGTTTTCCTGCCACCCCGTGATAGTGATTGGAGAGGTTGACAAGTGTGTGTGCCATCCCGCCACCCCGTGATAGTCTAAGAGATAGCCTACAATAGTGTGGGAAAAAGTTAGTAACTTGCGACCCCGCGGTGACTTATAATGTAGCCTGTGGTATAGTAGTGAACCCGCTATCTCGTGAATTCCAATCTAAGTGGTTGCAATGTTGTGTTGGTTAGATGAAATGGTAGAAGCAAACCGCAGTCTCATAGCTAGTCAACAAAGGCTTTGCGATATTGCAGTTAAGATTGAGAACAACGGGTAAAGTCAATTAAGTTTTTTTGTGATTGTTTGGTTGGTTTGGAAGATGAAACAACGAGTATCTTGAAATTCTTGTGATGTTTTGTATGCAATTCCTTAGCACATTGTAAGAGTGGTATGATCATAGTTAATGCAATGAAGTGTTGCCAAGTTCATTCTAGAAAAGCACCTAAAAGAGCATAGCTCTGAACTAGTATGTAATATTTTTTTTACTGTAATACAAGAGATATCTACTTCAATGTGTGGGTTTTTCTACCATAAGGGTTTTGCCACATAAATCATGTGTTGATGTTTTATTGTCTATTCTATTATTCATGTATGTGCATCTTTATGTTCTGTAATTACAAGTTTTGAAAAAAAATCTATATCTCTCTCCTGAAGATTAGTATTAGGAAGATGTTTTTCGCACTCTATTGCTTTCCTTTCAATTGGTATCAGAGCTTGGCCAACTTTGTTGTCCTTGTGGGTAAAATGAGTTTTTTTGTTGATCTTGTTTAGTGGGAGTTTTTCAAAGACATCTAGTTTATAACTTATTGCAGATTTAAGATGGCGAGCACATCTAGAAGAATAGAGATTAAGAAGTTCAATGGTGGAAATTTTGAGTTGTGGAAACTCAAAATGGAATATTTTCTCATGGATTGAGAGTTATGGGATGTAGTGTCCTCTAACAAACCATCAACAACCTCGCAAGATGATTAGGATGCAATGGACTAGAAAGCCAAGGGTCTGATCAGACTGTGCCTGGTTGATTCAGTTCTCTTGAACATCCATGAAGATAAGGCAACAAAACTTTTGTGGAAGAAGCTTGGTGACATTTAACAGGGGAAATATCTTATAAATAAGTTATTTTTGAGGAAGAAGTTGTATTATTTGAAGATGGAGGAAGGAGCATCTGTTGCATATTATTTGAATGCATTTAACATGATCATTGATCAGTTGGTGTTTGTTGGTGTGAAGATAGATGACGAGGATTGTTGCATGCTCTTATTGTGTTTATTGCCTAACACATGGGATCACCTAGTAATGGCTATTGGGAGTAAAAAAACCACTTTCAAGATGGAAGATGTGGTTGCTTCACTGCTATTAGAGGAAATATGAAGGAAGTCTTCTGAGATGGCCAAGGAGGCCCTTGTTGTTTGAGGAAAATTAAAGGAGAAAGGAAAGAAGAAAAACAAGAAGTCTAAATCCATGTCAGAGGGAAGATTGAAGTCTCCTGGTAAAAATTCCAAGGTGAAATGATAGAATTGTGGGCAGACTAGACACATTCGAAAAGATTGTAAAGAGGAGAAGAAGAAGAAAAAGAAAAATAGTTCTTTAGAAAATGAATCTTCTCAAAGCGATGTAGATGACTTCATAGCAGCCTTGGTGACTCGAGCATCAGAAGATGTTTGGATGATTGACTCAGGTGTATCTGGGTGATGATTCTCACCTAGAGATTGTTGGCCATGGAAGAGTCAAAATTCAGTTTCCTGATGGAAGAGTGAAGGGAATCAATGATGTGATGCATATACTAGGTTTGGCTCAAAATTTACTTTTTGTAAGTAAGCTTAATGATGTTGGTGTGCAAGTCTCTTTCTTGAATGGTGTTTGTAGAATGACTAGAGGCTCTATGGTGTTGGCTAAGGGTGCATGAATTGGAAATCTGTATAAGTTGGATGCATGTGCAGTACAATGTAATAGGGCTTTTGCAAAGTCAAGTAAATCTGATCATGTAGAGAAAGGAAGTGTTGTTCCTAAGGGTGCAAACTCTTTGGAGATGAAGCTCCCAAAAGAGAAAATAATGTTGTGGCATTAGAGGCTCGGCCAAATTGGTGAAAAAGGATTAAAATCCTAGTTAAAGGGCTTTATGAGTGTAATCTTGAGTTCATTTTTTGTGAACATTGCATATATGGAAAGCAACACCATGTTTCATTTTATTCTAGTCCTCATAAATCTTCTAGTATTTTGGATTATGTTCATGCTAATGTGTTTGGTCGAGTTAAAGTTCCTCCGTTAGCAAAATTTGTGTATTTTGTCTTGTTCATAGATGATTATTCGTGAAGGACATTTGTTTATTTTCTTAGAAGTAAAACTGAAGTTTTCAGTTGGTTTAAGGAATTTAAAACCTTGGTTGAAAATCAAACTGGTAGAAAAATTAAGTGTTTGAGGACGGATAATGGTGGTGATTTTTTTTCAACAGATTTCAATAATTTTTGCAAGCACCATGGAATTAAAAGGCATAAAACAACTCCTTACACTCCACAACAAAATGGAGTTACAAAAAGGATGAATAGAATGTTGATGGAAAGGGTGAGAAGTATGTTGAGTAGTGCTAGTCTGGAATAAAATTTCTAAGTTGAGGATGTAGCTACAACATGTTATCTAATTAATAGATCTCCCACTTCAATGCTCGTGGACAAGACACCTATGGAAGTGTGGTTTGGTAATGAGCCCTCGTTGAGACACATTAGAGTCTTTGGCTATGAGGCATATGCATATGTTCCCAGTGAAAAAGGATCTAAACAATAGAACAAGGTTGTAAAATGTATCTTCATTGGTTATGGAATTAGTGTGAAAGGGTACAAGCTTTGGAACCCAATTACAAAGAAGGTGTTGTATAGCAGAAGTGTGATCTTCCGTGAGTTGAAACCTTCTGTAGTTGATCTATGTTAAGTTTTCATGAGCAGATTAATGCATAGAAAAATAATTTTAAATCAGACAGAATAACACAACAGATACCCTGGGAAAACACTCCTCTTGAAGGAGAAAAACCCAGCAACAAAGATTTCTCTTATTTATATAAACAGTGACAACAATTCACTTTACAATGAGGCTGAACACAAGGCCAATTCACAGCACCAACTATAGATGCAAGAACAGATGATAAACTGTCACTCCTTGGGATTCAATTCTGCCTTAGAGGAGTTCTCAATCTGCACTTTGAATAATTCACAATCTTCTCTTTGAATGATTCACAATCTGCTCTTGAATAATTCACTTGAGTAATTCGCAATCTCTGTTCTTCAATAGTTCGCAATCTGCTATTAAGGAATTCACACTTCCATAGAATGAACTTGATGATTGAACAAAGGAGAGAAGTGATCTTCTATAAATACATTGCAATGTGAGAAGTTGCACCTCTACAAGAACAAAGTCGGCCTCAAGGATAAATTACAAATTAAATGAATCAATTAACAAGTCGGCCAAGTTAAGATAAATTGACTTCTAGAATGAAGTCGGCCACCAAGAAAGAAAAAAAATGCAAATAATAAGAATGAGGTTGGCCTCATATCATCTTCATTCAATATGACTTCTTCAAGAACTCAAGCCAAGTATAAATTAAATAGCTTTCTGGCTATTATTTAATTTATCGAGCTAAAGCATTATATCGACGCTGTCTATTATCATTAACACTCCCTCTCAGCTAGAGAGAATGCTTCTAGCTGCTCAAGATAAATCACCTCAACATGATGCCCATCACAATGGCTACAACCTGAAGAATATCAACTCATCATGATATTGGATATCGCCTCAACACGATATCAACCATAGTGGCTATAACCATACTATGGTGTGTACAAGTGTTCATCACTTGTGTGATGTTGTCACCTCAACGTGACATTCACAAGTACAAAATGTGTCATGGAGTCTCACACATGACATCCACCATGACTCAAGCTCAGAGGGTGGAAACAAGGGCTTACACCTCAAATTCCTCAGTCTCAGAGGAGAATGCATTAACAAGGACTTGCACCTCAAATTCTTCTATCTCAGAAGAAAATGTATTAATCAAGGACTTGCACCTCAAATTCTTCCGTCTCAAAAGAAAATATATTAACAAGGACTTGCACCTCAAATTCTTCTGTCTTAGAAGAAAATGTATTAACAAGGACTTGCACCTCAAATTCTTCCTTCTTAGAAGAAAATGTATTAACAAGGACTTGCACCTCAAATTCTTCCTTCTCAGAAGAAAATGTATTAACAAGGACTTGCACCTCAAATTCTTCCATCTCAGAAGAAAATGTATTAACAAGGCTTCACTGATACTGAGACTCTTACTCAGTCAAGGCTGAATTCTCCACCATACCAAGCTTATCTCGAAAGTACTCAAACTTTATCCTGGCGAGAGGCTTGGTGAGAATATCTGTCGTCTGCTCATCAGTGCTGATGTACCTTAACTGTACAGCCTTCCTCAATACCATATCTCTGATATAGTGGTACTTGATCTCAACATGCTTAGTTCTGTCATGAAACACAGGATTAACAAAAAGCTTCACACAACTTTGATTATCACAATGAATGATAGTAGGCTCCATTGATTGTCTGAACAATCCTGCAAGGAGCTTACGAAGCCAAACTGCTTCTTGAGTTGCCATACAAGCTGCAATGTACTCAGCCTCTATTGTACTCAATGCTACAGATGATTGCTTCCTACTGCACCAGGAAATCATAGCAGAACCCAAACTGAAGCAACAACCAGAGGTGCTCTTCCGATCTGTGACACAACCTGCCCAATCAGAATCAGTGAAACCATGTAACTCCAAGTTTTCATCTGAAGTATACCTCAACCCATATCCAACTATGCCACGCAAGCATCTCAGGATATGATTAGCTGCAACAAGATGTATCTGTCTCAGATCACACATAAACTGGCTAAGTGCACTCACTACATAGCAGATATCAGGTCTAGTGTTAACTAGATACATCAAGGATTCAATCAGCTATCTGTACAATGTGGGATCCACCAAATCTGAACTAGCTGCAACCTCCTTCAATTTATGAAGGTTGGTCTCCATAGGTGTAGACATGGATTTGCAATCCATCATGCCAAATCTCTTAAGTATATCAATTGTGTACTTCCCTTGACTTAGAATCATTCCATCTGGTTTCTGCCAGACTTCTAAGCCAAGGAAGTCGTACATGAGCCCAAGGTCCTTCATCTCAAATTCAGAAGTCAATTCCTTCTTACATTCAATAATTAGGTGATCTTCTCCAGTAAGGATCAGATCGTCAACATATAAAACCAAAATTAATGCATCACCATTGATTACCTTGAAGTAGAGATTTGAATAAGCATCATTCTTCAAGAAGTCCAAACTTGACAAGTACCGATCAATCCTTTCGTATCATGCATGAGGAGCCTGCTTAAGACCATACAAGGCCTTCTTCAACTTGCAAACATGTGACTCCTTCCCATGAACCTCAAATCCATCAGGTTGCTCTATATAAACCTCTTCCTCAATCACTCCATTGAGAAGGGTTGTCTTCACGTCCATCTGGTGAATCTTCCATCCTCTAGATGCAGCAATGACAATGATGGTTCTGACAGAAGTATAGCGAGCAACAGGAGAAACATAATCAACTCCCTCTTTCTGTGAAAACCCATGAGCTACGGATCTTGCCAAGTACCTTTCAATGCTCCCATCTCTGGTACTATAGAGAGTTCAAGGTAGACCTCCTCGACCTCATAGCAGATCATTCTATTCTGAATAGGTTTGCGGAGCTACCAATATCAAATCTAGATGACAATCTTTGAGCAATTATGATCTCAGCAGCTAAAGGGATCCTCTAAGGATTTAGCACCTAGCCTTGCAATACAGTAATCTTCACTTCTTCTCAGTGAGTTACAAAACTCCCTCTTGATCCCTGCTTCAGAGATTGCAAGGAAGACTCTTGGAAGTGAACTCCCTCTAACCACCAGCTCAGTCCCATGGCTGCAAGTTGTGACTTCACGCTTGATCATTTCTTTGGTTGGCATGACTTCCTCACAAGATGCCTCAAGCTTTTCATCACTAAGCAATCTCTCATCCCCTTCATGCTTCTAGCTATTCACAAGGCATTTTAGAGAGAGATTACTAACAGTTTATAACTATCAAAGAAATATCAAGACTAGAATCATACAAGGTTTACTATATTAGGTTGTAGCATGAACACATAAGAATTTATGCACAATGTTAAAACATGAATAAATAAATAAATCAACCTGAAAGAGAAATATATCAAAATATCAAACTGAAGGGATAAAGAAACTTATCTTTATATAATTTTGATATAACTCTTTCTTCCATCTATTACTCCTCTCAAGAGTGCCAAACTCAGCACAACAAAAAACAATCTACACAACTACATATTTCTTGAATGCATTATGTGGTTAGCATGTAGAACCAAATCTCTCCAAGAGTTCAAGTTTCTATCACAGATCATGCATTGGAGAATGATATCAATGTGACCAATCACCATCGAACTTTCAATTCTCTTTTTATTTCAAAGTCACACTCAAAAATCTTCATAACCAACATGAAAAAACTATCAATAAATGAAATCTTCAAAGGATCTTACGCTAGTGAACACAATTCAAGAGAAACCACTCTCTCTTTACTATTTAGAAGATCCAAAAAAATAAAAAATAAAAAAAATATATAACTCAGCAACCAAAGAATACTTATCTCTTTAAATATTCTGAAGGTACACCAAGGATCTGGATCTGTGGCTGTGACACATCTTTTCCACCTTCAGTGATGCCATCCTTGAATTAACACCTATCATAGAAGCCAAGACACGGAGTTTGTAGTGACTCATAGGTCGTCACCAAACATAGATAATAACCAAAGCTGTCTAGACTTCAGATTATATGATGAAATCTTATCAACACTGAATAGACCATCTCTCTTCATCTCCAGAATTGATTTCTCATGGCCTTTCCTCCACCAAACCATATGTTAAGGTTCGCTGGATTATACTTTATTAAGTAGACCAGACATCATGAAGGAGCGATCTTCTTAACATTTGAATGTGGTCTGAAGACCATTCAAATCTTATTCTGACATTGACAGGGAGACTAAACTGACCATGATCTACAGCTTCAGAAATGTGCTGACAACTTCAGTAAACATAACCAAGTGATGACTTCCATAAAGTTGAAGCAAATTTAACCAAGGTAGTCCCAGCCTTGTGCCCTGATGGTGTCGATCCTGGGAGAGAATTACAAGAGTTCCCTCAAAGACTTCAAGGCCCACAACAAAGAAATTTGATCGGATCCTCACACACCCGCTCTAATACCATGTTAAATTTTCATGAGCAGATTAATGCATAGAAAAATAATTTTAAATCAGACATAATAACACAACAGATACCCTAGGAAAACCCTCCTCTTGAGGGAGAAAAACCCAGCAACAAAGATTTCTCTTATTTATATAAACAGTGACAACAATTCACTTTACAATGAGGTCGAACACAAGGCCAATTCACAACACCAACTGTAGATGCAAGAACAGATGATAAACTGTCACTCCTTGGGATTCAATTCTGCCTTAGAGGAGTTCGCAATCTGCACTTTGAATAATTCGCAATCTTCTCTTTGAATGATTCGCAATCTGCTCTTGAATAATTCGCAATCTGCTCTTGAATAATTCGCTTGAGTAATTCGCAATCTCTGTTCTTCAATAGTTCGCAATCTACTATTAAGGAATTCACACTTCCATAGAATGAACTTGATGATTGAACAAAGGAGAGAAGTGATCTTCTATAAATACATTGCAATGTGAGAGGTTGCACCTCTACAAGAACAAAGTCGGCCTCAAGGATAAATTACAAATTAAATGAATCAATTAACAAGTCGGCCAAGTTAAGATAAATTGACTTCTAGAATGAAGTCGGCCACCAAGAAAAAAAAATGCAAATAATAAGAATGAGGTTGGCCTCATATCATCTTCATTCAATATGACTTCTTCAAGAACTCGAGCCAAGTATAAATTAAATAGCTTTCTGGCTATTATTTAATTTATCGAGCTAAAGCATTATATCGACGCTGTCTATTATCATTAACAATCTATAGCTAGAGGTGAAAGAAGAAGAAAAGAAGGAGGTAGTTGAAGTTTCTCTTACTCCGGATAAGGATGAACTACGTACTCCTAGTGGACCTGTTAATGAGGGGAGCTCAAGTACCTCTGAAATTTATAATTCAAATTCTTGGTTGGAAGCCATGAATGAGGAAATGGCATCATTGAAGAAGAATGAAACGTGGGATCTAGTACCTTTTCCTCAAGGACGAAAGCCTATTGGATGTAAATGGGTGTTCAAGAAGAAGATTGGTCTGGATGGCAATGTTGAGAAGCATAAAGCAAGGTTGGTCGCAAAAGGATATTCCCAGGTGGAGGGGATTGATTATGGAGAAATATTTTCTCCTATAGCTAAGCTAGCATCTATCATATTTTTGTTGTCACTTGTAGTTGCATATGACTTAGAAATCGAGCAGATGGCTATGAAGATAGTGTTTCTTCATGGTGATTTGAAGGAAGATATTTACATGTCCCATCCAAAGCACTTCATTGAAAAAAGTAAGGAAAACCTGGTTTGCAAATTAAAGAAATCTCTGTATGGTTTGAAGCAATTGCTTAGAATGTGGTACCAAAATTTTGATACCTATGTGTTGTCTTTGGGGTTTGTGAGATCAAATTATGATCATCACAGTTTACTTTCAATCTAAAAATGGTTGTATTCTTATTATTGCCCTATATGTGGATGATATGTTGTTCATCGGGAATAGTAAGGATATGAATTTTGAATTAAAATCTCAATTATCAACACAATTTGAAATGAAAGATCTAGGTTCAGCTAGGTATATTCTGGGAATGGCAATCATAAGGGATAGAGGAAATAGAAAAATTTGTCTCAACCAAAGCAAGTATATAAATTTTATCCTAGAGAGGTTTAATATGGTGGATTACAAGTAGTTAGTTGTTCTAGTGTTGCAAGGAATGAAACTTTCTATTGAAGATTTTCCAAAACCTCCTACCGAGATGGAGGACATGACTAGGGTGCCTTATTCAAGTGTAATTGGAAATTTAATGTATGCAATGGTATGTACTAGGCTAGATATTTCCCAAGCAGTGGGAGTGCTTAGTGGGTTTATGGCTAATCCAGGAAGGCCACATTAGGATGCTATAAAGAGAGTTTTCAGGTATTTGAAAGGTACTTCTGAGTACACCTTATGTTATCATGGTTACTCTACTGGATCTCAGAGTTCAATTAGCATTCGTGGAATGTGGATTCTGATTGGGCAAGGGACATTGACAAAAAAATACCCACTAGTGGATATGTGTTCACATTGTTTGGTGGTGTAGTTAGTTGGATGAGCAAGCAACATGTTGTAGTTGCTTTATTCACTACTGAGGTTGAGTACATGGCAGCAACTCATGCCTGCAAGGAAGCCATTTGGCTTAGAAGACTGTGTTTGGATGTTGGTTTTGATGCAGGGTAGGTTACTATCTATTATGATAGCCAGAGTGCCATATGTTTGGAAAAGAATCCAAATTTCTATGCCAGAACAAAACACATTGATGTGCAGTACCATTTTGTTCATGATATGGTGGAAGATGGAAAGGTTAACTTGGAAAAGTTTGAAACTTTGGTGAATTTAGATAAGTTCAGATGGTGTGCATTTTCGATAGGCCTTGAGGCCAAGGGTGATATAGACTTTGAGCATTGATTGGGAGCTAGTAAGTTCTTCGTCAAGTGGGAGAATGTTGAGAAAAATGTGTCTCAAACTTACTAGTTAAGGCTCTTTGAAATCAGGAAAACACTTAAAAGTTTTGCAATTTTGAAGTTTGGAGTTTGGGCTGTCTCTTATCAAATACCATGGTAAAATCCTTAGAAGATCTGTAAGTAATTGGGCATCAGTCTTTGGGCTTATCACTTACCAAATGCAGTTGAAAATGACTTAGAAAAGTTGAAGACTTTTGGCAATCATACTTCAGAGTTCCGTCATATACTTGAATCGTGAAGTATGTGGTATCGGGTATTGAGGAACCTCGAACCCCAACCTGTGAAAGGAATTTTTTCTTCAATGTTCATGAAGTTGGTGTGCTAGTATCAGAGAGACATATCGTTATCTACAGGGTGCAGCTAAGAGGGGTGCAGGTTGGCGATGTTACCTGCCATCCCGTGGTGGTCTTCATCAGCCTGTGTGGGTGTACGGGGCCATACTTCCACCCCACAATGGTCCATGATATGGTTGGTAGTAAGGAAGGGGTTCTCCCTCCACCCCATGATGGTGATTAGAGAGGCTGGCGGGTGTGCGTGCCATCCCACCACCATGTGACAATCTAAGAGATAGCCTATGGTAGTGTAGGGAAAAGTTAGTAACCCGCAATCCCGTGGTGACTTGTAATGTAGCCTGTAGTATAGTAGTGAAGCCTCTATCCCACAAATGTCAATCTAAGTGGTTGTGGTGTTGTGGTGGTCGGATGAAATGGTAGAAGCAAACCATAGCCCCGTGGCTAGTCAACAAAGGCTTTGTGGTATTGCAGTTAAGACTAGGAACAACGAGTAAAGTCAGTTAAGTTTGTTTGTGACTGTTCGATTGGTTTGGAAGATGAAACAACAAGTCTCTCAAAATGATTATGATGTTTTGTATGCAATGCCTTAGTGCATTGGAAGAGTGGTATGATTAGAGTGAATGTAATTAAGTGTTGTCAAGTTCATTCTAGAAAAGCACCTGAAAGAGCATAGCTCTGAACTTGTATGTAATATTTGTTTTACTATGATACAAGAGATCTTTGCTTTGGTGTGTGGGTTTTTCTCCCGTAAGGGTTTTCCCACGTAAATCCTGTGTTGATGTTTTATTGCCTATTATGTTATTCCTGTCTGTGCATCTTTATGTTTTGTAATTTCAAGTTTTTCAAAAAAAAATTATATCTCTCTCCTAAAGATTAGTATTAGGAAGGCATTTTTTGCACTCTGCTTTCCTTTCAAGTAAGAAGAAATGTTAGTAGGATTTAGAGGATAGAAGAAACTGGATGATGTTGATCTAATTGCCAAAAATCTATAGATTATTGATTTGTAGATTCGATGAATGTATAGATGTATGATTGATAATGATTGATGATATGTGATGAGTTTGCTTTTCCTTCATGGAAATACTAAGTAGTACAATCCTTATTAATGTAGCAAATAGACACGATGCACCAGGATATTGATGACCAAGGCAACTTTGTATCTATTGCACAAACTTTGACTCTGCAAATAAGGAGTATTCTTTCTCATACCAAACATATGAAAACCTTGTTAGAGTGTATGGGTTAGAATTTTAGAGCATTTTGGACCAATGCATAGAGAGGTATGAGGAACCAAACATGTAATGCCACTTTAGTTACTTGAAATTACTTCCATTCACACAAGGTAAGTATTTTCCATGGTCGTTTCACAAAAATATCCAACAAGCACGACATATGAAATCAACAATCAATGCCTAATTCCTTTCTCTCTAAATCCTTTTGGACATCGTCGAGAGATCCTAGGAATGAGACAATAAGATAAATCAAAAGAAAAGACCAAAATAGATAAACAATGTTGTTGTATCACTTGCCATCAATTTTTTTATGCTTTAGGATATGATCCATCAATGAGGTCTATTGTAGGAATGATTTATCTATTAGGACACATGTCAGGATGTTGATGGTGACTTTGATAGGTAGGTAGTTAACACTTAGGCATTGCTTTAGTTTGATAGCGATCAAGTCTTTACAATTTTTGGCTTGAAAGTTTTAGATTTCAATGTTTTCTTTGCTTATTGATTGCTTTGTCAAAGGTTGAAGGTGATGATTTGTTTATTATGGATGGATAGTTTATTGTGGATAGGTGATAACAAATCTAGGTTTTTTGAGATTTTATGGATGTTTTTGTACTTTTGAGGTTATTTGAGGTTGTTTTTGATGTTTCCTGGATATTTGGATTTTTTTGGTGTTTTTGAAAGATTTAGATACCAAGAGAGGGACCTAAGGGGACTGACCTAATGCCTTGGGGGCTCATCGATGATGGTCTTTCCTATGTTATACATGTAGAGACATCATAGTTCACTTTATTGGACTCAAAGCAACTCATACGAAGATGGACAACAATATTTTTGGGATTTTGATGGTTTTACAATTTTTTTGATGGTTTTTTGGATTTTTATGTTTATATGAATGATTTTGGATTTTTATGGTTATACAGATGTTTTTGGATTTTGATGGTTTTAAGAACTAAGCCATGGCTCAAGATTTCACATATGATAATGTAGTTAAGATCATTTTGGTTCAATTTTTCTTTCATTCAAACATGTTTAAGTCACAAAATGAGCTAAAGGACATAGACCAAGAGACTCATTGAGGTAAGGTGTTCATATTTCCCTCATTGTCTAGCAATGTATAAATTTCATGAGTGGATAAATGAGGTTGAATGTTATGCAGAAGATCTTTCAAAACAAAGGATCTTACTTCCAAGGACTACCTTGCAGTAATATACCCTATTAGGATAAAAGGATCCACATTTGAATAAGATTGGATAATGATTTTTTGGATAGTGATAGATGGCAGTGGTAGTACAATACGAAATAATATATAGTCGATAGAAAAGGCCATGTCAAGATTTTAGGAGAAAGCAAAACTGAAGTATTTTCCCCCAATTTCATCAAGATCAAGATGGGTTTGAAATGGATGGATTTGATATGGATCATGAATTTTATTATGGATAAGAATGGATAGGATGTGAGATATTATTATGGATGAGATAGGGTACTTCCAAATGGAATGATGTACATGGATCCTTGATTCTACACATGACACCTGTTTACCAAGTTTTCATCATGGTACTTGTCCAAAGCCCCACCAAAGTGGTTTTCACTAGAGGATAAAATTTTTCTCTTTATTTATTTTTTTGTATTGATCTTGATCATGTTGAACCCTTTGCAAGTGTTAATATAGATGCTACTATCATCATGTTCTAATGGTATCCTGAACAACGGAATTGTTGTGCCAAGATATGGGTGCTTGCATATAACTCTTGAATGTTCTTGTCATCTTTGTTGATACCAGGATTAATCTTATCTAAGTGCAAACATCCCCATAAAGTGCCCTTAGAATCTTTATGATAAAGAGTAGCTTCCTGTACACAGTTGATGCTTGATTTGGATGTTCGTCTTATTGGGATTAGTGGATTTCGATAAGGGATATGAGATGAGGATGGCTTAGTTGACGACTTGGATAATGAATCTTTTGTTTTCCAAGCGTGGGAGGATGAGGTGTGAAACATGTATGTGGAAGCTTGTGTAAATTTAGTACCAACTTGATCATATGATTTTGAAGCTTTCTTTTGCATTGATGAACACTTTTGATAACTGGATTTTTCTTTTAGTTGCTCCATAGTTTCTTTGACTAATGGAGTTTGACATGGATCATTCACTTTTTCTTGTTTCAAAATCTATTTAAGCTTCATTTTTCCATTTTGATTTTTTGATTCATTAGCTTCAACAATTTTCCCTTTTCCTTTATGAGAACTTGTTTCTTGTTGGCCCCAATTGACAGGTGGAAAGATGTGACGACGACGATTAATGACATGGATGATGGAAAAACTAGCAACAATTTCATCATAAGAACCCTTTGTGACTCCCATTCTAATATTTTCACTAGAAATGGTTGCCCCCAATACCGTTGAGGTATCACCATTATGATTGGATTCTTTGGTTGTTGAACAACTGATATATTGATGCTGAGAAGTGTCAAGAATAGTCATCTGCTCATTATGTGGTGTAGATTCCTACTCAATACATTCGGCTTGAACTTGAGAAATAGTAGATTCAAGTGACATTTCAGAAGATGTTGTTGTTCCAAAGTTGATATAAAATCCTTCTTCATGGTCTCTCTTTGGTATATTATCATGAGATCCTATGAACTTGAGTATAGCTTCATCATTTTCAAATATGCTTGAAATGGGAGATGCTTGTTTTTAATTAGGATCATCCACATGTCCAATGGAAACAGGTACCTCACGGGTAGATGTAGGAGTTGTTGGTGTAAGGTTATGATCATCTTTCATGAAATCCTGAATGGATTGGAAAATGCTCATTAGGTCATAATACTACTTCAGGGAAGTTGTAGGCTCTTCGTTTCAGCTTATTATAGGAGAAATATCATTTACAACTTGGAAATTGTTCATTAGTTGAGGGTAGTATTTTGGAGAAATAGGATCTTGATGCTGACTCATCTCAGAGCAACCCTCATCATGCTTAGGAGTATTTTCTTGACATGAAATTTGGGTAGATGGTGTGTAATAAATGGAGGATTCTAAATCTTGAGTAGATATGGAAGGTGCTAGAGACATGGTTGGGCTTGGATTAGATTTTTTGACCTTGGATTTGGATAGCATCGGTTTGTGAATTTGCTTCAGAATCAGTATCATCTACTATAGATAGCCCTTGGGCAAGATCTTGGAAGGGTTCATCATTAGATGATGAGTTCAATGAAGATGACATGGGAGCTTCTTCCAGATTAATTTCTTCAACATGGCCTATCATATACTCAAATGAAGGAGGAATATTGTGATATGATATACGCCCAAGGGGAGTATGTTGATGTGATACATTGCTAGACATAAGAGAGCAATTTTTATCACTTAAAGATATCACTTATTTGAAAAGTATCGTGACTTGTGTCCATTTCCTCATTAGGAGACTCAGTAACGTGGTTGATGTAAGCACATGATCCTTTAACGTATCATAACACACTATCATAGACATAGCTAGCTTCGTTATAGGACTTATCCTTTTCAAAATCCTTCTTCTTTCCATGATCAAGCATTGTCACTTGTTTATCCACATTAATCTCACCTTTCTCAATGGGTCTTGTATAATATGTTTAAGTTTGACACAAACTTTTGTTTTGTGATCCTTTATTCAGTGAAATTTACAAAAATCATTGTCATTATACCAAGGGGGTTTGAACTATGGTTCATCATATTGTTTCTGCTCAAGCAACTCGATAAGTTTTGATTGAAGTAATTTGTTCAAGACGGGCTCAACGGGTTCCCCTAAGGGAGTGAATTTATGTCATTTTTGATCATTGTTGTTAAATCTTGGTTGTCTTCTTGGGGGATTTTGAGTTTGATTTGTTTGTTGATTCTTTGGCAGATTGTTTGATTGATTGTTTTGAACACTATTTTGGGAATTGTTAGATGAATATTGTATGTTCTAAAAAAAAATAGTATCAACTGCTCCATCATTTTTGTTCCTAGCCCATATGTGAGGTTTATCATTTGAACTTGATGCTTGATCTTTGTTGTTGTAAATTTTGGTGACACCTTTCACAATGAGAGCTCTTTCAATTACTAAACCCTTTTCGATGATCCCTTCAAAGATGTTGGGGCATAGCATAGTCAATTGATAGCTTATGTCAGTTTGAAGATTTGAGATGAAGATTTCAACAAGTTGTTTATCAAGAATGAGCCACTTGCATTTACTCACTTTATGTCTCTATCGTTGCAATTAAGAAGCAAATGAATCACCTTGGTTTTGTTTTATCTTATTCAAATTAGTAATTGTAATGTCTTGTTCGATGTTATATGAAAATTGGTTGATAAATTTCTTGGATAGCTCATTTAAAGTTTTAATTCTAGGTGGTAAATGAGAGAACCATTCAATAGCTGCAACTCCTAGAATTCTTGGGAAAAGTCTCAATAGATAAGAGTCATTGTTAGCAACCTCCATGCAAGCTATGAAAAAATTTCGTGCATGTTCAATTGGGTCCCCTCTTCCTTTGTATTTATCGAATTTTAGAATTTCAAAGTTTTTCAAAAAGGGGATCATTAATATGTTGTGATCAAATAGATATGGACATATGTCTTGCAATGCATAGCTCTTCTTGGGTTTCCCAAGTTGTATATCCAATATCCTTTGACTAAGGTTTTAATTTTGCAATGTTATATCATTGCTAGGTATGTTTTTTTGAGGATTAATCATGTTATAGCCTTTTTGTCCCATATATGACGGGTTTTATGTGGGTGTAGGACCTTGTTGCATGTTTTGCATGTATAATTAAGGATTGGGTCCTTGTGGAACGTTGTGTATATTGTGGATTGATGGTTTGGTGTTGCGGATTGGGGTTTTGGTATTGCTAATTGGGGTTTTGATATTGTTGATTGGGGTTTTGATATTGTATGAATATTTAGTTTTGTGGATTGGGTGTTTTTTGTTGGAGGTTTTGAATGAATGAATATCCATATTGATTTTGCATGATATTAGGATCAATATTTTTTTGTTATAACCCTTGTTGATATTGTGCATTATATAAAGGGTCATAGTATTGGGATTGTTGTTGCATGTGTTGTTCTTGTGTTTGATCTTGAGTATTCATTTGATACATGCTTTGATCTTGAGGGATGTTAGTTTATGTTTGTTTGTAGATAGGTTGTCATTGTGTTTGAAGGGATGATTTTTTTTGTTGTGCTTGAGGATTCTTTTGATTAGGTACGATATAAATGGGTGATGCCATGTGTTGTGATTATGAGGGCATGTTGGCATGAAGTTGTGGTTGAGAGTTAGGTTGTTGATTTGGTGTGTGTTGTGGTGATCTAGGTGGAAGGTTACTCAAATTTTTCATGTTAATGTTTTGTCCTTGTTGTAAGGAAGTCTCATATAGGTTTCTTGATATGTTATGCCTCCATGTATTTGTTGACACATTGTGTGTTACAAATGGTGTAGAGAATGGATTAGTCGATTGTTGAGGCATATTTTGAGCTGCCATAGCATTTGGATTCACTTGACCATATTGAGCAACCATTGCTTGTTCCACTTGAGATGGATGTCTATATAGTGGATTATCGACATGTTGTTCATAAGGTTCTTCATTGATTGGTTCTTTTGACTTGGCAAAGATAGATGGTATCTTTGGATCTACAATTGGTTTTAGGATTTATGTCACAACTGTATCATCACCCATGCGAATGAGATTTGGGTCTTTGAGAGCTTCCCCATTAAAGTACATGGGTAACTTGGTACCATGTGCAAGTTTTAGGAAGTATGTGTTAGGATTTGTTCCAAGTACTTTGTCCATTATCCTTTGCATTTTAGGATCTTGGGTGTATTCTAAAATATCCTCTTCGATAATTTCCACATCACTATCATCATCTTCTATGACCATATCTTGAGGATTAGGGGGTTGGTTTTGTTGTCGAGTAAATCTTCATTAATGTTGAAGATGAATGCCAATATCATGTTGTGATGGATTGAGATCAAGTGGTGGTGGAGCATTGAACGTTGGTGGTTGTGAGGTAATGTTGGTAATTGTTTGAGGGGTTGAGAAAACTGGAGGTTCGTTAGGACCATAACGCCATGGTGTAGGAATTGGAGTTTCAACATTGATGATGGTAGGTCCACTAGAGCTACTTGTGTTAGCTACCATATTCCTTCTATGTTGATACCTAGTAGTTGTCATAAACGTGCACACTAGATCATGGAGATTGAGAGATTGCAAGTTATGAAAGTGTGGCGACGTTTTGGTTTGCAAAGTGATGTACAAAGGGAATATTGGTAAACCTTTTGGAAAAATGACGTTGTTTGATTGGTGTTGATCTTGGGATAGTTTGATGACAAAGTTTGCTTTTGGATAAATTTTGGATGTTTAAGAATGACAAGATTTTGGTACTGTTACCTAATTTTCACCCTCAGGCTCAATTAGGCAAGGCATCTATGTTGCAGGTGTTCATAAGGGCCAAATGGGATATTTCCATTGAGGGTTAGTTCATGCATCTGATGACACTTCACAGGGAACTCAGTTGGGGAAGCCTACTTTGTTGAAAATATGCCTCAATAATCACAGGCTGAAGCCTCCATTAGAGCCAAGTTGGTATGACATCTTCACTGTCTGGCTGACTAGCAGCTTTGATAAATTATGTTTTGAATAGATCGTTGTGACCTAGTTTTTGTCATGCCGAACGCTTTCACTGCAGAGCCTATCGCTGTGACAAGAGGGGTTCGGTATGACCTCTTATCGTGTGGAATTCTTGGCCGATAGGCCATTCAATTGTAAACCGGGGAGACTCATGGCGACCACGGGCTTCGGGATAACCTATAGCGGCTCGGTGAGAAGTCCCAACGAAGAGTTAAAGTCTTGCTGACAACAGTTGGTTTAAAGTCATCAGGGAAGCTCTTACCGAAAGAAATACTGTCGGTAAGAAGTCTTACCGATGTGAGAAAGTCACACCGACTGCATTTCGTTTGGGGTAACACAAATAGTCTCAAAGAGAAGTCTTAGCGAGAATGCAATGTCTCGCCGATGGTGTTGATGTCTTCGATATAACTCTTGGCGACAGATGAACACTTCGGGGTAAGTCAAAGAAGCTCGGTGTGATGTCTTAGTGAAACTAACATGTCTTGCTGACAGTGCTTTATGTTGAAGTCTTCGGCATAGCAATTTGAGCTCGCTAAGAGGTCTCAGCGACCCAGGAATGTCTCAGTGACAAAGGATGGGGGTGGTGTCGGCAGGAAGTCTTGTGGACACCACCCCGAACTCAAGTGAACTTTCGGCGAAGCAGGGAGACTTCGATATAGAGTCTCAGTGATAAAGAAGTCTCAGCGACAAAAAGAAGCTCACTGAGAGAAAAGTGATCTCGCCAAGATGTCTCACCAACGGGGTGAACTCTTGCCGAAGTGGAGTGGTCTCAGCCAAGGAAAGCGGTTTCGCCATGATGTCTTGGCGAAGGCATGATGTCTCCCCGACCAAAGAGAAAAGTGAACTCATCGCCAAAACGATAGGGAGCTTGGTGAAACGTCTCACCGATCGGTGGGAGTCTCAGCGAATTGAGGAGAGCTCGGGTAGAATGGAGGAGTTTGGCGTGAGTCTCGGCGACAAACACCAGTCTAGCCAAAAGATGTGAGTTCGGGGAGACCGTAGTGAGCTCGGCAAAGGGTCTGGCCGATAGGACAAAGTTTCGGCGACAAGATAAGAGCTCGGTGAATGGTCATGTTTTCGGGGAGATGTCTCCCCGACCTCAGGTATCTTTCCAAAACAAAAGGGGGCTCGGTGTAGTGTTCTCCCTTCGCCATGATGTCTCCCCGACCGATGGGAGTCACACCAAAGGAGATCTGGAATTCAGTGGAATGAAATGTCTCGGGGTAACATCAATAAGGTCTCGCCGAAAGCAAGCTGAGCTCACCAAGAGTTGAAGACTTTGCCTAAAGGTCTCACCGACACATATGACATCGGCATGGCTCCCAACCGTCACGGTGAGGTCTTGCCAATAGGGTGTAGTCTCAGCGACGAAAGAAAATATCGATATGAAATTTGAGCCTAGCCATGAAGTCTTCCCGACTTGATGATGTCTCGACAAATGGAATGTGGAGCTCGGTAAGGTGGAGTACGTTCGGGGTGACAATAATTGACTCTTGCCGATGAGTAGGAAGCTCGAGAAAGCGTCGAGGTGGACTCGAAGAATGATGAGGAGGTTGGTTAGATGTCTCACCAACCTAGCAGGCTCTCGCCGAATGCAGAAGGTCTCCCCGACTCTAAGACTCTCGGCGTAGGAATTGAGTTCGCTGAGAGGTCTCGGCGATAAGATGAAGTCTTGCCGAAGTGAAACGAAATGAGCCCTCGCCAAAGCAAGGTGCCTTCGGCACAACCTCTTGCTAAGATAGAAATGTCTCCCCGACATAGCAGAATGTGCAAGGTAAAGGGTCTTCCCGATGGCGATTGTCTTGGTGACCACAGAGGCAACATCGGTATGAGTTTTGAAGCTCGATAAAGACTCTCATCGATATATCCACATCTTGCCAATAACTGCAGAGGGACATAATCGCATCAGTGAGACACTTACAGTGTCTCGCCGAGATGCGATTCTGACTAAATGGGTTTGACCGTCATGGAATCCATGTGGAATGTGAACCAGCCAACCAGAAGGAGCCAAGATGAGCCATTGATGTCTTTACTAACTGATACTTCGACAAGGAAGATCAACCGAATGAAAAGTAATGTGTATCTGTTATGAGCTCGGGGACATTCAATGCAGCTCTTCGGCAGAGGATTCAAAGATGGACACGAGGCTCAGAAATGAATGCGGAAACTGCGAAAGATCTGAGGGCTTCTCCAGGCAGTAACTCTTCACTGACACACACAGCAAGGACACGCCCTGGTGCAACATTAAATTCAATTAAAAGATCTTAGGATAGTTTTTTCTGAGGACAGATATTTTGTAAGCCCTAAGGGGCCGACACACTTTGGGTATATAAGGCATTTTTTTCCTTTTTGTAAATAGTTTGGATTGTGCATTCGAAAGAGTCAGTGATTTTTATCAATCCTTTCTCGACTAAATGTATGTTTTGTAACTCAACTGGAATCTGGAATACAACACAGAGTTTACTTGGGAAGCTACTGTTAATGTTTGTATTACTCTCATTTATGTATTTAGACTATGCAAGTTCTTAACTATGTTTTTCTGAAATCTGTATTCATACCTGAGGCTGTGAAATTTATCTTTCCTTCCTAAGATATGCATGTAGAGAAAGCCTGTTAAGAATAGCACATGAGTTTAAAGGGGTTATGTTAAGTAAGTGAAAACGCTTACTATTTGTTTTCCAGTGTATGTTCTTTCTATGTTTGTTTCATGATTTCTTATCAACTTGGTGTATCACCATAGGTAGTTCAGTTTAGTTCCATTTTCATGTATCCCTTCTCCTTTTACTCTTAAAGAATCAGTAGTTTAGGTGATACCCAAAGGAGGCTGGCCTTCTCCGGAGGTTCATTTTAATTTCAGCTGACCCACAGCCTTGAAATGATCCCATGTTTTCCCTAGAAGTCTCAGTTTTATAACTTTGCATAGGGTGCACTTCTAGGTGACAACAGGTACTCAACCCTATGATGAAGGTATGAGTGGATTTTGAACGTTTAGAGATGATGCTAGTCTATGGACACAAAGATAGACAAGATTTGGGTGATTTTTTGCTAAGTCTCAAAAGTGTTGATGAGGGATAAGTTGATTTATGTACTTGAACTAGACTTGTGAGTGCAAGCAAGGAATGATGATGGTAATATAGAAAGTTAGGGAGAGGATAATGTCCACTAAATTTGACAAGATTACAAGATGATAAGATAATTGGATAAAGAATCTAGCAAGATGATGATGTTTTATGGTTTGTGTTTGATGTGTGTCCAAAGGCTAGTTTGATGTTTGATCTATGACGATGATGCAAAGGATGGTCTAAAAGACTAGTGATGTATAAGGATGCTAAGAAAAATATAATGTAAGTTTGATTGATGTTTTTCTCTAAGAGGTCTATGTTGACAATCCCTAGGTAAACCAAATTTGAGAGGTGGGGATGACGATGTTTGAAAGTGTAAACCAATGATGTAAATGTGTAAGTATAGTGTAATATAGGTTTTGATAGTTGAGCAGAATATTATGGCAATGCCTGAGACAAATTTTGACAAGTTTAAGCTAAGTAGGAATACAAATGTAGTGGTTATTTCAAATAGCTATGATAGAACAAGCTTCTATAGAGGCAGTAGCGACAATAGTGACATAAACGACTCTGTTTACGCACTATGACTAGTAGATGAGTAGAATAAGCAATAGCGACTAGTTGTATAGTAACGACCAGATGTCTAGGCAAGTGCAAGAAGACGCTAAGAAATAGCGGCAAGATTCTAAGATAGACACGATAAGATGTACAACAATGACTCAGTTTTTTGACAAGTGCGACTTTGTTTCCTAATTTTGGTCTAATGACTATTTTGATAGTTTACAAGTTGAAAGTTTAGGTCTAATGTTTGAGATGATTTTTTGGAAAAGAAGCAAGTGATACAAACATCAGAAAAAGTAGGCATATAACTAATTCAAAATGGTAAGATACTTTTGCACAAACCTTCTTCCATAAGGCTCACTAAGTATAGCTCAAAAAATGCACATCAGTCAAGTACAACCTAGTTAGTATTAAAGGAACGTATCATCACAATAGGCTTACCTCACCCCTGAAAGAGTGATGTAATCCACGTCTAAGGAGTGGACAAATAGGGTATACCAAGGTCATGTACCACCTTGATACCCTTGGCATTGAAAGAGCGTGAACTCTAGCAAGACACCTTACGTCTCAACCATAGACTGGATGTGGTAAGTAACTACTCGGGACGATGTTATCCCGATGCACTACTATGATGAACACTACAAAAAACTTGGTCTTAGGACTCTACAAAGGTGTGTAATGACTCAGAGAACACCAAAGGTATACTTTAGACGTGAGACACTAAAGTCTCTAGTGGACCTGTGTGTGATTTATACACCCACATCAAAATTAACATGCAAGGTATAACATCCCCAAGTCCATGCTACTTGCTTTCGCTTTTGCACTTTTATATAACTCACCTAAACACGTGCTTTGAGGTCTCCTTGAGTTCTCTATTGCAGGATGTGTCTCAAGGAAGGCCCCTCTAATAAAAAAGGAAGGCTTAATATCTTGATACATCTCATCACCCAGGATCGTCAAATGACACAAGGAGAGAGGATACATATACAAGACGCCTTTGGTGACTCAAAAATGTGAAGTCCAAGATGTTTCTCATCACCCAAGATCATCAAATGAAGCAAGGAGAGAGGATATGCATCCGACTTACCAAGCACAAAAGACACTTCAAAGCAATTCATTTTTTTAAGCACCAAAATAAGTGTTTGCTATTCTATGAAAAATGATAAACACAATGCTTAAATGAAATGATTCTTTGACAAGGGGTTGCAAGCAAAGTGTTAGTTGTTTTGATTAGATGTCTTTGACCGTTTGTCCTACAAAACCAATTGGATTAATAGCTTAGAATTTTCCTTCACCCTACAAAGAGCTACACAATCAGGTTAGATAAACTCATTTCAACAATAGACAACAACCAGGTTAGGGTTAGGGTTAGATAAACCAAAATCTGAAAAAAATTGAAAGTGAAAAACTAGAAGTAGGGAATGAGATAGCCGCAGTTCTGTTACCTACAAGGGCAACCTCTATTTGAGACATATGCGGATTTGTTTTTGCAATAGCAGTTGTTTTATGATACAGACACAACTCTGTTTCTATCTAATAGAAGAAAATTCACTATTAAAACCTTGGAAGTAGATTAATAGAAGCGATTACCTAATACGATAATGACCCTATTTCGTATAATAGCGACCCTAT
Source organism: Sequoia sempervirens (assembly GCA_007258455.2). Classification (NCBI taxonomy): domain Eukaryota; kingdom Viridiplantae; phylum Streptophyta; class Pinopsida; order Cupressales; family Cupressaceae; genus Sequoia; species Sequoia sempervirens. The sequence goes on along the minus strand of VDFB02058242.1, from coordinate 711,247,305 downwards.
TCTATGATAGCCATGATACGTTTATGCAATAATGAACTTCTTCTGATACATTAGCAAATATGTTTCTACAAAATAAAAAAATCCTATTAGACAGTAAAAAACTAATAAAACAACCACGGTCAAGTTGACAATAGTGACCCTTTTCTAATATGGTTGTGGCTAGATTTCTGAACAAGAGCAACCTAGTTAACGATAGTGACCTTTGTAAAGTACGATCGTGCTCCAGAACCTGTAAATGATCAAAAACTTGCCAAAAATATTAATTCTAGGATGTGGGTCCCACCGAGCATGCCATTTAATGTAAGGGGTAAAAGTGGAAATAGGTAAGCAATAATTAATTCAAATAAAGAACCCAAAAAGATGAGATAGAACCCACTTACCAATGAGATCAAATTGTAATCAAGCCATGCATTTAAACAAGGACTAGATAATCAAATCAAAACAACAAATGAATCCAAAACATGAACCATCTTACCATCCCATTATGGAGTAACTTGTGTTGGTTGAAATTTTGGATTGCTTCAACACAAAGCCTCCATGATAGCTTGCAAAATCTTGATGTGTGATGACCTAGATGCAACGATATGTGCTCTTAATTTACCCAAGAATCAATTTGACATGATCTTCTTGCAAATTCTCTAGATGATGAATGTGAAGGATGAAGGGTTATTTTATAGATTTTAGGAAATTATATCAAGGGATAGGATTGAGTTTCAATGCCCACAAAGAAGGGTTGAGATTGATCCTCAACACCCACAAATGAGAGTGAATCAAGGAAGATCAAGAGATATGATCAATTAGAACTCAAGACCTCTCCATCATTTTAGGAAAATGGTTAAGATATTTAAGATCAAGGGTGGAAATTAGATTTGAAGATCAAGGGCTAGAAATGGTTGAGACAAATTAGTTAAGATATTTTTGAGGGAAATTGGGATAGTTAAATAATTAAAAATTATTTAATTATGGAGGATGAGGAGATTAAAAGGTAGGATAATTAAATAATTAGGATTATTTAATTACATAGGATTAGAAGAAATATTAGATGAACCTAATTAAATAATTGAAATTATTCAACTAGGGCGATGAAGGGGAAAATTAGTGATTTAATAGTGAATTAATTAAACAATTCAAGATTATTCAATTAATAGAGAGAAATAGAGTTAAATGATGGAAATGATGTTAAAAGCAATAACGGTAGTGAAAATGATGCCAATAATGGAAAAATGTAATTTTGAGATGTGCGATATGCACATTTTTACATGTCTATAATAACATGATCAAAGCTATCCAAATCTTTGAATTATATGTTATAACCTATAGTTTAAAACATCCCATAAATAGGGATAATGCATAATTGATACTTGTTGACATAATCATACAAATTGACAAGACCGATATTTACTCCATTTTCAACTTTAAAACTCGATACCCTTATTCTTTACATTTAATTTCAAAAGATTTATTATAATCATAAATCCAACTAATTTAATTTAAATAAATTTGTATTTAATGATTATTTTTATTATTTAAATAGTGGTTATCTTTTTTGATAAATGTTTTATTTATTTTTAATAGAAACATTATTATTACAAATGGCCTCCCCCTTCTCATGGTTTTGGATAGTCAAAATTAAGGGCATACATAAGAATGAGGAAGCATAAATTCTCTAATAGCATGATTAAGAATGCGTTTTCTATCTTTTGCCTCGCGATCCCATTTTTAAACAAAAATTAATAGTTAAGAAATTTAAGTAATCACACGACGAATTATTACAATATAGCCGTTGATTTTTACAAGGCGGCTTATTTTTATTGCTTTTTAACACAATTGACCAATCCTTATATTTATCTAATCAAGGATTAAGACTTTGTTGAATTAAACAGACAATTTAAACCTTGGAAGGCGATCACCATATACACACACAATTATTTAATCAATCTATAACAGTAAAAATAATTTTCGAATTAAACAAATTATATTATATTATATAGTTAGATTTTGAAATTGAGAAATGAGAGTTGAAGTTTAGAATTTATTTATCATATAATTAGAATTTTAATATTTGTATAAATAATTATTTTAGTTTTTTGTAAATTGATTTATTTTATCTGTTTTTTATCTATGTGTATATAGATCTAATTTTTGTGTGTGGACATGAACAAAATGTACAGATCTATACTATAACTCATGAGATTGAGATGTTAGATTATTAATTGTTGAAAGTTGTTTACTTTGGATCTTTAATATCTAAATATGTGTAAGGACTACTAGCATTTAGAAATGCTTTTCAAAATTTACTAAATTGTGAGGGTCACATTCTCTTCAGTCGAGACTCTAGTTGGATCAATTTTACGATTTTGAGAGAAAGATTCAAAGGCAAAATGCTAGCATGCAATGGACCTAGGATGGTTTGTGTTAATGCAATTCTTTGGTAATACTGTTGAATTCCTTTTATCCCTTTTGCAAATCGAATTTTAAATATACTCAATAGATTCCTAGGTTTTCTTAAAATGAATGAATGAATTCTTTAAATACCATAACGAAACGCACAAATTAGTATAAACATGTATTATGTTAGCTCACAATAATTATAAGGAGAGAATTGGCGAGCTTAAATGTGAATGTGAATTTTAAAAGTTTAAGGTTTAGATCCACAACTATAGAAGTGACTTGGGTGAAGTTCACACTCATAGTTATCATCCAACATGATGAATAAAATATCTAGAAATTAAGACCAAATATCTAGAAATAAATGATGAAAAAGTCAAAACATGAAAATTTTATGAGCTACCAAATTCACACAGGGCATGTTACTAGTAAAATTATTATTAATCCCTACTAAGTAGCTATTAGTTATTGTACTTTGTACTTAATCAAAAGCAATTATTTTTCTAGTGAATGTGGATATTTATTCATTTGAATGTAAACATGCATATATATAAGCTATAAATTTGTATATAAATTATTTAGATTTTGATTATCCAAAGGTATTGAGATCTCATTACAGTCTTTAAACATTAATTGTTGCTTTATTGTAGGTTATGGAAAAAGTGGCATGCTGCCTCTTAATAGTGTACACTAAAGTGTTATAATTTTAAATATGTAAGGTGCAAATTCATTCTATAGAGCTTCAAGGGAATGTAATAGCCCCATACAATATGTTTAACATGTAATTTGAGCTACTTTTGATATTTCTTTAATCCCAACCAAAAGTTGATTGTGTGGTAACCATATTAGTAGAAGAGGCTCATGCTTCTTGTGATTCTAGCACAATGTGGTGTGGAATTCTTAGAAAATAAAATCATAATTGTCATCATGAAGTAATTAATACATGGAAAAAATTTACCATATCTCGTTTTATAGATTTGGGAAGCATATGAGAAAATATAATAATGGAGCTCTTGTGATGTGTCTTAGAGATTCAAGCCCAAGAGGCCCCAAGGCCAATTTCATGTATAAGGATTATAGGAGGTTCTACTTGGCTATATCTTAGCCACTTTGTAATTATATTGTTTTGGGTGTTGCCCAGGGTATGACACTCTAAGATGAATCTCCAACATAAGATGTGGAAGCAAATTCAATTTGTCCTTGATAGGGTTAAGAACTTACCAAAAAACATGCTTTTCCTAGGAGAGATTATGAATGATTCATAAATCAAATTCCACATTTAATAAATATTAAATATGTTATGTATTCTAGAGGTGAGGATTATTGTAAGCTTATGAGTCAATATCTATAGAGTTTTTTGAGTGCTTTGGGGAGGTCCAATACTTGAATAGGACTTTTGTTATGAATTTAGAAGTTTTTATTTTGGGTCCAATAATCTTAGGCATATGGATGAACAAGGGAAGGATGTAAGATTTTATTTTATTTTTCAAGCACTTGAAGGAATGTGCTAGTGTGATAGATCAAACCTAGTTTTGGTAGGACTAGAATCAATAGTAAAAGCAAGATGGGTTGAATTTGAATATGGTGAAAGATTTTAGGATCACCCCAATTCAAATCCATGGAAAGATTTTTGGGATGAATCTACACCTTACACATTTAGAAATTCGGGTCACTTTAGTTAACACCATATGCATGTTGTTCTCTACTTAATTTTAGAATAGAGCAAAGATTGTTATTTCCAACAAAGTGTTTTCCTTCTCTATTGATCTTTTAAATCATTTTTGTTGATTTTATTTTTATTTTTAGACTTTTTTATAGTACATGTTACATACTAGATGCAAATTTGTTTACAATAGGCCTAATTAATAAATTTTGTTATATTGGTTTTACAAGGGTTACCACAAGCTTCCTCCTACTCACTAGTTTAGGTCTCAAATTTAGGTGGTTACAAGAGGCTCACACAACATTTTTTATTTTCCATTTACAATCCAAATATGCCATATGCTATTTTCATTTTCATGCATGGCTCTTGTGGTCTCCAACATTGTTTCTACCACTCCCACTCTCCTCCTTGTAGGTATGCTCAACCATTTAAATAGTAATCTCTACATTGGTATATAATCTTTAATACTTATTCTTGTCTATCATCATGGTATTCTTTTAAGATGGGTTTATTTTGGGGGCCATTGTCCTAAGAAAACATGAGTTATCTATTTAGTTGTGTCTACAGGTAGAATAAGTGAAAGTAACTTTTATACTTCACAATCCATTGCTTGGGTGATTGAAGCATCAATTGATGTGTGGTGATGCTTGGGTTCTTTTGGGTGATAATTTTTCTTTTCTATAGAAATATATTTCACTAAATTTCCTATTGAAAAAATATGAGTAAATTATCATTGATCATTCTTAGAAAATTTCAAGATATTAAGGCCACTAACATTCTTTTGCGTGATGTAATGAATATTTTTGTTGTGGATTATAGGACTTATAGGATGACTAAACAATGCCAACCACAACTCACCACAAGAGGAAGGGTGCATATGACAACTTATACTCTAATTATAGACAACTTATGGAGTAGAGTCCTCTATAGCTTTGGTGTAGTATTGCTAGGGGTCATGGGTAGTAGAATATCTTTGGATACTTTAGTGAAATATTTTCTTATAATATTTTAGGCATGGTGTTAGAAAAGGTGTGGTATACACCTTGTATAAATAAATAATGCTAGTAATGTAAAATAAATAATTAATTTGTTGCGGAACCTAGAGATGTGGATACTCATGGGTTAGACATAATTGGGAACACTTGTATGTTGTATGAGACATTCAGTTAAATATTCAATATGGTATCGCATTGGAAAAATATTTATTATTCAGAAAACTTAGTACCATTTAATTTTGGGGGTGAAGGTTTAGCGAGCTAATAGTTTATGTAATACCACTTAGTGGTTTTGTGCAAACTTGTTCTCTAAAAGCACATGAGCAGTTATTGAGATTAGATTGAGCATCCCACGTAAGTTACATATGTGATTACAAGAAGCATGAATTGAGATCTGTGGCTACATGATTCTCATTTTTCTTGTTCACATGGAGGAATAAAACTAGGGTTCTTGATGCTTCAAAAGCCTTGCATGGAGACTTTACAAGTGCATTCTCATCTTATTGAACTTGAGATAATACATTGAGTTGTGTGGATGCTTTTGAAGACTAATTTTTTTTCCTTGAGTGGGTTTTCCTAAGGTACATCCAGTGTTATCTTGTACAATGGTGTGGTATTCTTTTGCTTGGTGTATTCTAAATACTTTTTTTGAATTTGTTTCTTTCATGAACTCAAGTTATGTGGAAATTCTATTATTTTGTTGCAACTTTATCAAGTTATAGCAAGTAGAAACGATAAAGATAGTCCTTGTAGCATAATGTAGATATTAGTTTTAAAGGCATTTTTTGTTTCCGTGTAATGGTGGCATTCTAGCTAAGCATTATGGATGGAGGTACTGAAGATGTTGGAGGGTGAGGCTCACATTCCACAAATAACAAACATGTCATCACCTCTCACAAATCAAAGATGTCTCTTTGATGAGTATGATTAATCATTTGCTTTAGATTCCCTATCATCTTTTAGTTCATTTACCATTATCTAATGATCATTTATTTTTGTGTCTTCTCCATAGTTTTTTAGTTAACTAGTTGTATTAATGTTCACTCTATAATTCAAACAAAAAAGATCAATATACTTAAAAGTTATATATTATAAAAAATATAATAGTTTCTAGTTCTTTCCCTAATTTATCTCACATGCTAAATGTTTGAGCATCTTAAAGTCATATAGCTATTATATGAAATGACATCGTTTGATTCCAAAAGTTGTTGAATGCAAATTTATTTTTTTAATTACTTCATCATAATAATAGTGGCTTGTTTCTTTATAGAATCCCATTACCCTTTACTCAATTTGGAGAACTTTGCATCTTAATTGTTATTCTTGTGATACAAAAGATGATAAAAATGAAGTTAGAATTATAATTAGGGTCTTAATTGTTATTCTTATGATGACCATTTTTTTCTCATGCAAAAGATGACAAAAATGAAGCATCATACTTCCTTAACAATATAAATATTTATTTATTTAAACATTATCTTGTTTAAAAAATGTCAAGGTCCTCCATGTGATTTTGAAAATTTCTTATAAAATGATAGATGTACCTCTCTTCTCCTTTACCTAAGATTGAATGTAAACACCCTCATAATTACTCCTTCAAATGACACATACTTTTCATAATTTAGAAAAATTCTTGATAATGATCACAAATATTATAGTCAATGTAATTTTCATATTGTTGCTTCTTATTGAATTTATAACCTACTCTCTATTATTAATAATTATTAATATTTTTTAGAAAATACATAAATAAATGCATATGAAATTATTACATTATTAGAAATGAAGAATATCACATCTCATCACAAGAGAAGGGGTACATATGATAACTTATCCTCTAACTATAGACAAATTATGGACTAGAGTGACCTCTATAGCTTTGGTGTAGTTTTGCTACGGATCATGGGAAACATGATATCTTTGGATACTTTAGTGAAAACAATTCTTATAATTTATTAGGCATGTTATTGGGAAATGTATGGTGTACACCTTGCATTAAAATATTCTTGGGGACACTTGTATGTTGTATGAGACATTGGGATAAATATTTAATGCGGTATCACATCAGGAAAACTTAGTTCCAAATGTTTAATTTTGAGTTCATGGTTTAGTGAGCTCATGGTTTTGACGCACATGGTAACTTAATACCACTTATTGATTTTGTGGAAGCTTGTTCTATAAAAGCAAGTACATAAGTAGCTGTTGAAGTTGGCTTGTGTAATCTTTGGCTTGTAGGCTATAGGTTGGATTGATCATTCCTTGTAGGTTACATATGTGATTATATGAAGCATGGATTGGGATGTGTGTCTACATGGTGCTAATTTGTTTGTTCACATGGAGGAATACAACTAGGATGTTTGATGCTTCAGAGGCCTTGCATGGAGACTTTGCAAATGTATTCTAATCTTATTTCTTGAGATAATAAATTGAGTTGTTAGGGTGATTTTGAAGGCTAGGTTTTTTTACTTGAGAGGGTTCCTAGGGTACATTTGGTGTTATCTTGTGGTATTCTTGTTATTCTTTTTCTTTTTGGATTCTAAATACTTGTTTTGCATTTATTTCTCTCACGAGGGTTATGTGGAAATGTTATATTTTGTTGTAATTTTTTTTAACATGATTTTTTTTAAAGGAAAGTAAAACTTTCCAAATTATAGCTAGTAGAAACCATAAGGATAGTCCTTATAACATAATCTAGATATTAATTTCGTGGGCATTCTTTGTTTTCATGTAATGGTAGCATTCTAACCAAGCATTTTGGAAGCACTAAAGATGTTGGAGGGTGAGGCTCACATTCCACAAATAATAATGATGTCACCACCTCTCACAAATCAAAGATGTCCCATTGATGATTATGATGAATCCCTTGTTTTAGATTCTCTACCATATTTTAGTATATCTATCATTATCTAATGACCATTTGCTTTTGTGTCTTCTCCAATTTTTTTAGTTAACTAGTTTTATTAATGTCCACTCTATAATTCAAGCAAAAAAGATCAATCAATTTAAAAGTTATATATATTATAAAAAGTATTTGTTTCTAGTTATTTCCTTAATTTACCTCACATGTTAAATGTATGAGCATCTTAAAAGCATATAGCCATTATATGAAATGACATTGATTTGAAAAGTTGTTGAATGTGAATTTATTTTCAATTGTTTCATAATAATAGTTGTGTGTTTCTTTATAAAACCCCATTGCCCTTCACTCAAATTGGAATTAGTGTCTTAATTGTAATTATTGTGAAATTTTTTCTTTTGTTATACAAAACATGACAAAAATGAAACTATAATTAGAATTAGGGTCTTAATTGTTATTCTTTGATGACTATTTTTTTCTCATGCAAAAGATGACAAAAATGAAGCTATTATACTTCCTTAACAACATAAATATTTATTTATTTAAACTTTGCTTCTTCTTTTGAAAATGTCAAGCCCATCCATGTGATTTTGATTTTTTTCTTATAAAATGATAGATATACTTGGCTTCTCCTTTACCTAAGGTTGAATGTAAACACCCTCATAATTACTCCAAATGACACATGCTTTCCACAATCTAAGAAAATTCTTGACAATGATCACAAATACTGTTGCTTCTTATTAAATTTATAACATAATCTCTTCTTTTATAAAGTATTAATAATTGTTAGCAAATACATAAATAAATACATCTAAACATATTACAATATTACAAACAAAGATTATATCATCTTGACTCTCAAACTTATAAATCCCCTTATTTTCTTCTCACTATTGAAAAAACTACATTGTATCTTATTTTTATTTAAAATATTATAATTCAATACATCTAATATATAACTTAATCAATTGATCTGATTTTTAAATAAATACATATAAAATTATTAGAAATGAAGACTATATCATCTAATAATGAATTGACTCCATATTTACAAACTTCATTGTACCTTATTTTTATTTGATTTAATACATCCAACACATAACTTAATCAATTAATCTAAATTTTAAATAGACCTAAAATTAATACATCCAACATATAAGTTAATCAATTAAACTAAATTTTAAATGGACCTAAAACTAATAGACCTAACATATAACAATCATAAAATAGACCTAACATATAACAATCATAAAATTATGGCTTTGAAACTTTTGTTGACTGTGGCCAAGGATAGAAGGATGGATCAATTACAAGTTTTTGGTGATTCTGAGGTCATCATCAAATGGATAAAGGGGCTCTATTGTATTGAAAATATCATCCTCATGCCTATAAAAGCTTTGATTGATACGCTGACTCTTAGCTTTGTCCATATATCATTCACACATGTTTACAGGGAATTCAATTTGGAGGCAGATACACTTTCTAAGGAGGGTTTACTTTTGACTGCGGATAGATGGGAACTAACTAAACACTTGGCGGATTCTATCTTGCAGTGTTATAACCTCTCTGTGACCAATCATTCACGATGCTCTTGCCCACATTTTCTTTTGTGGCTTTGCTCTTTTCTTCTTGATCTATGATTTTCTTTCCTGCTCCCTGATTGCTTTCACCATTCTTTGGTGAGCTCTCTTTTTTTCTGGTGGTTTCCTTTTGTTTCTTTCTCCTGACTGCTGCCTTTTTTCTGGCAGCACTTTGGTATTTGCTTTCTTCCTTTTTTCTCCTGTAAAGCTTTCTTCAGCTTCTACAATATGTAATATCTTATTCTAATATGATATTATACATTTTATCCGGAAAAATAAAAAAATAAAAATAAAAAATCATAAAATTAATAAGTCCAACATAAAACAATCAATTAATCTAAATTTTAACTCGACCTAGAACATAAGGAAAAAATGTCATGGGAATGCAATGTTTCCACATTTTCAAAAGCTTGAGAACACACATTTTTGGGAATACAAAGTGTTGAGTGGGGGTGTAGCGTGTTAGGTGGGAAAGGGGCAAGGGGGGATGTAGGGAAAAAATTGAAAAGTCGGTTGTATACCTAGTTAATGGTTAATGACAGATAGTCAATCTTTATAAAGGCGCGAAGACCAAGTAGGGACAGCTTTTGGTGCCGGAAAACATAAAGAGCGGAAAGGTAAAGACAACCGGTGCCCACCGTCTTATCTGTCTGAATTTCCTTTAGTTATCTCGAGAAATCAGATAACGTTTTATGCATTGGAGGTTCGAGAAAGTACACTTACAAAGCCTGCAGTTGGGGCCGTTTCAAAGGAAGGCGCTGGTTTTGGCTTTTGCAGGAAGCGGCAAAGTGCAAATAGGAGTGGGATTTGGAAGAGAGGGAAGGGAAGAGAAGGGTACGATCCACGTCAGCGATGGGATGTGTCCGATACGCTTGTCTGCAGCCCACACAAATCTCATGTCAGTCAATGTGCAGACAAACGATCAGCGTTTAGCCATCCATCAACTCTTCTGTGCTTCTGATTGACCTGCCTATGCTTTTGCAGCTACATCTGGAGGTGGAGGTTTTGAGACCTTTTTTCGGGGACTGTGGGATTATTTTAGCGGTGGGTTTAGTTCAAGGGAGGGATAATTAGAGGATGAGTAGTTAGTTGGATGAGGAAGGGAGGCGTGAAGTGTTGGGCTTGTTTTCCCTAGGAGGGCGTGTAGAGGGGCCCAGGCGCCGCCCACTCACCCACCCTGGGAGCCTGGATGCACATCCATATTTACATAGCACCGTCTCGGCCACCATTCTATTCTTTCCCCCTCCCCCTCTTCCTCCGCCATTAGAAAGTACGCTTTGCATCCGCCGCCTCTCTGGATGAATATATATTATATTGAAATGGATGGATAGGCTTGTTGCCTAGCTGTAGGTGTGGTTTTCTTGGAGGGGAGAAGGAAAGAGATTGCATGTGATTTGAACATCTGGGAGGGTATATATTAAGGAATACGGATATACAGCATGGGTCCAGCAAGAGGATAAAAAAACCATTGTTTTTGTTGGGGGTGCTCGCGAGGGAGAGACAGAGGGTGGGTTTGTTTTATAAGGTGATGTTGGAATGGCTGAATACCAAGGAACGCCTTCACATGCGCAGCAGCTGAAGCAGGAGCAGGAGCAGAGTCAGAGGGGAGAATGCCAGACGTCGGAAGAGGAGAGCCGGAGCAGCGGAGGAGGGTCGCGGAGTAGCAAGAAAGAGAAGGTGCAAGCGCTGCAGATAGTACAGTCGTCTGGCGGGGATGGAGGCGCAGGGACAGGGACTGTGGAGGTCGCAAGGAAGCCCCGGGGACGGCCTCCTGGCTCGAAGAACAAGCCCAAGCCGCCTATTATTATTACCCGTGACAGTGAGAACGCCATGCGGCCTCTCCTTCTGGAGGTCGCCGGGGGCTGCGATGTGGCCGAGAGCATTGCGCACTTTGCTCGCAGGAGACAGATCGGGGTTTGCGTTATGAGCGGCAACGGAATCGTCTCTAATGTTACGCTGCGCCAGGCAACCAACCCTGGAGCGGCGGCTACTTTTCATGGCAGGTATCAGATTCTGTCTTTGTCGGGAACGTTTTTGCCGGCCCCGTCCTCCTCTGGGGGGCTCACCATAAGCCTGGCCGGGACGCAAGGGCAGGTTGTGGGAGGTAGCGTCATGGGGCCTCTTACTGCGGCCGGAGCTGTTATCATTATAGCGGCTTCCTTCATCAACCCGTCTTACCACCGGCTGCCTCTTGAAGATGACGAAAATGGTTCTGCCCAAATGCAGAGTAATCCAAATCCGCCGGACTTGTCTGCTTCTAGCGGCCATCCGCCAGCCAGTGATTCATGTGTCATGGCTATTTACTCTAATCCCATCCATTGCCAGATTCCGCCTGATGCTTTTACCTGGCCTAACCGTCCGCCTCACTTCTAGTTAAGGATTGTATACAATTTTGTCTCTCACAGCAAGGCTGGTGGGCGCCTGATGAAAAATTCATGGAATCCATGTTTGTTAAGTCAGGCCTGCCGACTTCTTATCTCTGAACTCGATTATAAGATTTCTGTGCTATGCACTCCTCTCATTTTAATGTGTATGTCTATAGTATTTTAGATTTGTTCAAAGCAAAGTGCTGAAGCTTCTGAATCAAGCTCTGTGATCTTTACATGTTTTTGAGTAATTTTTCCATGGTCTAACCGGGTTATCGGTGCGAAGCTATAACTAGACAGGTCTTATTTAGACATGGCGGTAAAGATCTTTTACAGTTGTATTCTACTATCGTCCATGGCACGGAATCCTCATCAAAACTTTCAGCAGCCTTCGCGCTATACGGCGCAATTCAATGAATATGGCCAATCTTTGTCAGCGACCTGCTGTGGGTAGATTATCTCTCTCGTCAAAGATATTTCACGTCAGACGGTGTTTCGTGATTTGTACCGCAGCTGTCAGATGGCTTGGTGCAATATGGTGTGGCAGTGTACGCGGACAGATTGAGCTTTGACGGTAAGAAAACTACCTTATTGCACTGCGGAGGGGATTCAACGGGCGCCCTTTATTCGGGTTCGTCACTTCCATCATAACCTTTTTAGCAGAAACGCTCTACCAAATCTTGCATGTAAATGGTATTTCATCTGTAGTCATGCCTGATTTTATTTAACGGATGGATGATTTTTTGCATAACTGAAGATTTTTTGTTCATTTTATGCCCCATTTTGCCCGTCTGAATGTTGTTCTGGGCCGCTGGAGCCTTCTCTGCATTTTTGCTTTGCTGGATTATTGTTATTTTTCTGGTTCTAAAACGCCATGCGGAATGATAAAAAGTAGGTTTACGGCCATTTGTCATGATATTCTGTTACGACATATGTATCGTGTGCTCTCTAGACATTAAATGCCGATTGCTGCGGCGTCAATAATTTCGTTTAGTTTACCACTAAGACGAAAATTCCCAATTTTCCTTTTCATCGGCGGGAAATTCCAACGCGAGTTCTGAGTGGATTTGTTCAAAAGTGTTGTATTACTGCATTTAATACAGGTTATATTTAGAGCTCTGATTTAGGATAATATTTAGCTAGGATACTCTTCTGGTTTTCTTATTCAAAATCTTTCTAGTCTATTGTCGCGACGGTGATAATTTTGGAATTTTGGAACTTCCATAGTGCTCGAAAAAGCTTCATTCTCTCTGTGATGAGTATGCGTTTACCGTTAAAATCATAAATTATGTTAATTGTGCTTAGATAGAAATTTGTACTAGTTTTGTCAGTTTTCTTAAAAAAGATGATGTGTTTGGGAAACCTGCAACTCTGCTTGTACAGTATAGTAACCCAAGTGGCAAAACAGCATCTGAGCTGATTCAGTGCGAGATAAAGCATCTTATCAAGAAAAATCCAGCGTGGATTTTTGTTTTTAAATTGGTTTTTGTTGAGATTTGGGAAAAGAGAGAGCAAGGAAGTCTATTTCATAAAGGAATCTCTTATAAAAATGAGGAAAAAAGGTGTTTGCTTTCGCTTTAAGACTTTAAACAAACACTTCTCACTTTGTTTACATTCATGAACAAAAAAAATGTACTTGCAGAAAGAATATTTTTTCACAAATCTGAGTTAAAATAGGGCAACAACTTCTAGTGGTTGCACCGCGCACGGTTTTATTGATACATCTACGGTCCAAGTAATCTGGTTAAGATTTAATTGATTTTACATTTGTTATTTGGAAGTTCCCAGGCACCGTTCGCTTTATTGATTAAAGTCTTTTGCTTTTAGCTGTACTTCGAACTGTCATAGGTTCACCGAAATTTCTGAACAGTCGGTCTGCTTTCTTTGAACGTGGAAAATCATTTAGTGACACAGGCTGCATAGATTGAGTAAATGTGCCAAAGTATTCAACAGTTGAGTACTGCTTCCTCTCTCTTTGTTATCGTGGATTCTTTAAAAACTAAAATTGCAATGATTTGTAATCTGAAGGCTCTGTCGGCACTTGTTTTCTTCAATTTTCTTTAAGGAGTTGCAGACCGTGAAAGGAAATAACTAATAAGTCTGTAACTGTAAAAAGTAAGCAGTTACACGGTAGTTTGGGTGCATTTGGAGAGGCATAGAATTCTAAGTACATATTTTGCTGTTGATTATCACATGGATTTTGGTAGATTGCTGTTGATTATCACATGGAGTTTGGGTGCATTTGGAGAGGCATAGAATTCTAAGTACATATTTTGCTGTTGATTATCACATGGATTTTGGTAGAAGTCACTGTTTTTGATTTTGCTGTTGATTATAACATGGGTTTTGGTAGAAGTCCACTGTTTTTGATGGAATGAGTGTCTAAATCTTCCGACACAGGTAATAGTAGAGAAGATCATGTTTGTGAATAAGGCTGAAGTGCAATGACAAAAATATAGATCTATTGTGATTCGTATCCGTACCAGTACTTTGATTACAGGGTTTTATGGACAAACTTTTGCCATATTTAGAAAAATTTATAACAAAAATTGGCCGTTTGCAGCAGCCTGTGAAAGAATAGAATGAACGGGCAGAGAGAACCATAGTGATTCATGACAGGCCCTTTAACTCGCTAGCCTTGACTCGTGCTTGTCTTCCATCACTCTCATCTGACACTCCACCTCTAACCTGAAATGAAAAGCTCTGCCATTGATTTGACTCCGGTCATGGTAGGGAATCCTGCTAAAATGGTCAGTAAAATGGATGAGCATTTGACTGAGCTTTAATTAATTGTTATTTACGGTCAAATGCGCAGCCAGAATAGTGGATAAGACATTGCCTTGAGAGCGTAAACGAGCAGGTAACTTTGACAGCTATTCTGCCTGTCAGTAATTTTTTTCACCTAGTTATCTATTTTCAGCATTTACAACATTCTCTAATACCAGGGGCAGTTCATGGACCTTTCATTGTGTGTAAATGTTTGGGAATGCTGATAATCTCCACAAAATATCAATGTTTTCTGCATCTTTTTGGGAATTGCTGATAATCTCCCTTTCGACTGCACTACTCTCATACAGCCATCAAATTTAGTCAGTTGACGCAGGTCCAGTCTCATTTGAATTAATTATGATATGTGCATGTTATGTATCTTCATCTTCATGCACGCGTCTTTTATGTACGCACGCGCATAATCTCATCATAGCTTGCAAATCCCAAAATGTACTCCCTACGACCTATTCCTAATAATAATGTTTGCTATATAATTTTTTAATTTAGTTCATATCATCATTACGACTGCTGCTTTCACATATTCTCCCGCAGAAGAGAAAATGGCGAGGACGATTCTTTATTGACAGCTAACTGTAATTTACAGAATAGTCTGACGTCTTATGCAAATTTTCAGGTGGTGTAAATAATGATAAATTTCGCTTCCATGTCATGAAAAAACTTGAAACTGAACGTCGTCGCCAAGACATTTCATTTCATTGACAAAGCTTCGGTTTCAAGTTATTTGTGAAAGTTGAGGTTGTCTGTATATTTCTTAGGAGTGTAACTGCAGCTGTCGGTGGCATTCTTGCTTAAGAAACATTTATTAACAGCTACCAAATCTATAGGTAGAAGTTGGTGCCGAGGATATCCTTCTGACGTTCTACTCATTCCTCAAGAATAAAACCTGAGCATATTTTGCCTGTGTATGCAATGAATGCATGCCCTTTCGATCTTCACTACCGAAGAAGTACTGGAAGCATGAAGATTTTCTGCTTGCTCGTTGCGTACAGATCCTAGATTTAAGTTTGGGGATCAGCCTAAGCGATTATCATTAGATCTGTATGAGCAGAGATCTTTCAACCATAGGCAGCAAATTTGGAATTACAGCCCAATGCACGAATGCCGCTTTGCAATTTCACAGAGCTGCCTCTATTGATAAGTTATTTGTAGCATAAAAAATAAGGAGAAAAATATATTCAAAATATAAGGAGAAATAATATTCAAAATAATAAAAAATTGGATTTTGACCCTTTTAACATTTTTTTGTCATTAATGTTCTCCATGATCCCATGATCAGGATGGGGTAAAGTCATAGAGGATAATGATAGATCATAAGATTGATGATGACAAATGTTATACAATCAATATTTTGACCGTAAACATTTTCTATCATTAATGTTTGAGATCATATTCCATGATCCATCACAAGGATGAATTAAAGTCAGAGAGGAGAATGATTCATCATAAGATTGATGATAAAAAATGTTATACAATGGATATTTTGATTGTTAACATTTTTTATCATTAATGTATGGGATCATGTTTGGGATTAGTTAAAGTCACAGTGGAGAATAGATCATAAGACGGATGATAAAAAATGTTACACAATCAATATTCAAAAAATTATTATATTGATATCATAGATTGGAAATTTGATGTTTTTAATATTCAAAGTATTTAAACAATAGAGAAAACAATTAAATATGCAACATTTAACAACAAATAATAACCAAAAGAGAAACCTCTTACATTTGCATTGTAAATTGATTGTAAGTTGTGAAGTTGGTAACAGATGTAAATACATTTGACACTGAATTAGTGTTTTGTGTGGAAAGACAAATTAATGCTTGGATTGTTTCTAATTGGGTAAAATTGTATTTGCACTTGTACTTTTGCATTTAACTCTTAGTGTGAAAAATCTGTATACTTTGAAATATAAAACTGGGTAAAATTGTATTTGCACTTGTACTTTTGCATTTAACTCTTAGTGTGAAAAATGTGTATACTTTGAAATATAAACAATGTAGTGCTTTTGAAGCATACAACTTTTTAAATTTTTAGTAAATTTTTTAATTAATTTTATAAATGAAAGATATAAAAGATAATGCAAAATATGTGTTTAAATTGTTTTGAATGTTGTTTGTTGACAATTTGATGATTTTTATTTAGATCTTTCAATTTTTTTACTGATCATTAGTGTCATATTATTTGTCTTTCAATAGGACTCGGATATTTAATTCAAATATTATGGCTTATGAGTTGATAGGTTAACTTTAATAATAGGTGTAATTTAGAGTAAGGACATAATTTGAATGTGGGGGATTGGATTGTTGATGTGTTTTAATTTGTGATGGAATTGTATTCTTAATTAGAAAAAATCATATTTCTTTCTTATATCTTGTCCCATTTTGGCATGCACTATGAATTATTCATATCATTCATAATAAAGTAAAGTAGATGTTAATTAAAATAAAATTATATTTCTTATACTTTGTCCACTTTTTGACTTACATGTGAATTATATGAATCATTCATAGTAAAGTAGATGTTAATTAGAATAAAAATTATATTTTTCTTATATTTTGTCCTATATATTTCTTATACTTTAGGCATGTCAATTATATAAATCAATTATAGTAGAGTAGATCTTAATGAGAATAAAAATATATTAAGAAAAGAAAATATAGTAGAATATTTATCACGTTTTTATGTGTTCTTGGTAGATCCAACATCACTAAACTTGCACTCATGCACATAGTGATGTATTAGCAACATTTATAGCAAACATAAATATCATAAAAAGCCATTAATATTTTGCATTTATATAATCGTATCATTCATCAAATCATCAAATGTAAAAGCAAGGAAAAGGGTGCAACCAATGAGATTAGATATGGTAAAGGATGTACCAAAGTATTACTTAACCAAAAGAGAATTAAA
Source organism: Sequoia sempervirens (assembly GCA_007258455.2). NCBI lineage: Eukaryota > Viridiplantae > Streptophyta > Pinopsida > Cupressales > Cupressaceae > Sequoia > Sequoia sempervirens. The sequence goes on along the minus strand of VDFB02058242.1, from coordinate 711,229,747 downwards.
TGACACATAAAAGTCACTTTAACCAAAAAAGATGTGGAGGATCTCTTACACTTGAATGCATGGTGTGTCATGATGGTGTAGGTCTCTTGAAGGTGTCCACCCAAACCATTTGTATATATAGAATGTAGGTACCTCTTAAATTGTATGCATAATTATTCAACAAAATGGAAAAACAAAAAGATGAAAAAGTGATATGTTTTTCTTTATTATATTTTTCCCTTATATTGACATGCATGTGAATTATATTAATCATTCATAGTAAAGTAAAATAGATGTTAATTAAAATAAAAAAGATTTCTTTCTTATATTTTTCCATCATTTTGACATGTGAATTAAATAAATCATTTATAAAAAAGTAGATGTTAATTACAATAAAATTATATTTTCTTATATTTTTCTATCATTTTGACATGCACACAAATTATATGAATCATTTACAGTAAAGTAGATTACAGTAAAGTAGATGTTAATTAGAATAAAATTATATTTCTTTCTTATATTTTGCCTTCATTTTGACATGCATGTGAATTGTATGAATCATTCATAGTAAAGTGAAGTAGATGTTAATTAGAGTAAAATTATAGTTCTTTCTTATACTTTGTCCTTATTTTGATATGCATGTGAATTATATGAATCATTCATAGTAAAGTAAAAAATATGTTAATTAGAATAAAATTATATTTATTTCTTATACTTTGCCTCCATTTTGACATGCATGTGAATTATTTGAATCATTCATAGTAAAGTAAAGTAGATGTTAATTAGAACAAAAATATGTTTCTTTCTCATACTTTGCCCCCATTTTGACATGCATGTGAATTCTATGAATCCATTATAGTAAAGTAGATGTTAATAAGAATAAAATTATATTTAAAAAGGAAAATATAGTAGAATATTTATCTCACTTTTCTTTATTTTCTTGGTAGATCCAACATCACTAAACTTGCACTCATGCACATAGTGATGTATTAGTAACATTTATAACACATAAATATCATAAAATCCATTAATATTTTACATTTATATAATTGTATCATTCATCAATTTTAAAAGCAATAAAAAGGGTGCAACAATGAGTTTACATATGGTAAAGGATGTACTAAAGTGTTACTTAAAAAGAGAGAGAACTAAATGACACATGCAAGTGTCACTTTAACCAAAAAATATGCTTTGGATCTTTTACATTTGAATCCACAGTGTGTTAGTGATTGTGTAGGACTCTTGAAGGTGTCACCCAAACCATTTGTATATATATAGAATGTATGTCCCTCTTAAATTCTATGCATAATATCATTGTACATTTAGTTTGAGAGATGAAGAGTGTAATCATCACACATAAGTAAAAAGGTAACTTCATAAAGGCATTTGTAGTTGGTGATACAAATTTCCCTCTAAAAGTGGGACCAAGTCTCATGCAAAAGATAAATCTTATAAGGTTTAAAGTATAAGAATGTGAATGTCATGTATGATTTGAGCATGCAAAATGACATTTAATAATGAAAAGACTCATCATTAAATAAGAGTTGTGAAGGGCATGAAGGGATATTATCATGTGCAAACGTAAACAAAATTTACCACTGTGTACTCAAGATGAAAACGTATGTGGTATGCTAATGAAGCATAATCAAATTTACAAAAAACCCATCATGGCATAAAAAATAATATCACTGAATGCCTTCATGGGGACCAACCAACATGTGTTGATGCTCATGGAGTAATTGTCATAACTACAAGTTTTTGAAAATGCTTCTCCTACTTGTTCATAGTACCCTCTTGTTGTCATCGCTTGTGTGATCTTTAGAGCATGTCTCTATAGATTACATGATCAATGAAGACATTTGTTGCTCTATTGGAAGCCCACATCCTTGTAATGCTTCCATTGTTGGTGCATTGATTGCTTCTGCATGTGGTCCTAATGGTCGTGTGATACCATTCTTGTGTTAAGAACAAGTGAATAGAGAATGAGATCTATTAACAAAAACTTGGCAAAAATATAGAAATAATCAACCTCCTAGATACTAGTAATAATGGGATTATTTATACACTAGAAGCTTCTCCATCATGGGGAAATGATTGGGAGAAGACTAAAGACTTGATGAATAGGAGATTGAAGAGTTGATTACGAGTCAAAATGAGAGGAGAATTGATTAGTTGTTCAGTCAAAGTTCAATCAAGACTAAAATGAACTTTTAATCATGATAAAAAGTAGTTTTGATAAATGACCAAAATTGAAGCAGTTATGCATCTTCCAAAAATAATAGGATCACCTCTTTTGAGGGTATGCTTCACCCCTTGCTAGGGTTGGTCTTATCATGCCCATACTACACATGGACATAAATGTCAACATAGTTTTTTAAAAATAAAAAACCTTTATTATGCTTTCATTGCATTTGATATGACAATGCATTGTGCACGTTCAATATTAATCCATGTGCAATGTATTAAAGAATATGCTGCATTACATGAGGAAAGATAATTCAAAATGAAAAATCGATGTGGAAATCATTTCCATTCACTCTACAAGGATGGTTATAACTCAATTAGGGAGTGATCAAGGAAAACCCTTTATAGGTAATGCCCTCTGTGATTTTCTATGTGAAGGAGGTTTGTTTGTGCTTCAAAGATGCAAACTAGGTTAAACCATTAAATTAAGTACTTAATTATATTAATATTATATAAAATCATGTGAATTATTGATTAAGCAAACACACGTTTATTTTAATATCACCAAAGTTAAATTAAAAAATTACAACACATTCATTTGTTAATTTTAAACATTTATTAATAAAGTGTAATATTGATCTAACTAAATATTAAAATTCAATCACAAATTAGACACTTATTTTGAATTGACATTTAAACTTTTGAAAGGATTTAAAACACATGCTTTATATTTAAATCTCTATTTTAAAAATATATGTAATTTTTATTTTTATTATATTTATTCTTTGCTTATTTAATTTCCCTTCGACAACATATTACAAGAATAAATTTAATTTTATATATTAATTATTTTATTAATAATATTTATTAAATTTCATCAAAATTATACACTAAAATCTAAGCATTTTATTTAAGTTGAATAAAATTGTAATAAATAATTCATAACCAAAGTCTAAAATAAAATTAAACAAATTTACTTGTTTAATAAATAAATAAAATATGTGAATTCTCATAATTTTAAATAAATACTTGTAGACACTTAAATTTCACATTATTAATCAATTAATTAAATTAATTTACTTTATTCAAATTAATTTTACATTTTTACCATTCATTGCTACATTACATCTTTAAATCTCAACCATTGACATAAATATATCTTTAAAAGCAATTATAACCAATATTTAATAACTTTATCTCAATTAATCATAACTTTTTATCTGTGATCAATCTTAACCATTCATCTATTAGCTTACTCTACAAGCTAACACATCTCGAGTGAATCTATTTCAATATTACATCTTTAAATTTTAACCATTCACATTTTAATAAAATAAAAAATATATAAATATATAAATCCAAATCTATTGAATAATCACACTATTGAACTTGTTAAGTATATGCAAAATATTTATGCCTATCAAAAGTTTATCAAAAAAATCTTTTATTTTTACATCTTTATTGCTTTTATTTATTTTTCTTATCTTATTTTTACTTTCATAAGTTTAACTATTTTTTTTCAAATAGAGATTTATTAATTTAAACTACTAAATTGATTAAAAAAGATGCACTATTTTATTTTAGAATTAACTAATAATTTTTTTAAAAAAGGGGTAAACACTTTTGACCCGAAGTTATGAAAGGTGAGGTCATAAACACTAGACCTTATTCACAATATAAACATTCAACAATAACACCACAATGTGGTTTGAACCTTGATGGCAAGAAAAACAATACAACTTAACCATCATATGATGCCACTATTAGCTTTAGAATTAATATATTAATACAACAAAATATTTCAATTTTAACCATATTTTTTTCTTTTTCACCTCATTTTATATTATTCATTTTTTAGCAATTTTTATTAAGTATTCAAGATTTCTGAAAAACTGTGTAAATTTTTACATCAATGTTTCATATCATACTCCATGATCCATCATCGGGATGATAAGCAGATAGAGAGATCATGGAGTATGTTCTGAAACAATGTAAAAATTTGCACACAGTTTTTCCAGAAATCTTGAATACTAACTATCATGGACCGTGGAAACAAAATGTTATTAAATTTTATTTATTTATCCTTTTTTACTTTGATGGGTTGAATGTATTATAATTTAGATATTTTTATATTTAAATTTGTGTTTAAAGAAGAAAGATAATTTGGGAGAAATAAAAAATTATAATTATTATTATGTATTTATAATATATATTATTTTGGGGTTGGGGCCCTAGCTCGGTTGGCTAAATCTTTCTTGTTGCAAGAGGTTGGTCACGAGGTCTAGTCTCCCCCACCCCCGTGGTACCGGAGAGCATGTCACGCCAGTGCTGCCGATCACGTTAAAAAGTTTACCAGGCATACTGCAGTTTATAGGGGTCGTGCTACCCGATTCCTGCAGTCTAAAAAAAATAAAAATTAATATATATTATTTTATTAAATACTTTGACATGTAAATTCTTGTCAAATTTAAGATAAAAGTTTTTAAAATTCACTCATGCTACTACACTCCATCCTTTGCTATCACCGTAAAACACCTCTCAACATAATAATTTATTTTTAATATTTTTAAAAATAAATAAACAAACATTATTATTTAAGAATATATTCATTTGAACTCATATATATACATATTAAAACTATATATTATAAAATATACGTATAACTCAACAAATGATATAATTATATATATATTTTTATTTAATTTAATATAGATTTTTTAATTTTTAAATCTAATTAAACAGTTTCAATTGTTGTAAATTTTGTTTTCTTATAAAAATGAATGTATTTACAACCAATACACTATTTATTTCTCTACAATATTAAAAATATCTTTTTAAACAAGTTTAATAGTGTCAATATGCGGGTAAACCCACAAAAGTGGTTTACAATTCAAGTGAGGAAGGAAAAGTTGCAAAAAAAGACCCCATGCAAAAAAAATTGGTTTTTGGGGTTCAAATGAACCCTTTGGTTCGAGCGAACCAAAAAAGGGTTCGAATGAATCCATGTTCGTGCAAACCCATTTAATGGAAGGTCCCACCATTCTTGTCAAGAAAACACAAAGAAAACCCTTTTTGAAAGAGGGTTCGAATGAACCCTGGTTCGAGCGAACCCCTAGGGGTTCGATCGAACCCCCCTTGGTTTGCCCGAACCCCCCTTTTCCCACCTTCTCACCGTTTGGCACCAAAGAAGTCCAAAATTTTATATTTCGAAGCTCAGGTTGAGGATGAAAATGGAGGAGACTTCACAAACCCAACTGAATGATGGTAGTCCTTAGAACGAGCTATCCAATGAATATAATTTTAATATGTTTTAGTTTTATTATGTATTTATTTTTTAGTTTTATTAAACTTAGGTTTGTCATCGAAAATCAAGCTCTTTGTAGTACCCCTCTGATTTGCTTATATTTTCAAACAATGCTTTTACTTTGATAGACCATGATACTATGTTGTTATTTGATCGCTGACATTGGAGCGATGATGATTTTTAATTTGTGATGTGATGGTACACTTTATGGATGATTATTAATTGTGACATGCTTTTTGATTAGCATAGTTGTTTACTTGAGTTGATATTGATATATGCTCATCTATAGTTAATTGATGTTTTTAGTTTTGTCAGTTTTGGTGTGACACTGTATTGGTGAAGGGAACAGGTTTGCATCACTCGCTTACGAGTGCCTTGCGATTCTGCGATTTTCTCTTCACGGTGTGATTGTTTATAATCTATATATATGTACAACATGTTTTATTGTAGGATTGTAGGTACATGACATTGACTCCACCTAGATTCACAGGTTTGAGCGTGTCCATTGCCCAATGGTATAGTTGATTGGGAGATAGTAACAAGGTTTCCTTGTCAAGCCACAACCCTAGTCATAGTGTGTCGTCAGTCCTTGTTTCGGTATGCTTTGTTGTTTTGTTGTCCACGTTTTCCTTGTCGTTTATTTATTTTGCAAGGTATGTTTTGTGGGAAATTAATGCTTATTATGGTTTTTAAGTGATTATTTAATTAATCTTGATTAATGATAGAAGTTTTATATTTTGATTTAATTAATTAAATTAAATTTATTTTGGAAAACGATTTAATCTTTGAAATTAACTTTATTTTATAAAGTGATTAAATTAATTAGATTAAATTTTATTAGAAATTAATGTGATTTTGAATTATTAATGCACAATTATTTTGTAAATATCTAGAAGAAATATCTGTGATTTGGTTGAAAAGATATTTTATTTGTGACATGTGTTAGAAGAATTAAATACTGTTGTTGGGAAATAATTCTCGGAGAGAATGTTTGCATTAGCTAAAAGAGGAAAGAGGCTACTTCACGACAATGAGAAAAGATATTTTTAGAAGAGGTTGAAAATTGGAAAATAATTTCTCGAATTTTTTTGGCTCTAGTTTTGTTTTCATCTTTTTAGAAAAGTGAATTATTTTGAAAGAAACTTTGGTAAATTGGAATATGAAGGCGAAACTCTACTTAAAACATCATTTCCTCAAGCATCCACAAACAGGTTCTTTAAATTGTTTTTATTGTTATGCAAATTGAAAAAATTGCCTGTACAAGAAGAATATGTTATCTATGTAGAAGATTTAATATATTTTGTAAATTTGAAAGATTGTCATGTTTGGAAAATTGCCATAAAAGCTTTAGAGCTTCTATAGAAATTGATTTAAAAAAATAGCATACCCAGAAATTTTTTATAGTGAAATCTGAGAGCCTCTGTAGGGAATTGTTGATAAACAATAGAAATACCAGAGGGAAAACAATAGAAGATTTGGAAAATCTCTGTAGGAATAAATTTAAAATCTTCTATCAAAATTTATGGAAAATCTTGTTTGTATGGGAAAAGATCTTCTTATAGAAGATTATTATTTTTCTTCCATTTAGATTTATTTGGCTGGGAAATTGAAACCTCTGTAAAATTTTGTAAATACTTCTTGTAGAAAACTTTTTGTGAAAATAAGTTGCCTGACTGGAGCATTCATGTTGATGAATCTATATATACTTATATATATATACATATTTTATATACATATACAAATATATATATGTATACTTTTATATGTTATTAGTCCTTGTAGAAATTATTTAAAAAATATATATTTTGGAAAAAACCCGAATCGAAATTTGTACGACGATTTTAATAAATCACAGGTTTTTATTTTTAAAAGTTTGTAGTATTAATCTGTGGGGAGGTGCTGGGCTATCTCCACAGCTATCGCCCCCATGGGGAAGGCAGATGTGGAGGCAGCCAGCGCTGCCCCACAGTGGCCACGCCCACATGAGGTATGACTGCACACATCTGACGCTAACAATAGTTTCATCCGCCCCTTTTAATATGTACGATTTTTTTATTTTTATTTGTTTATTTTTAATAAATATTATATATTTAATATGTATGTAAATGCATATATGAATATGAATAAATATATATTTATATATATTTATTTATATATATATGTATATATATGTATATATATATGTATATATGTGTGTATATATATATATATTTAGTATTGTTTGAAAATTGAAAATTAATATTTAAATATATATATATATATATACATGTATTTAAAATGAATATACTAAGTTAGTTATTTTAAAATAAAATGTTTTAAAAGAAGAAATTTGATTTTTATATAGTTGAAATTGAGAAATTGATTTAAACAATTAGATTTAATTTTTTTATCGTCTGGAAATGATATTGCATTAAGTTATATTATTTTGAGCAATGTATTATTGTTTTCTTGAAATGGAAATTGGATTTAGGAAATCCTAATGGTAGTTTTATTTCCTACCTGAATTGCCTATTAAACTATGATTTCTTCTATTCACATTTTTGAGGACATTGGTTAGCTATGTTTGAAGTCTTCCTGATGATGTTGTTTTCTTGAGGGGATTGATGTGTTTTATGGTTCAACCTTTGTTTTCCTTGGGTAGTGCACTTGGTTGTAATTTAGTTTAAACACCCGGTTACTACGAACATGATGTGTTGCCTTTTGCATTATGGTTGATAATTATTATCAATTTTTGTGCACTTTGTCTACCCTTGGTTTTGGATTAGATTCTTGTGTTGTTAGTAGGGGAGTGGCTCTCAATGGGGGCCAATGCACAAAGTGGTGTTAGGGTAACTCATGTGAGAGTTAGCTAATTAAGTGGAAATTAAACAAATGTATTAGGGGAAAGGGTAGCTTAAATCATATAACTTGTTAATTGTGCCTCGCTCATGGGCTCAAGGGCTTCTTTAGACTTGGGATGAGACGGGAAGGCCTGGAATGGAAAGAAAATTATCTTGTCCCTTTGAAAGATAATTGATTCCTCATTAGTTTGCATGTGGCATCGGGGGTCATGAGAGGCTACCAGGGTAACCCAAGATGGGGGTCGGGGCCTAGGAAGATTTGCCAAGGTAACCCATGCAACTTTGTGATGACACTCCTCCTATGACAATAGTCAGTATGTATTGTGTAGTTGATGTACTTGATTCTTTTACTCTAGAAGAAATGCAACCTTCATGTTATGTATTGTACTTGTGTAGTTTAGTATTGTGTGTTGCCTGTGTTAGAGGATGTTGGTTTTGCCTAGGAAGCCCTTTTACTATCTCCTAGCATGGGGGGTGGGCCTTTGGGTACTACTTGGTTGGGTGGAACGTGCACCTTATACTGTTTGGTTCCCATTCCATGTTCGTGATGGCGGGATCTTCCAGATTGGAGAGATCGCATGTACCAGTTGCTTTGTACTATTTCTTATGTTCTTTTGTATCAGTTGGATGCTTTGTATATATATTACTCCTCATTTGTATTCGAGGAGGATTCTTGTATTAATGTAATTGTAACATTATTATATGATCTTCCTCATTTTGGAAATGAGACTTGTAACTGCTTTATGGAATGAATGCAATCTATGGACGATTCTTTAATGTACTTTGAATCTAATGAGATGAGTTTAATGCTTTGGATGTATGTTATTTAGTTCATGAGTAATATTTATATTCTATGGATTAGTTTACTTTTGTATATTATGGGAATGTAAGTGTTGTCACGTACCTTAGAGGATGTATGTATTAAGTGTAGTTCACTTTACATGTTATTATTTACATTAAATTTTTTTTTTGCACTTTCGTTGTGTTTGCGTCATCGTCTAGGGTTACGTGGTGGGGCGTTACACTCTCTGTTTTGCACATGTGGAAAAATAGTAGATTATCAAATTTTCTTTTGAAAAATATGAGTGCACCAGATATTGAAGTCCTTGATCCAACAAAAAAAAAGAATTTCGATACATACAAAAAAAGTTATGCGTTATATGGTCTGCCTATGTCTGAATTGTAATTGATTTGACTTTAAAACTTGATTAAGGAAAAAATATTCAATAAAACACTATCTAACCAATTGGAAGCACTAGATATCATAGTTACAAATCTAAATTCAAAAAAAAAAGAATTTTATCCTTCATGGAAAAAAGTTATGCATTATACGGTGAGTGTCACTCCTTAAAAATGTTGTTTACTGAAAAAACTAATTTTTGAAGGAGATGGAAAAATAAGTGCAATCTGATTCCAAAATTTTTGAAAAAAATATATTTAGAATCTACAGAAAAAATGTGACAAATCACTAGTTTGCATCATCTTCAAATTCTTCACGGTTTAGCTGCTATAGGTGCCCAAAAGTGAAGATTTAGTTAGAAAAAATTATTTCAGTGTCTAGTTTGGCCAAAAATTGTAAACTAGTATTGTGGGATCACCCATGCAAAAATAATACATAACACATAACACACTCTCACAATGAAGTTTTCACAGTATAGTAATACATAACACATAACACACTCTCCCTATGAAGTTTTCACAATATAGGGCCTGTTTTTGTCCCTATTCAGCGTAATAGGGAGGCTTGGGAGTTCCTATTGTTGGCTTGCTCTGCTTTTGGCTTCCTTTTTGTTGTTTTTCATTTCTTCCTAGTTCTCTCTACTGGCTTGTGGGCTGCTTGTTTATTTTTGTACCCTTTGGGCTCTTTTTTTCTAGGCTTAGGGGTTGCCGGTGTGGTTTTGTTGGTTTGGGAAGGCCTGTTTCTGCCCTATCTTGCTATGGATGCCATCAAGTTTCTTATGGATCTGATGGAAATGTCCATTTCCCCTGATTTTGGTGGGGTGCTTCTGGCTGGGATGAGTGTTCTTCTGTTTTACTAGTTGTTGTCTTTGGTTAGGGGTGCTTTTCCCACATTTGATGGGATCTCTGTTCTGTTAGAGGTGGTGATGGAGATGGCTGCTTTGGGCTTGTCGTTGCTGATGAAGGCTTACCTGGTTGAGGTGTGTGCTATGGGGTCTTCTCTATTGATGACTTGTTGGCTAAAGGGTCATGTTGTTTTGAACTCTATTCAGATCTTTGGTGGCCTTGTTCTCTTAGCTGGGTGGTTTTCAAGTTTTAATCCTAGATCCCAGATTTTTTTGTTCCTGGTGTAGGGCTTTCCAAAAAAGACTATGGTTGTTTGCTTGGCTACTATGTCAAATTTATCCTTTGGTCCTATGGAGGTGGTCCCCCCTCATCAACCGTTCTTATTGAGGTGGGCAATTCTCCTATGGAGGTGGAGGTTGAGGGTGTTGGTGATGTTTGGCTGCGATGGATTTAATGATAATTTCTTCCTCTCCAATAGAGGGGAGCTCACTCCTTTAGAGGTGGATCTAGAGTTGGTTTCCTATTACCAGGTGAATCTAAGCTACAAGGAAGCTGACTTATTGCAGTTTTCTATGGTGGATCAAATTGTATCTATTGAGGTGGGGTATTTGGTCTTACTGGTGGTTCTTACCGGTGTGGTCTTTGCTCATTTAGTGATGATTATCTTTTTTGGCTCATTGGTGTCTTTCATGAGCGGCTAGTTTGCTGATGCCTGGCAGATGCAGGTGGGATCTTTGTGTAACTACTAGGGTTTCTGGTCCCGGTTAAAAAATATTTGGTTTAAGGGTCTTTAGCCCTTGATTTTTTATAAGATGCAGTGTGTGTAGTCTTGTTTATCTTTTGCGGCTGCTGTGGAGTTGTTGTTGGTCTATGGTTTATCTTTTGGGCAGCTTGTCTTCCTTTGTACTGGGTTCTAGGCCCCATCAAAACCCATTTTTTACCCTCTAATCAACACATAACACACTCTCACAATGAAGTTTTTACAATATAGTAATACATAACACATCCTCACAATGAGGGTTTTACTAGCATTTTTGGCTTCATGAAAGGGTTCTAAACCTTAAATTAAGCTTTCATGATTTTTTTTCATCTTTTACTATCTTTACAAATCTACAAAATAAAGTTTTCATCCAAGTCAGTGGAGGTTTTCTCACTTCCCAACCATAGAAATTGCTTACAAGTCCACCCTCGAGCAAGGAGTTCCTCATAGAAACCAATTTTTGTATGATATAACAAAGAGGTATACACACAATACAACAAAGAAACACACAACACCCATAGGCTTAACAACTCCATCAAATATCAATAAATTAACTCTATCAAATATTAATATCCTTTGCAACACCACTCAATATCCTCCCATATCTACAACCACAATAAAACCCCACACAACACCTTTGACATAGTAACACATAAACACACATAGACAGTCAAGACCAAAATTTCCTCACAAAGGATGCATATTTCTCCCAATACATTAAAAATATATAAAGTGATCAAATGCCAAATTTTCTTTAATATTTTTTTTTTCAAGGGATGATCCATAACTGTTTCAACCCCAACATATGAGAGTCCCTTAACTCAAAATGAGAAAGATCCACTCTCGTTCTAATGACCTTCAAAATGGTAAGGATGCTCTTTATTGAAAATCCTTTAAAAAAATCTTCTCCAAGCTTTCTCTCTTTCAAATTCCAATCTCTCAAGAATCCACTCTCTTAGTAACAAAAACTAACAACCCCCAAAAACTCAATACCAGGGATATAAATAAAGAAAGGCACACTCAGTAAAAAAATTCATACAAAACCTAGTATAAAAGGATTGGATAACACCAAGTCACACTTCCTTCTTCACCAAGCCAAATCTCATCACATTTTTTAAGGGACTTTGGGAGGATCAAATCTTGTCTAAATATCAAAATTTATGTCTTAACAAATAATAATCCTAGGGACTTATTTTCACTTAATTCATAAAAAGAAGACATTTTAAGACCCTTTAAAGTTCCTTTTAAGATCAAATAAAAAATTTGTCATAAGGACAACTTGCAACCCAAGATTCTCATACATATAATTCAAAATAAAGTTTAATATAAATTAAATATAAATAACAACTTCCACATTTATAAAATATTTTCATCAATGAAGTCCTTAGTCCTCTCATGACTTAAGATCAAGGTTTCACTAAGGAATCAAATAATTTTTTTCAAGGCCTCCATATATTTTTGTGTTGGCAATGGAAGCACCTGCACACTTGCTAACAAGGGTCATTATATCCCGTTAAATATTTGAAGCAATAATAATAATTTTTTTTAAAGACACCATTTACTAGAGGTATTCATATTCCAAAAAATCAACTTTAATAAAAATAATCCCAATTTAAAATCTACTATTATAATTATACACACAATTCACATTTAACTCATAATAATATTTTACTTTTAGCCCCTGAGGTTTAGCTCGAGTGGTGCGGCTTCCCACTCTAAGTGTGTGGTAGTCTGCCCACTTGAGTTTAAACCCCAATAACCTTGTTGAAACGGGGTGGGGTCCCCCATGGAGGCCTAGAGGTTATAGGGGCTTTCCCTGTTTATCGTCATGTTCATGCGAATGGTTTTTAGACCAAGCTGATCTAGGTCACTGGGCTTTCAATTCCTCCATATATCAAATATATATATATATATATATATATATCACTTTTTTTTCTTCTAATTTTTACCATGATCAAACACTCTTATTCAAATTGCCTCTAGCATGTTGAAATTAGATTAGTAATAAAATGTAATGCCTTGCCATGGAACCTCAGAGGACAACACACTACAAGACTTAAAAATGAAACAATTTTTTTTAAAGTACAACATACTAAAGATTGTTGAATATAAACTAACATGTAATATATAACTAAGTCCTCTAAGGTTCCATGACTACGCTACTAGAATACCAATAACCAAACTGAGAAGAATTATTAATCATTTCATTAATCAAGTTTCATCTAACAATAATAAGTTCATTTACTCCATCACATTAAATGATCTACCAATCTAATTATCTATACCATGTCATCAATATAACAACATCCAAGATCTTTCAATTAATTCACACCCAAAATATATTCAATTAACTAACATATGCAATAAACATCATTTACATTTTTCATTACAAGAGAGAGTTTATCAAGTCAGTTACATCATTACAACTTGTACAATAATGTTTTCTCGTATACATGCGAGGAGAGTACATTAGAAATATAATATATGATACATTGATTATAGTTCAATACAAGGACATGAAATATAATCCACTCAAGCTGGGTAGTGCTGGAGTCCACAACACCAAGAGTAGTCACCACACACACAAACAACCGCAAGGGAACCCAATGGAGGGATAATCACAATCCACCTGACCATGTGGAACCCTAAGGTCCACCCCCATGCTAGGAGATAGCAATAAGGTCCCACCACAATAAATAAACAAACAAGGAGACCACCAACTGACATAACAAATTATTTAGGACTCCAACATACAAAGTACCACATAACATCACATAACAGTGACACTGCTTCCAGAGGCACACAAACAACAAAGGGGAACACAAGCCAAGGGAATGCTAGGTTGTAGTAAGGAAGAGCATCATCGCATGGTCCTGACATGGGTTATCTTGATAGTCTCTCACTAGACATCGACCCCCATCTATGGTTATCCTAACAGTCTCACACTAGTCGTCGACCCCATAGGGTGACACATGCAGAGCCAACTTTCCTTTCGTGAGGACAAGGAAGTTGATCTTGCCAGTTCCAGGCCTTCTCAACCCATCCTTAGCCTAAAAAAGCACTACAAGCATGGGTGAGGCATCCAATTATCTTAATTAGAGTGAAATTCTACCCAACCCCCTAGTTTATCAATTAGATTATCACTGAGTTAAGAAACTCCCACATGGGTTATCCTAGATGTAACTTTGTGTGCTGGCCCCCATTGAGAGCCACTCCCCCTACTAGCAACTAGAAGAACCAATAAAACCAACAGGGTTAAGCCATCATGCACATAGAACATAAACCATAAAGTACATAACCCAAACAAGGCATGAACCATCTCGCTCTCAAACACAACCGTAACAACAAGTGGTGCATGGCTACAGACCCACAACAACACATCACAAGTATAATATCAACCAGTTTCAAGGCTCAAACATAACAATTCGACCAATAAAATATTCTCCCCAAGCCTCTGGAAGACTTTCAAATCCATTAAACACAAAAGGACTCCTATAAAAGGCATTCACAACCATCATCCCCTCTTACAAGAAGTTTAAACAAAAATAAATTAACTCTCAATAACTATAAATTAAAGAGTTCACAAATCAACTAATACCAAATATGAGAGGGATACCACTCCAAGGATTCATCAATTTCATTCCATTAAACAAATTCCACAATGGTCTAAAATAAGTTCATAAAATAAATCCTCCTTATCATTTACTATCTTCAAATTCATTACTTAATATAATCTTTTAGGAAAAACAAAAATATACTTTCCTAATATTTAAACATATTTATAAACATTATATATATATATATATATATATACATTTATCTTAAAAAAAAATGGCATATTATATATTTACCAATGAACTTCTATACAGTAAAAAAATACAATTTGCAAGGTAAAGCAACAAATCAGTCAAATGCAGATTTTCAACACACACACACACACACACACATATATATATATAGATAGATATATATAGATGTTTATTTTAATTTGAATGTCAAAAAAATACATATACATCGATTTGTATAGAAACCGATTTACCAACATGTTGTTTTCAACTGTATTCAAACACATTAAATATATAATTCCATCACTCATTGGTATAAAAACACATAATACATATGATCATCGAAATCTAAGAATGAAGTATGGAGTATTACATGTATAAAGCTTCGACTATAACATAACTTATCTATGGATTACTACAGTGCAGTGGTGGCACCGAATACCTTGCTTAGCTTGGTTTGAAACAAAAGAGATAACAAATGCCCAAAAAAAAAATAGTAATCGAAATCAATTTCCAAAGCTTGAATATTCAAGTTAAAAACTTGAAGCATCCAATGTAAAATACAATTAACATTATCTATAACCAATGATTGGCTAACAAAATAAAATCACAGGCTCCAATATAAGTTCAGATCATTCAACAAATATCAACAAGCCAACACCAAACAAATGGGCACAAAAGACCAGAGTCGTACCTTTGCAATTTTTAGCAATGAAATGTAGCAACCAGTTAAGCCCGCGCCATGAATAGGGTCCCAAACATGAGTTCCAACCACACTTGTTGCATAGATATTCATGCATGAGTATAGGAAGTAAGGAGGAGGGCAAGAATTTACATTGAATGCCTTGATTATATGTTACCACAAGGGACGCAGAGAAAGAGTGGAAATGTAAGGAGGACGACTACAGGTAGACACTATCACAAAAGCCATTGACAACACCAAAACAATTATATAGTTGGTTTAAGAGACTCATAGTAACCCCCAACAATAGAGGAAAACAATAATCAAATAAACTATACCATTAGCTATAAGTAAAGAGTGAAATCTCGAAGGCAACTGAAGAAAAGAATAGAGGATTATGCCTATACAAAGAATGACGGATTTTTCCAATGCAACGGTTGAGACACTCTATTAAATTGCAGTCAATTCGGGGAAATACAAAGCAAGCAATGAAACAACAAAATACTCCAAAAGAAATGAGATTTCAATGGCTGAATGCAATTAACAGAATGAGCACAATTCAATTTTCAAGAAAGGCTTAGAAGATCCCCAAACCATGCATTTGCAAGATTGCACACTCAGAAATTAATAAGAAATTATTTTGTTTCAACCAGCACAATCATTCCATATTCATTTTTCTAAACAAAGTTAAAATTGAGAAAGATATAATGGAACTTGAGTTCAATGATTTCTTGAGCTGAAGATTGCTGCCGGGCTCTGAATTTTGTAGTTGCGGTTCCAGACTTCCCTCAAACCACAATATTGCAACTTCTACAAGAAATTTCCTCATATAGTGAAAGCCTCTTGAAACCCCCCAGAAGAAAATCTCTAAAAGCAAGAAAATATTCATGGAAAGAAGAGGCAAGATTAATTTTCTAGATATTGTTAAAAGCCTCTCTTTAAGCAAATTAACCAATTTATTAGCCACTGCACTATGTCCGTTGTTGCATGCAACTCCTTTATTTAAATTTAATTATTTTATTTATTTTTACATCTATTGTTCACCACCACTCTTCTAATATGTTTATTTACACTTAGTTAATCAAATTTAAAATATTTAATTTATTAATTTTAACCTTACATTTTAATTCTATTTGCACAACACTATAATTAATATATTATTTTTTTAATATTTCTTTATTAAGACATAATCGTAATTTATTTAAACCAAATAAAAGCGTTAATAATATTTTATTTAATCAATGCCACGATTATATTAAAGCATTTGTTTCTAATTATCAAAAATTCCTTTTTAAACTTCAATAACTTTATTTTAATGTAATAATTCTTCAGAATACTAATCAACTAAATTTGAATAAAAAGGACAAAATACCAACCAATACCTGACCTCATAGTGAGTCAGAAAACAACACAATAACAACATTGGCAAACCAACCCGAATTGACCACACTGACTGGGTAGAACAATCAGATACTCATCCTCTTCGAGGATGGTGGCTGAAATAGGGGACCAAATGCTATCTCCATTCAATAATTTCCATTGGGTTTAAGGCACGCTCAAACCTGGAAATCCAGGTGGATTTGATGCCTGGTACGTGCAACTTGCAACAAACCAAAATAGTCAAGCATGTACATAGTCATACAGTCAGGCACACTGTAAAAAGAAAGTCACAACATCATAGGGCACTCATGAGTGAGTGATGCGACACTATTCCCCTTCACCAAAATACATCAACGCACAATAATCAAATGATAACGACATGATAAAAAAATCATCAGATGATCACATGATACTCATAGCAAGATTAATCCATGTAATCAATTAAATCCATATACTAATCATAGCATAAGCATAAAACACAGTGATAAAAGTATCATCAAACTATCATCATAACAACAAATTCAACATCAAGAAAAGTATCATAATGTCCCAATAAAAAACAAACAACTATTAGTATGATAGAGAAAACACTAAGGGACACTACATCCTCCCCCTAGAACCAGGCTTACTCTTGGAAGCTTGCAAACAAATAAGGGTATAACTCTCACATCCAAGATGCTTCCTCCCAAGTAGCAGAAGACTCATGGTTAGGATCCTACTGGATCCTCACTTGCTCAATGTCTTGACCCCTGAGGGTGAGTCTCTTATGCTATAGAATTCCCACAGGCTCCAAAGCTAGCTACCCGTCCTCTACCTATAAGGCATTCCAATCAAGAACATGAGAAATACCTAGATGATATGGCCTGAGAACGGAAACATGAAACACATCATGAATGTGCGATTGAATGGGAAGAAAAGCAAGATGGTACACAACATGACCAATCCTCTCCAAAACCTTGAATGGCCCAACAAAGCGTGGTGCGAGCTTAAATCCTTTTCCATAATAGATCAGACTCTTTTGCGGATGCACCCGTAGGAATACCCAGTCTCCAACTGAGAACTGACGGTCAATCCTATGAGCATCTACATATTTCTTATTTGTCCTAGGCTGCCACCAAATGCTCCCTAATGTGAACAACCTATTGCTCCATCTCCTAAAGCATCTCTGGACCAAGAAGAACTTTGTCCTCAAGACAATCCCAACTCAATGGGGTCCGACAGGGACTACCATACAACGCCTGAAAAGGAGACATGCCAATAGAGTTGTGGTATCCATTATTGTAAGCAAACTCCACCAAATATAGGAAATCCTCCCAACGAGACTGTTGATCCATAACATACATCTGAAGCATATCCCCGAGAACCTGATTAACCGTCTTGGTCTATCCATCAGTCTCTGGATGATAAGCTGAACTAAAGTTCAACTGAGTCTCCAAAGCATGCTGCAAGGACGTCCAAAGAGTAGAAGTGAACACTGGATCTCTATCTGAGATAATATTGCAAGGAATCTCATGCAACCTGACTATATCCTCCATGAAAATTTTGGCCACTGATGGAGCATTGTATGAGGTCAAACAGGAGAGAAGTGTGCCACCTCAATCAACCTGTCCATGGTAGCCATGATGGCGTCATGCTGACAAGAAGACACTGGAAACCCAACAATAAAATCCAAAGAAATGATGTCCCATTTCCATTCAGGAACAAGATGTGGCTGCAAAAGACCTGCAAGATGCTAATGTTCTTCCTTCACTCTCTAACACTCCAAACACCTTGACACAAAATCAACAATATGCCTCTTCATTCCAACCCAAAAATATAGTTGACAGAGGTCTGCGTGCATCTTCTTGACACCCAGATGAGATAAATAGGGTGCCCGATGTGCCTTTGACATGACCAAAGTACGAAGACTCCCTGATGAAGGAACATAAATGCGAACCAAGTACCAAAAAAGACTGTCTAACTGAAGGGAATAACCCACAAATCTACCATCCAAAGATCTGCCTGACTCAACCTTAGACCTCACCTCCTGATACCAACTATCTGAAGGAAGCGTTGTAAGGATATGACTCAAATCCACTCCAAGAGTCACTGCCGAAAGCTCGTGTCTCCACCAACTAAGAGAATCCTCCACCACATTCTCCTTTCCCTAAATATACTTCACCTTAAAATCATACTCACATAGGAACTCCATCCACCGCCTCTGCCTAGCATTCAAATTTGGCTGCGTGAAAATATACTGTAAAATATGGTGATCACTGTGCAACTCAAACCGATGCCCCAATAGAAAGTGCCTCCATATCATCAAAGCATGAACCACGAAGGCTAACTCTAGATCATGTGTAGGATAGTTCAACTCATGATCCTTAAGTTTGTGAGACTCATAGGAAATCACGTTACCATCCTGCATCAACACTGCTCCTAAACCCTCCAAAGATACATTTGTACACACCACAAAATCTCCAATAGGCTCAGGAACTGCCAAGATAGGTGCACTAGTCAACCTCTCCTTAAGAATCTGAAAGGCTGCCTGACACTGCTCTAACTAGACAAAATTCTTCCCTTTCCTTTGAAGAGAAGTGATGGGGTGGGCTATCCTCAAAAAGCCCTATACAAATCATCGATAATAACCTGCTAAACCCATAAAAATGTGAACCTTTACAACATTAGTGGGAACAATCCAATAAATGATAGCTTGGATCTTTGAAGGATCCATGGCAATGCCCTCACCAAAAATAACATGACCCAAATACTTCACCTCCGTCTGGAAGAACTCACATTTTTCCAAATTTGCATACAATTGGTTCCCCCTCAGACACTAGAGCACCTGGTGCAAATGCTCCTTGTGCTCCTCCATAGTCCTCAAATAGGTCAAAATGTCATCCAGAAACACCAAGAAAAATCTGTCAAGATAGGTGTGAAACACACCATTCATCAAACTCATGAATACAGACGACGCATTCATCAACCTGAACGACACAACGATGAACTCATAGTGCCCATAACGAGTACGAAATGTGGTCTTATGGATTTCTGCCTCAAAGATGTGCAACTGATGATACCCTGACTTAATATCAATTTTTGAAAACACCCTAGCTCTCTTGATTTGATCAAAGAGATCATTGATTCTTAGCAATGGATATATGTTCTTCACCGTCACCTTATTCAACTGTCGGTAATCAATACACAATCGAAGGGACCCATCTTTCTTCTTCACAAAAAATAATTAGTTCTCCCTAAGGAGAGACACTAGGATGAATGAACCCCTTCGCCAACAACTCCTCAAGTTGCAATCAAAGCTCCTTAAGCTCCTGAGTGGTCATCCGATATGGAGCAAATAGGCTCTACTCTAGGAACAAGGTCTATTCTAAAATCCATGTCACACTTAGGTAGCATCCCTGGAATCTCACTAGGAAAGACATCTGCATACTACCTAAGGATAGGATGACTGTCAAGGGACACCTCTTGGCTCTTTCCTAACTCTAAATCATTAACTGTCATGGCAAAAAACTGGCAACACATACACCTCTTCAACTGCATAGCAGAGATCATACGTAAGGAAATAGGCCTCTGAATGCCAACTACCTCCACCTCATTGCTTGAATCATCTACACACTACATTGACTTACACTGACAATCTATCATTGCTTAGTGAGCATCCAACCAATCCATGACCAACACTATATCATAAGATCCAAGGGGTATAATACGAAGGTCCATTGTGGGACATAGAGAACCAATCCTCAATCCACAACCAAATTTACAAGGGACTCAAACATTACCTTAGCTCCGGAGGCCAATTTGACCTGCCACCTATCATCCTACTTTGCTGCCACTAGTCCACATCGCACCACTACAGGAGAAATGAAAGAATCTGAAACACTGTTGGCCTCCTACAATGATCTAACAACTAAGCCCTTACAACTATGATTCAAAGATTAGACATCTAAAATGAATAGCCATTCAATCATCATGAAGGTGCATTTAACTTGTCAACCTAGGGATGTGAACTTGAAATGGGTCAGCATAGTATGTGCACTAAGGATCCAAAGTACTCATATTAATTCTACACAAGAAAAACACAATGCTGAAGGTAAATTGCTTAGAAGGAAATAACATAAGTACTGAACATCAACCAAAAACTATTCTAAGCTAAAATGCATGACATAAATGAAAATATAAGCAAACAAACAAGAAAATACTTTGTCTGCTTTGGCTGTAGGAACAGTCACAGAATGGAATTCTAGTGGCTGTAGGAATAGTCAGTGCCAGATTCTTAACTAATTACTAAAAAAAGAAGTAATAACTAAAATAAATGATGGAATTCTCACCAAGTGGGCCCCCTTGGATGAGTATCCTCTAAAACCAATTTAAACTCAGATGCACAGACTTACAACTTCATCTTATTCATTGGAAAATATGAGTACAATAGAGTAGTGTAATTGTATTACTGAAAACTAAGAATGCAAGTACATCATTAGATCGTGCAACCTTCTGAGAAGGAGCATCCGACTCTTATTTATAGGAAAAAAAGTGACTAACTAAGCAAGGCAATCAACTCCATGAACTGGGAGGATGCCACTTTATGGAAAGCAGAGAAAGTGGAGAGGTAGTTACACATGCATGGAATTTGGTCAAACGTGCTTGCCTCAACACAGATTTAGCACAACAATAACGCCTATATTCGCTCAACATCAATAAAGATCACTTACAGTGTGGTTACAACTCGGTTTTCATGAGGAATCTCCTGCCATTGACATCTTTGAATGATTCCCTTTGTTGACCTTTGCAGGACAACTTTGTTAGCCGTTATGGTGAATGACCAATTGGCAGAATTTTCTCAATATAGTGGCCTTGAATCATATCTGAATGGAAATATTAGTACACACAATAATCACATATCTATAACTATGTTAAAGAACATTCATTAATCTACATGTAGAATTAACACAAATATTCCATATAACATGTCAATATCATTAAAGATTTGTAGAGGTAAGATTAGGCTGAATGTCTATGGTTTCGAGGAAATATCAACATTCAAACATCAAGGTTCATGACAATTTTGACAAATAGATCATAAATTCTACCTAAATTAAACCATAAACTAGACTCATCATCCCCCCAATCTAAGGTTTTGTTGGTCCTCCAGCAGGGGAAGGGTTGTTCTTCTACTTAGTCAAAGCCCTAAAATTTGCAACCACCAACTATCCCACATTAGTGGTTGTTGTGCATGAATTAGGATCCCAATAGAACCCTTGCTGTCTATCCAATCGGTTCCATCTTTGTCTCTTTGCAACAATATCATATTTGTAAAACTTGTAATTTGGCATGGGCCACATCAAGATGGGTGGCTGAAAAGTAAGTGGAAGCCAAAGTCGTCCTTTTTTCCTCCCAATATGTATATATCTGTCAATTCTTTTAAGTACTGCAACATAGTTCTGTATAGAGTGGGGCTCAGATTGCTTTAGCTCATCAGTTAGGCTGTTATGTCTTTGTGACAGGTATCTCTTCATAGTTTCCTCTTTTGTTTTTTCCACCACCTCATATTCACTGTAAACTGCTTCTATCCAAGGCATAATCCTATTATCATAGCTAGGTCTAAGAAGCATTCTGAGCCACTCCCTATAAACGTCCCCTGGATTTCCTGATTCAGCCCTGATGGGCAGAGGGATGTTGGATTCCAATTGCTTATAAGCCCCATATTGTTGTCCCCAACTGATCTCATTTTGTACTCAGGACATAAATTCCCTTAATTGGGAATCCCCAACATATAACAGTGGATTACAATCATGGTCTTGAGTCACAACATAATTGTGCAAGTAAAATTCACACAACAAATTCTTCATCTCATGGGAAGCAATTTGATAAGCATTGAAAAATTCAATAGGAGTCTCAATAGAAGGGTTCAGACTTGAGACAATCCTTTCCAACTTAAAAGAAAGATATTTCTCCTTCAAATGCAAAGCATAGACCCTTGGAGGGGCCCTACATTCTATTATCTGGGGTACCAAGACTGTCATATCATCCACCTTCTTCTTTAAAGTAGCAATTTCTGCATCCTTTTCTGCAATCTCCTAATCTTTCTTTTGAATTTCATTCTTCAACCTACATTTCTCTTCTTTCCATTCCTCTTCTCTTCTTTTCATCTCTTTCCATAAATGCATAGCTACCATGTGCATTGAAAAAGAAGGGGGGTTATGTATTCCTGCCAACATTTTTCCTGACACTGATGCTTGCTCTTAATTTAGTACAAGTTGCAGGGATTCAGGTTGTTCAGTCAATTCCAGTTGCAAGGCCTCTTGTTCCTATTTTTTCTCATGGTGCAGGATCTCTTAATGTAGGAAATCTTGATTTACCTCATCCCTTGATTCTCAACTTGTTTAAAAAATATCAACAAGATTTGCCAATGTTATGTTTGCTGCTTTCTTAAATATATCCTCTTCCTCGACATTCACCTGCCCCATTGGAGCTTTTGTGTCCCCCTGAGATATTTCTCTAGACTTAGGTCTTTCCCGTGGAGGAATTTCAAAGCCTGGCTCAACTGGTCTTGATTTCTTGGGAGGGATTTCACATTTTTCTTTGGTTGCAGGATGAACAGTGTCAGCCTTCCGCTTCCTAGAGCTTGGTACTTCTTTTTCTGTCAGCTGCTTTTTAGCTTTTCCTTTTCTTATTTCTACTTCTCTCTTTTGTGTCCTAGTTTTCATTAGGATGCCAAGTGGAGCATCATCATCAGAATTTGGGGAGGAACTTTCTTTGTCTAAGTGCTTTGTCTCAGAAGAGCTAATCTCTATGGTTTGTTCTGCTATAGAAGGGTTTGCACTAGGGCCTGCACCAGAGGTTGAAGCACCAGGAGTGGCTTCATCCATGCTCAATCTCTTGCTAGACCTATGAGGTTGAGGTAAAACCATAGGTCGTAAATGCTCTAGTCTAATTTGATCAATATTTATGAATTCTTCCCTAGTCATCTTAGATACATCATGCAAAGACTTATCAACTAACAATTTAATCAAACAATGGTGGGAAACAAAATTGTCCCTACCTTTTTAAGTCTCGGCTGCCATGATTGAAAGAAGGTGGTAAAGCATGTTCGACACATTCATCTTCCTCCTATGCCTCATGTGATTCAAGAGTTTAAAGTGCACAAAATGTAGATTTTACTGGCGTCCTTCACAGGTGATATATTTTATAACATGAAAAACTACATTGTTCCATGGCTTGGGTAGAGAGGTTCTTTTTACACCTTGTTTGTCCATGCTCAATGGAGGGTCACCAGGTTTTGTAAATTTGTCCCTAACTGACCTAGTGTCTCTGGAAGTAGGGTAGTTTTCACCGTCGGTAGGAAACCCTATAACCTCTACAATTCTTTCTTCGGTAGCCAAACTTCCAGCCCTTTTACTGTGGCTTTTCCCTAAGATAATGTCTGGGAAAATTCTAATGCAATGTCTTCATTAAAACCATTCAACTTCATGAAATAGTCTAACCAACCACAATTTCTGAATTCAGCTTGTGAAGGTGCATCCTGCAGTAATACGTCATGAACCATGGGTTCATTCCTGATTAACCTAGCTCCCATTGTCTTCAATCAACAATCACTCTACAAATTTTCCTTCCTGCAATACTACCAAATTTCCAACGCCAATGCTGCCTAAATTTTCCTTTTCTGTTTTACCTTTTCTTTCTTCTATTTTACCTTTTGGTGACTTAAGATTATGATAGGATCAATAATGGTAGTAAATGAATAATAAAGGAAGGTTATGATGGAGAAAAATGGCAGCAACAGTTGGTGACACCTCACACGTACGAGCCGTCATCTAACTCAAAATTCAAATTGGGTTGATTTAAACTTGCTGACATAGACTAGTATGGACTGACACATGGGTAAAGTACTCACATCTTCGCCCCCCAACCTAAATTTGAGTAGGTGTCCTCACATGCGAGGTGGTAAGGATGATTTGATAGGGACATGGAATAATGACATGCTATGGTGAATGTCCATATTAATTTACAACAATTAAATGAATGGAGTAAAGAAAATTAATAGATAGAAATTAATGCACACATACCTATATTGGTGGAAGATTCATTGCAAATATTGTGGAGAAAGTATCGGTCGCCTTTTAAGAAATAAGTTGAGAAATTAATGAAAATGAGGTGGAATAAGGTGAAGTGGAATGAAGTGAAGTGATGGAAGAGAGAGAAAGGTGGAGATGGATGGGCAGATGGGTGGATGGGTGAAGAAGTGGACTCCCACAAAAGTGGAAGTCTTTATTATGACAAGTACATACCTTAATTATCCAGAAGGAGGGACACTAGGCCCACTTTCTTTGGCTGCAAGAAGCTCGAGTGTTGCATAATGAGTGAATTACTGTAGGAACTCCTCTTTGGATGTTGGCTTGTGATACAATCTGAGGTGATGACCATTGACAAGCAACTTAAATATGACTTGATCAATAGTAGTGAGCTAAACAACACCATTGGGGTATACTTCAACAACCTCATATGGTCCTAGCCACCTTGTCTGCAATTTTCCTGCATTATCCTGATATCTTGAATCATAGAGCAAGGCCCAATCTCCTAGTTGGAATTTCTTGTCCTTGATGAATTTATCATTCCACCTGATTCTTTGATTCTGCACTACCTCTGTATGATGCAAGGCTTCTCTCCTCATCTCATCCAAAGCATTCAGCTGCAGGTTTCTTTTTCTTTGTGCCTTAGAGATATCCATCCCCAAGTCTACTGCAGCCCTAAGAGTCTTATGTTCAAATTCATTGGGAATCATGGCTATTTTTCCATACAACAAATCAAATGGAGTGAATCCTATAATTGTCTTCTAGGTTGTCCTATAGGCCCAAACAACTTTTGGAAGCCTGTTTGCCTAATCCTTTTTATGAACAACCACTATTTTGGTCAAGATGGCTTCAATTTACTTGTTATTCACCTCAACTTGGCCATTGGCCTGGGGGTGATAAGGAGTAGACTTCCTGTGTCTTATGTTGTACTTTGACCAGTGCTGCAACAAGGGATGATGTAAATTGATCCCCTTGATCAATCACTATCTCTCTTGGAACTCCATACCTTGTGAAAATATCCTCATAAAGAAATTCAACAACCTTATTGTCTCTTGCATGCTTCATGGCCTTAACTTCTACCCACTTAGTTACATAATCAGTGCAAACTAAAATATAAGACTTACCATTTGATGGAGGGTCAATGGGTCCCACAAAATCTAGTCCCAATTTGTCAAATTGAGTGATTAATACTTGAGGGCGAAGTGGCATCTCATCAGATTTGGTTGGTCTACCCATCCTCTAGCATCAATCACATTTTCTTGTATACCTTCATGCATCCTTATGGAGTGTTGGCCAGTAATATCATGTGTTCAAGATATTCATTTCTGTCTTCTTGGCTGGAAAATTTCCTCCACATGGTTCATTGTGGCATGCATGCAAAATATGATATGTTTCATCTTCCCTCACACATCTCCTCATGACATAGTTTGGCCCAGTGTAAAACAAACATCCAACAATCCATGAAAAAGGAAAATATTTTTCAATGAGTGCCCTTCTCTCTTTTGGAGAGAAGTGAGGAGGAACTCTCCCTGTGACTAGATAATTAACTATGTTAGCATACCAGGGTGTTTGCACACTAATGGAAAATAAGTGCTCATCAGAGAAAGCGTAATCTATGGCTTGATTGTCTTTTGATGTAGTCAGCCTTGAAAGAAAATCTGCAACAACTTTGGCCTTCCCTGGTTTATACACAATGGTTATGTCAAACTCTTGCATCAATAATTACCATCTTTCCAGCCTACCTGTGATCAGGGGTTTATTCATGAGATACCTAATGGCTACATGATTGGTGTGCACAAATATTTGATAGCCTGTTATGTAGTGCCTAAATTTTTTTAGGGCATAGATCACTCCTAACATTTCTTTTTCTGTCACTGTATAGTTGAATTCAGCTCCTTGCAAGTTTTTGCTGAAAAAATAAATGAAATTTTCAATAGCTCCTTCTTTCTACCCTAAGACTGCTCCTATGGCATAGTCAGATGCATTTGTAGGGATGTGAAAAGGAAGCTCCCAATTAGGTCCTTTGAGTACAGGAGCATGAGTCAAAGTTGTCTTCAAATCAAAAAATGCTTTGTCACAGTGTTATGTCCATTGGAATTCAACATCTTTGGTGAGAAGAGTATATAATGGTGTTGCTATTTTTCTAAAATCCTTGATGAAATTCCTATAATAGCCTACATGTCCCAAAAAACTCCTAACATCTTTTTGTTTTGCAAGTGTGGGTAGATTTGTGATCACCTCAATCTTTGTAGGATCTACCTGAATTCCTTTGTGAGAGATGTAGTGTCCAAGAACTACACCTTCCCGCATCATCATGAAACACTTTTCACTGTTTAGAGATAGATTGTGATATTTACATCTCTGTAGGACTCTCTTGAGATTCTCCAATGTTTCATTGAAATCAGCACCATAGGTGGTGAAATCATCCATATAAATTTCCATGCAATCATGAGAAATGTCTGAAAAATATACTAATGACTGCCCTCTAAAAAGTTGTAGGTGTATTGCATAATCCAAATGAGAGTACCAAGTAGGCATAGGTCCCCCATGGATAGGTAAAGGTGGTCTTCTTCTGGTCCTCAGGTGCAATTTAAATTTGGTTGTAGCTGTTGAATCCATCTAGAAAAGAAAAGTGTTGCTTTCCTGCAAGTGAGTCCAAAACTTGATCTATGAAGGGTAAAGGAAAATGGTCCTTTTTGGTGGCAACATTAAGTTACCTATAATAAAAAAAACTTTCCATTTCCCTCCTTTCTTGGGCACAATGACCAATGGAGATACCTATTGGCTATCTAAAATGGGGTAGATAAATCCTACATCTAGCAATTTTTGTAGTTCTCCTTTTACAATTTCTCTTTGTGCAAGGTTGATTCTTCTTTGTGGCTATCTAACTAGGGTGCAATCATCTCTAATATAAATTCTATGAGTGCAAAGTTTAGGGTCCAATCCCTTCAGATCATGATAGTCCCATGCAAATGCATGCTGGTGGGTCCTCAGTAAGTTTTCCAACAACAACTATTGTTCTTCATTCAATTTGCTGTTAATATTTAGATATTTTCCTTTTGACACCTGTACTTGTGTAGTTAACTCTATCATAACTGCTTCATTAACACATGGTACCTTGAGTTCATATGGAAACAATGTATGGGACATACCTGTTGCTGTAGGAAGAGCAGCTGAAGGAAGAGTGGCTCCAGGAAGTGCATTTGTAGGAAGAATGGCTGTAGGAAGAGCAGGTAGAAGTGTCCTAAATAGAATGACCGAATGAGAAGATGATACTTCCTCCACTTCACAATGATTCTAAATGATGTTAGCCAATACTTTATCTTCATCTTGAAGCTGCATAAAAGAGCTTCTGCCTAACATCATAAGTTGTGCCACAAAATTAACTTAATTGGCCTCTTCACCAATATGTGGTCATACGGGATTATCCTCATCATGGGATGCTTGAGCAGGAGCATAAAGAGCAAGATTTTTGGTGCTCTTCCCATAATAAATGGTCATGTATCCTATCCTACATCCAATATATGCGTCTGCTATTGCTAACCATGGCCTTCCAAGAATAATGGGATACCTGCCTAGTGTGGATTTAGGAGAAAGAATCATGAAATCTGTTGGGTACTCCCTTGAGTCTAGAATTACCACAAGATCCTTTACTATACCATAAGGCTTAATAGTAGAACTATCAACAAGCTGCAGGATAGTAGGAGTAGGTCTCATGCTTGCAACATTTAGTTGTTGTAGGATATCCTTAGTCATTATATTTATTGCTGCTCCCAAGTCAATCAAAGCATTCTTTATTTGGATCCCATTTATAACAACTCCTACCACATGACTACCTGGGTCATTTTACTTAGGGACAATCACTTTCCGAAGCATGATGTCAGCTAACTGCCCCACCACATGAACCGTAGTGGGGTCTTTCTTCTTCCTTCCTAGCTTCTTAAGGCATGATTCCTTGATTTCCTTGCCATCGATTGTAACATCTTTTATGGCTTGAAATAGGGGTATATGAAAAAATATATGCTTCAACTGATCTATAATTTCAAAATTTGTGTCCTCATTTTCTTCCTTCTTGGAAAATTCCAATCTCTGAGGAAATGGTGGTTCTTGTTCAGTCTGCTTGACTGGGTCTAGTTCAGGATTTTTAGGTGCACTAAGCTGAGTGGGGGTATTCAGAGGCTCCTCTTCTTCCATAGGAAGCTCAGTGATAATGGGTGTGGAAGGAGATGGTATAGTAGTTCCTGAACGCAGGTGGATGTCACTCACACTCACAACATATGCAAGGAATTGATTTGAATCAACAGAGTATACAGGATGCTGCTGTGGTTTGTTATTTGGATTGGGTGTGGGTTGAGCTGGTAGCTGAGTAGGTTTATGTGGATTTGAGCTTGAATTAGTAGGAGGAGGCATTATAGAAGGTTGTTGGGGTTGAGAAGATGGCTGCATGTAGCTAGTTGGTTGGTTTGGCCATTGCTATCCTCCCCTCCATTGATTTGTTTATCGCCAATTTCTTAGGGGTGGCTGCCAATTTCCTGGGGGTGGCTACCAATTTCCTTGAAACCGCTGTCAATTCCCCTGAGGTTGCTACCATTTGGGTGGAGAGTTTTGATGATTAGGCCAGGTATTTGGAGGGTTACTCCAAGGTTGTGGTGGATATCCTCCATTGTTGGATGGATATGGGGTCTGCCATTGGTTACCAGATGAATAAGAATTGAAATATGGCCCAACAAAAGAGAGTGGATTTAGTGGCATACTTTGTCTTGGAGCCCAAGGCCTCTTTTGTACAACATAGTAGACTTGATCTTCAATCTGAATTAGATTGAACTCGGGTGCAATTTTATTGCTTTCAATATTAGCTACCATCTTGTATCTGTAGTCCTTCTTTTGTCTACAATGGGGGAAATACTCTGCCAATGTTGCCTCTGCTTCCTCTTGTTTCTTCTTGGCCTGAAGTTTATCCAACTGAGTAGCTAGATTATTTATAATTTCTTGTTTGAAGTCTGCCAACAACTGAGTAATCTTCAATATTGAAACTCCACTGGTAGATGACTTACCCATGGAAGATTGGTAAACTCTCCCTTTCTTTGAAGCTTCCCTAGAGTAGTTTTGTCATATTTTCTTGACATCCTCCCAAGGAACTTGGGAGATATCTCCTCCTCCCATCAGGTCTAAAGCTCAGTGCAACTGTCATTGATTCCTCTCAAGAAAAGCAACTTTTGTGAGTCTTCATTAAGTATATGGTGTGGAGATTTTTGTAGGAAAAACAAAAACCTTGCAATGTAATCCTCTAGGCTTTCATCTTGCTTTTTCTACATCATAAAAATGTCACCTCCTCTCATGTCTCTGCCCCTGCAATACTCCTTGTATTTCTCAAGGAATTTTGTCTTCATGTCATCCCATGTCTCCACAGTATCTCTGCCTAGGCTCATAAACCATCTTAATGCAACTTCTTTTAGAGTGGTAGGAAATAGCTTAAGCCTATGGGCATTGGTGGTATAGTCATAACTCTTGTAGAGTATATCAAACTCGAACAAGAACGTATCATGACCTTCTATGACAAGTCCATAACACTTGGGAAGGACTGAAGTAGGGATATTTTTGAGGTTTTCTACTTCATTATGATGAGCAATGGGGAAAGGAAAAGCTGGATGGTTAGGTTTGTTTCTATTTGTATCACCCATGCCTACTTGATGTAGTTCCAAAGCAAAGGGATTCTCAAGCTGATTTTGGTCTTCAGAGGAAACTTCAGAGCTAGTCAGATTAGGAAATGCATCAACAAAGAGGTGTGGATCTTCTTCTTCTTCTCTTGGCAGGTTCCGATATTCAACTAGCTAGAATGGACCAAGATTGTTAGGAAGGAATCTCCCATAAGAATCTCTTCTCCTTTCTCTATGCATGTGGTATCACCTCACTATCAACCAACTCATCACAAAGAATTGGTAAAGAATAAGGGGGGTCATTACTTCCTAAATGAAAGGGTATACTAAGAACAAATTTCAGAAATACTATAACAAGAAAAAATATCAATGAATCCAAAGAACTCCCTTGTTTTACACCATCCCCAACAATGACACCAAAAATGTTGGCCTCCTACAATGATCTAACAACTAATCCCTTACAACTATAATTCAGAGATTGGACATCTAAACTGAATATCCATTCAATCATCACGAAGGTGCATTTAACTTGTCAACCTAGGGACGTGAACTTGAAATGGGTCAGCACAATATGTGCACTAAGGATCCAAAGTAGCCATATTCATTCTACAACTAAGTAAAACACAATGCTGAAGGTAAATTTCTTAGAAGGAAATAACATAAGTACTAAACATCAACCAACAACTATACTAAGCTGAAATGCATGACAAAAATGAAAATATGAGCAAACAAATAGGAAACTACTCTGTCTACTTTGGCTGCAGGAACAGTCACATAATGGAATTCTAGTGGTTGTAGGAATAGTCAGTGCTAGATTCTTAACTAATTACTAAATAGAAAGTAATAACTAAACTGATGGAAAAAATGCTCACCAAGTGGCCCCCCTTGGATGAGTATCCTCTAAAACCAATGTAAACTCAGATGCACAAACTTACAACTTCATTTTATTTATTGGAAAAAATGAGTACAATAGAGCAATGCAATTGTATTACTAAAAAATAAGAATGCAAGTACATCATCAAATCACACAACCTTTTGAGAAGAAGCATCCGACTCTTATTTATAGGAAAAGAAGTGACTAACTAAGGAAGGTGGTCAACTCCACAAACTGGGAGAAAACCACTTTAGGGAAAGCAGAGAAAGTGGAGAGGCGGTTACACATGCATGGAATTTGGTCAAACGTGCTCTCCTCAACATAGATTTAGCACAACAGTAATGCCTATATTCACTCAGCATCAATAAAGATCATTTACAAGGCAGTTACAACTCAGTTTGCATGAGGAATCTCCCGCCGTCGACCTCTTTGAATGATCCCCTTCATTGACCTTTGCATGACCACTTTATTAGCCATTATGGTGAATGACCAGCTGGCAGAATCTTCTCAATCTAGTGGCCTCAAATCATATGTGCATACCACAATATTAGTACGCACAATAATTGCATATCTATAACTATCTCAAAGAACATTCATTAATCCACATGTAGAATTAACATAGATAGTCCATATAATGTGTCAATGTCATTAAAGATTTACAGAGATAAGATTAAGCCCAATGTCTATGGTTTCGATGAAATATCAACATTCAAACATCAAGGTTCATGACAATTTTGACAAATAGATCATAAATTCTACCTGAATTAAACCATAAACAAGACTCATCAAGCATCAAAGTCAAAGAGGATAGAAACACCAATACCCTGCAACACACATGTAGTCTCCACAACTATACCCTGATGCTCGACATGATAGTTATCAACCACTGCAAACACTCTGTGGGACCTGCTTGCATCGCCTACTGTTGGCTTTGAAGTTGTCGGCCTTTGACTAAATCCAGATGTGTCCTTCTTAGGACAATGTCTAACTATGTGATCCTGCTGGCCGCAAGAGAAACACCTTGTAGCTCTGTTGTATCCTCTACCACCTGGGGGTGCACTGGATTGCTGAAAACTACCTCTACTGGCTGCACTCTGTGTGCTTTGTGCTGGCTGATTAGAATGATCATGCTAAGCTCACTACCAACTCTAATTTTTTCTAGACTGAAATCTACCACTATGTTGAGATTGAGAGTTCTTATGTTTGGACTAAGAATGTTGCTACTACTACTAACCACCCTTAGCGGGTGCACAGTGGCTCCTAGAGAAACTTGCTGCCTGAGTCTAGCCACCTCGAGAACTGAAACTTGCTAGAGGTGCACTACCAATCTGTACACCTGTATGACCACCTAGTGCCATGGTAAAATTATCCTCTACTATTCGAGCCTTCTCTACAACCACCTCCATGGTTTTCATCTCAAACACACGAACACCCCCACTAATACAGGCATTCAAACCCCTGATAAAATGTTGCACCAACATAGCCTCATCATTACCTATGCCAGCATACTACTTAAGCTCATAAAATATACGCTCATACTGCTCAACTGACATGACCATTTTCCTCAGTTCATGGAACTCATCCACACAATGCTTCCTCCAATGATCAGATAAGAAACGAGCTCTGAATCTCTCTAGAAAAATCTCCCAAGAGACTAAACCTATATCCAAATATAGCCTCTACTCCTCCAAATGCCACCATGTGGAAGCAAAACCTCTAAGGTGCATGATAGCACACCTCACCTTAGTGTTGCTACCATACAGATGCATGAAAAAACACCTATTCAGATCAATCAACCATGTCTCTGCTTCCAAACAACTACCAATTCCATCAAAAGTAGGACATTCCCTCAAAAGATCTCTCATATGACTAGCTAAAATAACCTCCTGCTCTACTATAACCTCTCTCCTCTTTAGAGACCTCTCTCTTTCCCTAACCACCAGTTGCTCACCCTCCTATCTAGGACCTAAGCAGGCAAGAACCTCCTCTAGAAAATGACACAACTGTGTGCCCTCCAACTTTGGTTGACCCAGATTCTGACCCCTGCTTCCCTAACCAATCTGAGAACTCTATTGTTCCTCATGATCACTCTCATGGGAACCCTGATATGGGGTGCTCTGGTGGTTGACCCCATGACCACCACCACATCCCTGACCTTGACCTCAACCTCTAGGAATTTTCCTACACAAACACCACCAAGGATAATTTTTAGGGTGTTAGGCGAGGATAATAAAGGAAAAACATAATCTTCAAAGTCTATGCAACTAAGACAACATAATGGGCTCCTATAAGTCCTAGAGTAGCCAATGTTAAAACTTGGGCTCTGATACCATGTGTAACACCCTACCACGAAACCCTAGAGTACAACACGCTACAAGACTTAAATTTTTATTTTTTTTTAAAGTACAACATACTGAAGATTGTTGAATATAAGATAACATGTAATCTATAACTAAGTCCTCTAAGGTTCCATGACTATTCTACTAGAATACCAATAACCAAACTAAAAAGAATTATAAATCATCTCATTAATCAAGTTTCATCTAAAAATAAAAAGTTCACTTACTCCATCACATTAAATGATCTACCAATCTGATTATCTATACCATGTCATCAATATAACAACATCAAAGATATTTCAATTAATTCACACCCAAAATATATTCAATTAACTAACATATGCAATAAAAATCATTTACATTTTTCATTACAAGAGAGAGTTCATCAAGTCAGTTACATCATTACAACTTGTACAACAATGTTTCCTCGTATACATGTGAGGAGAGTACATTAGAAATATAATATATGATACATTGATTATAGTTCAATACAAGGACATGAAATATAATCCACCTGAGCTGGGTCAAGTGTTGGAGTCCACACCACCAAGAGTACTCGCCACGCACACAAACAACTGCAAGGGAACCCAATGGAGAGATAAGCACAATCCACCCAACCATGTTGAACCCTAAGGTCCACCCCCCATGCTAGGAGATAGCAGTAAGGTCCCACCACAACAAATAAATAGACAAGGAGACCACCAACTGACATAACAAACTATTCAGGACTCCAACATACAAAGTACCACATAGCATCACATAACAATGACACCGCTTCCAGAGGCACACAAAAACCAAAGGGGAACACAAGCCAAGGGAATGCTAGGTTGTAGTAGGGAAGAGTGTCATCACATGGTCTTGGAATGGGTTATCCTAACAGTCTCTCACTAGACGCAAACCCCCATCTATGGTTATCTTGATAGTATCACACTAGACACCAACACCATAGGGTGACACATGCAGAACCAACTTTCCTTTCATGAGGACAAGGAAGTTGATCTTTCCAACCAGGCCTTCTCAACCCATCCTTAGCCTAAAAGAGCACTATAGGCATGGGTGAGGCATCCAATTATCTTAATTAGAGTGAAATTCTACCCAACCCCCTAGTTTATCAATTAGGTTATCATAGAGTTAAGGAACTCCCATATGGGTTATCCTAGACGCCACTTTGTGTGCCGATCCCTAGTGAGAGCCACTCCCCCTACTAGCAACTAGAAGACCCATTAAAACCAACAAGGTTAAGCCATCATGAACATAAAATGAAAACCACAAAAGTACATAACCCAAGCAAGAACCAATTTCAAGGCTCAAACGTAACAATTAAACCAATAACATATTCTCCCCAAGCCTCTGGAAGACTTCCAAATCCATTAAACACAAAAGGACTCCTATAAAAGGCATTGACAACCATCATCCCCTCTTACAAGAAGTTTACACAAAAAGACATTAACTCTCAATAACTATAAATGAAAGAGTCGACAAATTAACTAATACCAAATATGAGAGGGCTACCACATCAAGGATTCATCAATTTCATTCCAATAAACAAATTCTACAATGATCTAAAATAAGTTCATAAAATGAATCCTCCTTATTATTTACTATTTTCAAATTCATTACTTAATATAATCTTTCTTTTAGGAAAAACAAAAATATACTTTCCTAATATTTAAACATATTTATAAACAAGATCATTTGAATATAAGCTTTAAACATATAAGTATATATATATGTATATATATATAAGTATGTATATATATACATATAGATATGTTTATCTTAAAAAAAAAGAATATTATATATTTACCAACAGACTTCTATTCATTAAAAGAAATACAGTTTGCAAGGTAAAGTAGTGAATCAGTCAAATGTAGATTTTCAACATATAAATATAAATATAAATATATATATAGCTGTTTATTTTAATCCAAATGTCAAAAAAATAGATATATATCAATTTGTAGAGAAACTGATTTACCAACATGTTATTTTCAACGGTATTCAAACACATTAAATATATAATTCCATCGCTCATCGATATAAAAACACATAATACATATGACCATCGAAATCTAAGAATGAAGTATGGAGTATTACATGTATAAAGCTTCGACTAGAACATAACTTATCTGTGAATTACTAAAATACAGTGGTGGCGCCGAATACCTTGCTTAGCTTGGTTTGAAACAAAAGAGATAACAAATTCCCCCAAAAAAATAGTAATCGAAATCAATTTCCAAAGCTCGAATATTCAAGTTAAAAAATTGAAATGTCCAATGTAAATACAATTAACATTATCTATAACCAAAGATTGGCTAACAAAATAAAATTGCAGGCTCCAATATAAGTTCAGATCATTCAACAAATATCAACAAGCCAACACCAAACGGATAGGCGCAAAAGACCAGAGTCAGACCTCTGGGATTTTTAGCAATGAAATGTAGCTATAGACATCAAAAATATACTGATTGACATCGTGCATCCGATCCTGACTTACTAACATCATTTCTTCCTAAATCATCCCTCAGTCTAACCGTTTAATCAAATTCCCCTATCTGATTAAATTCATCAATATCCTCTCTTGGTTGAATAAATCATTTTATCTGAATCAAGTCATTTATCTTGTTAATTAAATCAATCCATCTAATCTAATTATCCCTATTTAATTAAATAATCAATTTATTTGATTAAATCTCTAAGGTCTATCCATTAAATTAAATAAATTAAAACCTTATTTGATTTAATCTAACACCATCCCTTTTAATTAAATAAATCAAAATCTTTATTTAATTAGCCTCTTATCATATTCCTCTCTTATCTGATTTAAATAAATCCATAAATCTAAGTCAAATAAGTCACATCATCTAATCTCTTGTTAAATTAATTAAACCCTTGATTAATTTAACCCCATCTCATGTCACATCCTCTAGATAATGCAAGTTGCACATGAAAATAGATTTAATTCATTTATTAAATCTCTATTTTCCTCACAAGGCATCTTTTGGAATATTCCCTCAATTTGAATTCAAAAATTCCAAGTCAACATGTACATCCAACAAGGCATTTAAAACCTCTTACATGTCCTTTGCCTTGAGCCAAGTGGCATTTATTGCATTTTCCCTTCCCTCTTACATGTCATTTCAACAAATTTGAATTTCAAATATTGGCATTTATTGGCACAAACCCCAAATCTTGCACAACCATCATCCATTCATAGCTTGACAAGTGGCACCATATCATTGGATGAATGTTAGTCCCACATTGCTCAAATTTGGGCATTCATCCATCTTGAAATCCTATAAATGAAGAGCTCCTCTCCTCATTTCATCATCCACAATCCAAGCAAAGTTACCATGCTAAAATACTTAGCCATTTCCATACATCATTCAAATTCCTAGTTAGGCTTTTTGCAGATTTGGCTTGGAGTTCTCATCTTTTGTCAAAGTGGATCAACATCATCTTCAACACATCAAGATTTCATCATAGGGATTGGGAAAGGGCCAATTTTCACATCAAATTGGCACCAATTCCCCCATGGGATCAAGTGTTTGCTATTTAAATTAGGATTAAATCTAGTTTTTATCACTTTCTTTGTGTTTTTCATTATTTTCATTCCTAGTTTGATTTGTAAATGGATTTCATGGGGAATCCTTCTTTTAGCTTGTAATTCCTTGTCTAACTCATTTATTCATGTTTTTTTGCAGGTACTAGGAAAAGGGATTGCACATTTGGTGCTAGAAGGAGGGCTTGACATCATTATTTTTAACTTTACTTTGAAATTTCCACGTTTTCTTGACACACAGGAAATTCCAATGCGGGCTCATCAGCGTCGCTGTTTTAGCGCCGCTGGACTCATCCCGCCAAAAAATTCAAATTTTTAACTCCGCCATTGGACTCGCCGATCTGCAAAAGTTTCAAAAAATCCTAAACTCCGACGCTAGTAGAAACTGCGACGCTGGGTGAAACAGCGACGCAAACGTGCTCTCTGTCCCGACACAGAGTGCCGCTGTAAGAGCGATGCTGGGAGGAAAAAATAGCGATGCCTTCACGAGTTGCAACGCTGGGAGACAGTAAAAGGGAAAATTTGAATTTTAGCATATGCTGTTAATTTATGATTACTTCTTCCTCTGTTTTCTGCTTTTTAATTTCTGTGTTTTTTCCAAAATCTGACTATCTTTCTTCTTTGTAGGTTAGAAATCGAAAGCTAAAGGAGGAACATGGTGATGATACGTTGTCCAATTAAAGTGTTTTTAAACACTTAAGTGTTTTTTTTAACACTTCCTTAGGAATTTGTCATCTTCTTCTTTCTTAGAATACTAGCTTTCATTTGGGTTTAAAAAGAGTTCTTTTTATTTATTTCTTGCAAAAGGATTAAAAAGAATCTTAGGATCAACAAATTACTAGATTTTGTTTATGGGATTAACAAATTGAACAAATGTTTACCACTTGTCTTTTTGGTGCTCTAAAATGAACTCACATGTTGCTTTGAGGATCTAAAAAGAACAAGTGTAGTTGTGTTTTTTGTGAGGGCTTACTTAGACTAAAGCCATTGAAAAAGGACGTATGCGCTTCTCTCGCGCTTTATAGCGATCTTGAGAATCAAAAGCCCTTTTTCATGACTTTGGGTTAAGATAAAGCAATCACCTCCACATTTCGATTTGGGCTTAAAATTGAACAAACTATTGTGCGAGTGTGAGTGGGGACTTTGTTGCGTATATTCTCTCTCCTTGTTGCCAACAAGGATTGATTGAGTTACGAATATTGTTCTTCATTCGCTATTGTTTATCCTAGAGGGCTTGCCTTGGGGAAAAAGTACTCACCCAAGGGAACGACTCAACTGGTAACACTCTGAACCCGAGAGTGTTTCTAGCCGGGATATAAATGTGGATATTGGACGAAACGCCAATATCACGCGGTTGACTCCGACAAGATGGATCCGAAAGGGGACTCTTGCCACGTTGGGTCAACTCCTACGAACGGAAAGTCCTTATTAAAACCCATGTGCTAGAATTTTCCAAAATCCTTTTATATATTTGTTGGTGCAAGAACGGTCATTCTGAAGCCACCCCACATTTTTATGGTCTTCTAGTAGAGATGGAAAGCATGCCATGGGAGTTTCATGGGTGTTGATTCTTGGCTGCCCCGTATAAGTGAGTGTTGTGGAGGGGAGCCAGTGGGGTCAAGCATCTAACCATCCGCTAGAGATAAGCATAGCTAGACTTGTCCAAGTGGGAATCCAACAAATATTGTCTTACACATCCATAGGGTTGTACTTGTTCTTGGGTTACAAAATGCATTGCTTGCTCAAAAACATCTCAAAAAAAGCAAACACTTAACATCATCCAAACTTCAAAACCTTTTGAAGACAAATACAATTGACTCAATCCATATGTTATTGCTTTCCCTTGGGATTCACATCCTTAGAGGTTTCTAAGCATTGGATTATATCTCAATTTGTTTTCTTAAGTAAACAATAGGAAAACCCTTGCCTTAAGTTCATTAAATTTCCACATAACATATCTTGTGGGTTTTGAAGAAATTAAGACATTGGACATCTTAGTTTGAAAACCTAATTGAAGAAAGTGTTTTTGGTCAAATAAAGACATTAAGCAAAGCTAAGCAAAATGAACTTTCATATGTGTTGAAGACTCCAAATCCCAAAGCAAAAATCATTGATTGGAAACCCGAAAATGAATGTTCAAATGAAATCATTGCTTGGTTACAAAGGTCATTAGGAAGCATTTGCATGCTCTTCAATACCTAGGTCTAAGCAAACAAAGTGTATCTTTTTAGGTTCATCTTAGGATCAAAACACATCAAAATCCTTTTCATCCATCCATCAAAACATCAAAACAAAATCCATCTCATCATCACCTTTTGGGAAAATCTTGAAAAATCATCCTTGATACTAGGCTTTGTGGCAAAATCAAATCCATCAATATCATTGAGACAAAATCCTTGAGAACATTTATCAAAACACCTTTGGCTAGGCATGTGTAGATGCATCCTTTTGCATATACTTAATCAAAGTTATCAAAATCATCTTGTCTAGCTTAGTATATGTAGATGAATCCTTCTCGATATGCTTAGTGAAACAATCATCTTGTTTGAATAGGTGTGGGAAGATGCATCCTTCTCCTCACACATATTCAAATTATCATCCTTTAAACAAAGCTATCCCTTAGATCATCATCCAACATCTTAGGGTCTTTTTGTTCAAAAATCCAAATCAAAAGCAAAATCAAAATCAAGGACAAAATCTCAAATCTCAAAATCCAAAATCAAAATCAAAATCCACAAGTCCTAAAAGCCTAGTGTCTCATTTCAAGATTTTTATCAAAAGACAAAAAACATCCATATCATCCATCCCCAAACATCATCATCATATCATCACCTTTGATCCTCAAAAGCATCCTAAAACTTTATACTTTGGGACATAAAATAATGATTAATCAAGAGATTCATCTCTCATATTCTCAAAGATTGATCCTTGTTTTATGGTTCAAACAAGATCTCAATACAAGAAGAGTATGGAAGCCAATAAAGAAACACCCGCTTCAAGTGATCTTAGCCAAACCAATGCAGAAATGAATCCAATGGAATCAAGCAATCCATTGACACTCTCATCATCGTAAAATCCCCAAGAAGAAAATCAAGGAGAGGACCTCACTTTCGAAATGTCTCGTGAGGAAATGACATAAATGCTCCAAAATCTGGACAACCATAGAATCATCAACATCATGATGAGACTTAACCCTTCGTTATACATGCTTGAACTAGCAAAACAAGGGGCCAAGTTGCCTTCA
Organism: Sequoia sempervirens; assembly: GCA_007258455.2. Taxonomy (NCBI): domain Eukaryota; kingdom Viridiplantae; phylum Streptophyta; class Pinopsida; order Cupressales; family Cupressaceae; genus Sequoia; species Sequoia sempervirens. The sequence goes on along the minus strand of VDFB02058242.1, from coordinate 711,189,063 downwards.
GATTTTGATGTGAGTACTATAGTGGACACATCATTTCCCCCAATCTCATCCACCATACCCATCTCATCTACACCTCCATCCCAAAACATCATGCAAAACATTCCGCAAATCACAACATCATTTGCTCCAACCCAACCAAATGTCAACAAGGGAAACACATTCCTCAATGCTCTTCAATCACATCCCCTTGTTAATAATCAAAAAATGGACGCAAACACCACCTTGGAACAAAACATAACCGGAAACCCATTACACAAAAATGTTCCTCTCACATTCCATCACGATCCATCATCATCATTCTTTCACACAACTCCTCAAACACCTCTTCTCACAAATTCACAAGAAGAGGGAGATACGTTCGAACTAGGGGGATTATTCGACACCACAACATTCTCACAACTCATGCCCCTCACCTTTCCACCTCTTCCACCATTGCCATTATCATCTACACCGCTCCTTGGTTTAGGGCTTCCTCCCCTACCAAGTATCAATCAAACCTACATCCCAACCATCAATCAAAGAATTGCACCAAACACGCAAAATCTATCATTGATACCGCAACAACAAACGATAAATGCGCAAACAATGGCAACATCATCAAACACACCCCTAATGTCACAAAGCATGGTATCTCAAGGACCAACCATATCAATACCATTATCCAACACCCAAAACATTGACACAACATCATCACTTACCACCATTCCAAATCCACCACCACCCCCACCACCACCAACTTTCACCACATCAAGCCACTACGACACAACATTACAAGCTACTTTTTAAAGAGGATACCAACAAGTTCAGAAACAAAAAGCCATGCAACAAGCTACTCAAGCCGCACAAGCTGCTCAAGCCACACAAACTGCCCAAGCTGCACAAGCCGCATTACAAGAGCAACAAGCGCAACAAGCCCAAGCTTTATTGCGATAGCAACAACAACAAGCCGCCCAAGCCGCGCAAGCATTGCAAGCACAAAGGGTCACTCAAGCACAACTTTTACTGCAACAACAAGCAGCTCAAGCACAACCTCAAGCACAAGCACAAGCAAAACTTCTTGCACAAGCAGCGCAAATGCAAGCATATCAGCAAGCACTAAATAAATACCAAGAGCAGCAAGAAGCAACATAATTGGCAGCCCAACAACAAGCGTTGTGGGAACAACAACAAGCACAACAACAAGTGTTGTTGGAACAACAACAAGTGCAACAACAAGCACAAATCCTAGCATAACAACAATAAGATGAACAACAAGCATTGTTCATACAAAAGCAAGTAGAAGCCTACTTCGCTCGCCAAAACATGCAAATACCATTGAACAACGCACCAACCAATCCACCCACCCAACCCACGATTCAAACATCTCAAAACACATTCATCCCACCCCCTGATCTGCAAAGTGATGTGACAACACAACTCAAGTTGCTTTCACAACAAGTGCTCGACCTTCAATCAGGACGAACAACCAAACCACCAAGCAACTTGTGTCCCTATCCATTTGATAGGAGCTTAGAGATGAAACCATTCCCCAAGGGATTTGGAATCCCAAAATTCGACAAATATAAATGGATGGGAAACCGTGAAGATCACATAAGGGAATTCCAGGTTCATTGCATGGAGGTCGCATATGATGATACTTATCTGATGCGGCTATTCCCTAGAAGTTTGGTAGGTTCCTCTATAGAATGGTTCTCTCACTTACCTTCAGGTATTAGAACATTCCAAGAAATTAGGGATGCATTCATTAGGAATTATGCATGTAACATTGCAATGGATGTCAGTCTTGAAGAACTATACGCTCTAAAATAAGGAAAAAATGAATCTTTTGCTTCATTCCTTCAATGATGGCGATCCAAGGCCAATCAGAGCAAGTGGACCATGCCAGAAGAACAACAAGTCTGCACAATCATAGCCAACCTTGAAGGTCGTTTAGCATTTCATCTCAAGGTTCAGGGAATCACCACATATGAGCAATTGATCTCCAAGGCGCTCAGCATCGAAAGAGCCCTTGTAACCCAACCTGCCGAATCAACGTCATATCACAAATAGAAAAACAATTGCCCACCATCAAATTACAATGACAAAACTTGAACATGGGAAAGAAACAAGAACGTTACTAATGATGGTGTCGTTGATGCCAAGGTGGTCATTAGTGGTCCACACCAACATACACCCCCATCGCAAATCCAAAATCAATGCCAAAACACTCATCACACCACATACCAAGCCAACAACAACCCTACCATAAATAACCTCAATGATCAAAGAGGACCACCCCAGTGCAAAAGTTATCCAAAACACAAATACACCATTTTGGGGGAACCATTGGAGGACATAATGAAAAAATTGATTGACGAAAAACTTATCAAACCCCCTACATTCGAGAACTACCAAGAACCCGATGTCAAACCTCCTTGGTACAACAAGAATCAAATTTGCGAATTTCAAAAAATCAAAGGTCACACCATGCATGAGACTCAAAAATATCATCCAAGATCTTATCGACAAGAAAATCATAAACGTGGAACAACCCACGAGAAATCAGGATCTTAAAATCTACACGAATCTGATGCCAAATCATGACAACAAAGGGAATAAAAATGATAAAGGGAAGGGCAGTGTAAATCATGTGTATGAAATAGTCGTTGCCTCCCTAAATTAAGACTGCATGGTCATCACCATCAAGGGTGCCCATGCCGAAGATTGTGGAATCACCACATGAGGCAACAAAGTCACCATTGCAGGATCATCCCAACCAAATAGAGTCCCTTCATCTAGAGCCGTTCCGCATAGCTACAATGTTGTAGAAAAAATCAAGAGAACACCAACACACATCTCCATCATGGAGTTGTTAAAAATCTCATCAGTGCATAAAAAGATTCTTGAGGAAGCATTAGCCTCATCCACTGTCCTCGTAGATCTCGATGCGGACCAATTCCAAGCTATGGTCAGAAATATCATAACACCTAATCTCCTCACATTCTCTGACCAAGATTTCCCTGCCAAACCATCTCACAACCGTGCACTTCATTTGGAAGCCATTGTCAACAAGAGAAAAATAAAAAGGGTCTTGGTGGATGGAGGTGCAGGTTTGAACATCTGTTCTCTTAGCCTCATCAAACAGTTGAAAATATTAGAGGATTCTATTGACAAAGGAAAGGGCATCACAATCAGAGCATACGATGACCAAGAAAGAGTGTCTTAGGGTACGATTAAACTCCCTATTCAAGTAGGGCCAATGCTCATGGAAACTACTTGTCAGGTCTTGGACCTCAAATTGCCATATAATATCCTCCTGGGACGCCCATGGATCCATGCAATGAAAGCTGTAGCATCAACCTTCCACCAATGTGTGAAATTTACACATAATGGACAAGAGGTTACCGTCCATGGAGATCCTGAACCTTTCTCATACTGCAAGAACCTTGAAGCCAAATATTACAAAATCCCCCAAGTACCAAAAAATGATGAGGGCCCATCCACACAATACATTGATCCCGCCACCCTCGCATCCACTTCTGTGACAGAGACACCTGTCATCCTCGCCATCCCCACCATCTTCGATATCAAGCTCATCATCCAGGAGGACGGTTGTGGAAGCTACAAACTCCCTAACAATGCTTTTGTGATAGGAGAGTTACCACAATCTCCTAGATCACGGGGACGCCCACAAGAAAATCAAGCTTCCATATCACAAACCTATCCTGAAAACTATCCTGAATTCACAAGATGGGGAGACCTTGGTCATGAGGTTATTGAAGCAGATCCATCTCACATGTATCAAGATGAAAGACCGGCAGCTAATTTACCAATGGATGAGACAAGCAAGGGCCTACAAATGATGCTTGCAATGGGCTATGACAGAAATCAACGACTGGGACAAAATGACAATGGGCTCATAATACCTATCATGCCAGAGATGCAACCCATAACAAATCTTGGTCTTAGATGTACCCCTCCGAGAATAACCATATGTGGCCGAAGTTCTCCGGTTAGACCAGTTAATGCTTCTCCTCAGCCAGTACTAGTACAAGTACACTCACCAATAGTCATAGGTAGGGACACACATAATTTTATAACTGAGCCCTATATTAGTTGCGATGAAGAAGATACCTTGACCAATCTACCTAGGTTATTTGAGGACACCACTCTGTGTATGATTAGTACCATATCCTTTGAATCCGATCATCAAAATCATGAGATCCATTTAGTGTACCCCCAACTGATCGACTATGACCAACGAGGACCACCAGTTCTCGATACATTAAAAAATGATGAGGCGCTCTCAGAATTCATGGGATTGAGGGATAACATTCTAGATGGAGATCACAAAGCAGGCTTTGTAATAGAGTTGGACACACACGCTTATTATGGGGAAACGATTGAATCCTTTAGTCGCAAAAGTGAGAAACTAAGAATCATATCCAAGTGCTTGAGTGAAAACCACACCGTGGCACTCTCTGACAAGAAAATAGTAAAAAGAAAGGACGTATCCAATGGTGAAAACCTCTCTGAGGCGCCCGAGGATGAAGGATTCAATCTTTCCTTAAGAGCTATTCATCAGGAGAAGTCAACAGTCTTGGTCGAAAAGTGCAATCCAGTCAACCTAGGAACAGAGGAGACCCCACATATCACATTCTATGCGGAATCACTATTATTAGAAGAGCAAGAACTCCTAGCAGCATTCCTAAAGGAAAGACAAATAAAATTCGCATGGAGTTATGCTGACATGCCAGGGCTAGATCCAGAGACTGTGGTTCATCATTTAGCAGTATATCCAGAAGAAAAGCCGGTCAAACAAAATCCTCAAAAAATGCATCCCCAAATCGCTTTGTTAGTCAAAATGGAGCTCAAAAAGTTGCTAGATGCAAGATTTATCTGACCAATTGATTATCCAGAATGGGTGTCAAATTTGGTACCTGTTTCAAAACCTGACCGAGCCATGAAAATCTGCACAGACTTCAGAGATTTGAACAAGGCATATCCAAAAGATGGTTTCCTGCTTCCTAACATCAACATGATAGTGGACATGACAGCAGGGCATGAGATGCTATGACTAATGGATGAATTTTTAGGATACAACCAGATCATGATAGCAAAAGAAGATCAACATAAGACGACTTTCACTTGTCCATGGGGGACCTACTACTGGAACATGATCCCATTCGGCCTAAAGAACACAGGAGAAACCTATCAAAGGGCCATGACACTGATATTCCATGACATGATTCATAAAACAGTCGAAGACTATGTCGACGACATTCTAGCTAAGTCAAGAAAGAGACAAGATCATATAGAAACCCTAAGTGTTATCTTTGACATACTGGAGGAATACAAAGTCAGACTATATCCAAAGAAGTGCGTCTTCGACGTACAATCAGGTAAATTGCTAGGATACATAGTCTCCATGAGGGGTATCGAGGTGGATCCAGCAAAAGTAAAAGAAATCCTTGAGATGGAAGCACCAAAGAAATTAAAACAACTGAGAGGTCTCCAAGGCTGACTTCAATCCATCCGATGGTTCATAGCACAACTGGCAGACAAGCATAATCCATATTCTCACCTACTCCACAAGGGGGTAGCGTATAAATGGGATACAAAATGTGAAGAGGCATTTAACAAAATCAAGGAATATCTACTGACACCACCAATGTTAATGCCACCTATCCCAAGAAAGCCATTGATCTTATGTGTCAGCAACAACAGCAGCCCTTGGAGCTCTCCTAGCTCAGCATGATGAAAACGGAACGGAGAGGGCCATATACTATATCAATAGGACAATGGTCGGTCACGAGCTAAATTACTCATTCATCGAGAAATCTTGCCTCGTAGTAGTGTTTGCATCCCACAAATTCTGACATTACATGTTGGCACACAAGATAAAGCTCATTGCAAAAATCGATCCCCTCAAGTATCTCCTATCAAAGGAAATGTTAACCGGTAGAATGGAAAAATGGGTAATGATACTGTCTGAGTATGACATCGAGTATGTGGAGAGAAAATCCATTAAAGGTTAGGTTATTGTAGATCAACTAGCAGAAGCACCTATGTATTCTAAGAATCCTCTTGTCTCAGAATTCCCAGATGAATCCATCTTTAACCTCAGTATAACTGACCATTGGAAACTATACTTCGATGGTTCATACACACAACATGGATCAGGAGCTGGTATCTTCTTCATCACCCCACAAGGGGATTACATACCGAAGTCATACAAACTAGCATTTCCTTGCACAAACAACATAGCAAAATATGAGGCTTTGATTATAGGTCTCAGGATTGCAGTACAATGGAATATCATAGCTCTAAAGGTATATGGAGACTCTCAGTTGATCATAAATCAGGTCAATAATGAATATCAAACTAAGGATGATAAGCTCACTCCATACAATAAATTGGTGGAGACTCTAAAGGAATCCTTCATTGACATAACATTTGAGCAGATTCCAAGAAGCAATAACAGAGCAGTAGACGCCATGGCTACAATTGGGTCTCTATTAGACATCCCTCATAACGCGCCGAAATATGAATTTCTGATTGAGTAGTTTCTCATTCCCACATTCGAGGTACCATAATCAGAATATGTGTGTGAAATCGTTGGTCCTAGTGATCCTTGGTACCATGACATCTACACATATCTTCGCATAAGAGTCATACCTGTTGACCTCCCATCAAACCTAAAATGAACCTTTATCAAAAAGGCATCCAAATTTGTCATCCTAGGTGATACCTTATACTGTAGAAGCATAGAAGGTACCTTGCTACGTTGTTTAAATGTTGAGGAGGCATTAACCGCTCTAACCGAGGTTCATAATGGTATATGTGGTTGACACTCAAGTGGAATGACCATCGCCAAGAAACTGTTGAGGATGGGGTATTATTGGCCCACAATGGAAAGAGAAGTGCATGATCATGCTAAAAGGTGTTTACAATGTCAGCAGCATGGGGACCTCATCCATGCTCCAACTCAAGAGCTTCACCCAATCATCACACCATGGCCTTTTCACAGTGGGGACTCGATCTCATTGGAGAAATCTCACCTACCTCATCCAATGGTCATAAATTCATTATAATTGCAACTGAGTACTTCACTAGGTGGGTGGAAGCTATACCCATGACGTATATCACTAGAAAGCAAATCTCAAAATTTATCATGAACTATCTCATCTGTCGTTACGGTGTCCCACACGCCATTATCTTAGATAATGGGACACCCTTCAAGAATCAGGATGTTCACGACTTGTGCGAGAAGTTCAAAATCCAGCATCGCTTCTCCACCTCGTAATATCCCCAAGGCAATGGCCAAGCAAAGGCCACGAACAAAACCATCCTCAAAATCCTCAAGAAAATAATCAATGACACAGGTCGTCACTGGCATCTGCAGCTTAATCCCGCCCTATGGGCTTATCGAACCAACATCTGCACACCCACCAACGCCACCCCCTTCTCCTTGGTCTATGGATCAGAAGCCGTACTCCCCATTGAGATCGAGCTCCCATCCCTCAGAATATCATTGCAAAATCTCATCACTGATGAGGACTACTGGGTGTCAAGATTAAACGAGTTGGAGTTACTGGATGAGAGACAAATAGATGCTTTAAATCACTTGCAAGTCTATCAGAATAGACTCAAACAGAGCTACAACAAGAAAATCAGAAGTAGAACTTTCCAAGTCAAAGAACTAGTCTTAAAAGAAAATCAGAAGAATGTCCTGAACCCCAGTAGCAAAGGAAAGTTCGAACGTAATTGGTTAGGACCTTTTGTCATCACAACAAGTTATAAATCAGGGGTATATCAGCTATCAACACCCAAAGGGGAACCTCTGCAGCAGCCGATGAATAGCTCCCATCTCAAAAAAATTTATGCCTAAATCTTTCAAGGTATAGAACCCAAAAATCCAAAAAAATCAGAAAAAGTCCTAAAAAAATGGTTACTTTAGCGAAAACCTAGCAAACAGGTGTCTTGGTGACAACAAAAAAAATAAAAAGAGCAAAAAATCTAAAAAATCAGAAAAAGGATCAAAAAATAGTAAAGAGAAAAAATCGTCCTCTAGTGAAAACCACTTTGGTGGCACTTTGGGCAGGTACCTTGGTGAAAACCTGGAAAACATGCACCTTGTGTAAATAAGCACTTTCCATCCACCAGGATCTTTATGGCTTGATCTGCATCATCCATTTCGCTTTCATCATCCATCGCATTCAGGTCTTCATCCATCACACATTCACTCGCATCTGCACCATAGCTTGGTCCTGTGTTCGTATCATGATCCCTCCTAGTACTACTCAACCCATCCTCAAGGTCAGTTTGTCCTGCCTTTATCAGAGTAGTTTATTGCATCACCCTGGGGGCACGTTCTCATCAGATCAGATTCATGTTTATTCTTAAAGTCCTCAAATCAAAAAATCCAAAAACATTCAAAACATATCAAAATCTAAAAACAGGTCAAAAAGTCATTCAAAAGCCAAAAAAAAGGTCATCTTGTTGAACTATGTCGTCTTTGAGCTTGAACGTAGGCAAGGTTGATCTTTGATCATCCCCCGAGACATTTAGGTCAGTCCTATAGGAGTCTGTCATAATAAACTGGCATCTCATCATGTATGTCACCATCTGTAAATCGATCAAGTCATCAGTCGAACAATGTGGTCTCTGCGTGTATAACGTAGGCAAGGCTAATCTATTGATCAGCCCCTGAGGCCCCTAGGATAGGTCTTTAGGTTAGTCTCTTGGTAAAAATCTCAGAAAAAACCCAAAACATCGTAAAATCTAAAAAATCAAAACATTTGAAAATCTAGAAAAACACCAAAAAACAGCCTCAAAACATTTCAAAAACGTCAAAACATCCAAATATTTGAAAAATCCATCCGCCTCATCTCGCTTGCACCCAAAATAAACACCACTCGTAATAAACTGATCATCATCCTCAACCTTTGGTGAAACAGTCAGAAACAAGTCTAGCAGGTTTAAAAGTGAAAACTCAAAAATGTCAAGTCTAAAGTCTAAGTCAGTGCGTAAGCAAGTTGGTTATCTCTTTGTATTGGTAACTCATCATCCAGTTGGTCCCGTATCAATCATCCCTTATAAATGAAATGGCGTGCCGCCATCTACTAACATGTCCTAGGATGAATCCTTCCTACAATGGGCATTATCTTTTGGCAATAAGTTTCGGTTATCATCTTAGAAAACACATCCTTTTTCCGTTAGTGGTATTGAAGAGCATCAGTTTGTTTGTTTATTTGGTCTTTATCTTTGGACTTATCTTATTTTGCGCTCATTCCAAGGACGTCTCGATGATATCCCAAAATAGGGGATTTAGGGAAATAGGAATGGGGCAATGATCATTATCTTTTGTCTGCTGTGCTTGTTGGACGCTCTTGTAATATAACCTCGGCGAATACTTGCTTTGTTAGGTATGTATGGAAGAGGTCTAGGGAAACTTGTTGGCTATTATAGGGATAGGTTTACCTTTCTGTGTTTTGGTCCGAGGTGTCTGAAACTTCTGAAGTGCATCCTAGCAAGGTTTTCGTATGTCAGGTGTGAACAAGAATACTCCTATCTGATTGTCGAGTCAAAGTCCATCACACTAGGTACAACGCCATCTTGGTTTGCTATACCTTGATGCCTCGTACCACATGTGTTATCAAACATAAGAAAATTTGGCCCTTTGAAAATCCCAATTCCTCGACAGTTGATCATCATCATCATCTACATTTGTGTCATCACGCGTCTTGTTGAAATGACTTCTTCTTTTCTTACTAACCGCGCTAACTAGGTACTATGACAGTTGATCATCATCACCATCATCATCATCATCGATCCTACATCCACAAATCATTAGCATATTGCATAAGCACACCATATAGACATCATTAGCACATTGCATAAGCATATCATATAGGAAACATCACATTCTCGTCATCATATAAACAGGTGCATCCATATCATCGCATTTCACCCATTACATTGCATCTCATGGCATTATATCAATCATTGCATAAACATTGCATTTGCACTTCATAAAAATTTCGTATTATCATATAAACCATCACATAGCATCTACAAAAACATTCCATAACCATTTATGCATAATCATAAGCAATAGGTATATAAGCATTTAATTCATTACGCATTCATACTTGCATAGCATCATCAGATTTCGTTCACATTATGCATCAGCATATCATGTTGCATTAACATATCATCACATCACATATATCATTATTTATTGCATCTCATAGAACCATCTCATTATGCATTAACACCATTTCATTAGCATCATATCATGACCATCGCATCATATCACATACATCCATAAAATCATCTCATAATTAAGCATTTTCACACATCATCACGTATACCATGGATCATATCATATATCACATATTGCATCGGCGTAAAAAATAAAACATCATATAGTTAACATCATTGCACATCATATCATAGGTTAGCATAATATAGATCTGTTAGTCATAATCATAACACATACATCATTAGAAATAAAATGCATCCATAGAACATCATTGCAAAGCATATAGAAATAAACCATCCATGCATAAATAAAAGAACACATTGCATCACATCAAAATCATCGACTCATATATATCATCAATGATACTATCATAGTACAAAGAAGAATAATCGAATCACTGTACATATGTGTCAATCAGTACAAAATGCCCACAAAAAAGAGCCCATAAGGCACAAAAAAATGCAGCATAATATCTCGATCAGGGTCGATCTCCGTGGATGTTGCCCTCGCCCCTGTCACTATGACCCTCTAGTGGTCTCTTGCTGGCTCGCTCTGAGTACTCAGGAACCCAATCTGCTCTAGGTACAGTGTCGTGGTAGGCCCGGCAGTATTACTCTATCTCTCAGATAGCATCCTTGGAAGATCAAACTGACACTGTACCTTGAGATGAGGAGGTTGTCATGCTCTCAATCTGCTGCCTACGGCCTAGCTCTGCAGTCTATCTCTGCTGCACCGCCTGATCTCTCTCTGCTCTGAGCTGCTCTCTCTCAGCTCGTGCCTAGTCCCTCTCTGCCGTCACTGCCTATACCTGTGCCTGTAACTGTAAAATCAAGGCATCCTGTGCGTCTGCCTGCCCTGCTGGCTGTACCCGTGGCTGTGCGTGAGCCTGTTCCTCACCCTCAGCTCATGGTGGTGGGACTGGCGGATCCTGCTGCTGGTCCTACATGGGGACATCTCCCTGACCTGGCGGAACTAGGGGCACCCCTAGTGTATCATGCTAAATCGCGACCCTGGGTCCTCGTCCTCGTCCTCTCCCCTTGCCTCTAACCTTGTGTGCCTCCGGATCCTCACCTGGAATGGTCAACCATAGAGGAGGTCTAAACCAATCTCTGAAAGCCTGTGTGGTGCCTGGATCTGCTGGGCCTTGATCATAAGCCCATGGTCGGGCCGCCAGCTACCGGAAGTTGTCAACTGTCTCCGTGGTAGGAATGCTAGGCCCCCATGCCACCTGTGTCATACTGCGTGCAAAGACGGCTACATAACCGTCATCCGATTGATTCTACGACTCCAAAATAACATTGCACGCGCCCTAGCAGGTACTGCTCAATCATCATGTGCTCTCAGCCTTGCATGTATCGATCTTGACGGTAGTAGAAGAGTTGATCTGCATCATCAGCCCATCCGGGCCGACCAAGATATGGTATCCAAGTAAACACCAACATCTCATCTAGGACCTGCCTCCAGTAGGGGATCCCGTGCTCGCCGGTGTGTGTGAATGACACACCCCCTCTATATCGTGCCACTAAGGCATCCTCTACCCCCATCGGAACCGGAACCACCCATGGACGTAGCATAGAAATGTGCTCCCACGTCCAGATATGAAGAAGTGTCACGCTGGCCCCCAGTGCTCGGCCATCCATATACGCGTACTCATGCAAATCCCTATAGAGTGAAGCCAGAAGGATGGGCCCCCATGCAAACCAAACTGGCCTGTCCCAGACCATCCTCTCCCAGCAGTATCCCCAGCCCGGACTAAAATACCACCCTCGTCTGTTTGGGGTAACCAAACCTTAAATGATCGCTACAACGGCCCAGCGGAAGGGAGGTACTATAACTCTGTATCTCTCCAGCTCGATCTACCCCTCGCAGTAAATAATGTCTCGAGTGGCGAGGACTCTGGTGCAATACTCGCGACCCTCCTCCATATCGTAGATCACCCGGCGGCCATGAATGGACAATCATAGTATGCGCCAGACATCCTCCAATGTGACAGTCGCCTTGCCTGTGGGAAGATGAAACAACGACGTCTCACTGTGCCACCACTCTGCCAGCGCTGATAGCATCCCTAGGTGTGTTCGCACGGGCACTGCGTATGCAATATGCCATAGTCCTGCAGCTCCCAGTCGATCCTGGTCTCTGTCGCTAAAGTCTCGTAGGATGCTCGCCAAATCCCGTGACTGGTGCTCCCGCGAATAAAGCTCCTTAGGCCCGTCCTGCATCAAGGAAAGTCAACATGTTAAATTTTTTGAAAAAATCCTGACCTAACGCTCCAGGCTCGTTTCCAGCGGCACAGTTTGTGAAGGCATCGCAGTTTGAGTTTCCTCAAACTCTGACGCTGGACCCGAAATTTAGCTAAATCGAGTCACCGCAGCGCACTTTAACACCCAGCGTCGCAATTTGCATGAAAAGGGTGCCACGGTGGTGCACTTTGTCCAAACTAGCTCGCCAAGTCCGAGCTGAGCCCGAGCCCAGCAGCGGAGTTTTCTAAACTCCAAATTGCACCACTGCGGCGCTAAACATCACCACTGCGGCGCAAAAGGGTAATTAGCGGTGCACTTTAAACACCAAGCGGCGCTATAATAGCACCACTGGAGGTGAGCTCATCTTTAAACATGTAATAAATGCATTAAAATGAAAAAATGAAGCTTCAGTTAGGGTCACATACCAGGGCACCGATACCAGGTGGCCGCTGGTAGGTCCGAACTCGGTCTAAAATATGCAAAGGAAGTTGTCGTTGCACCATATCGTCAGGAGGTCAGAGCTCGAATCTCAAGGTTTGCTAGCGGAGGTGTGTGAAAATGACTTGAAAGTGACCCCTCGGGCCCTTTTTAAGCCTAAAAATTAGGGTTTTTTGACCCTCTAGGGCTATCCTGCTAGGGTTTCAGTCCCCCGAACCTGTTTTTATCCATTTGAGGCTTGTTTTTCACCATTTTATTGTGTTTAGACAAGTTTTTAGCCTCCCGAACCCCTTCCGGACATGTCGGGCACTTTGTTACCTTTTTCACGAGATCACCCTAAATATTGAAATTTTCGTCCGATCTCTTGAGGGGGCATTATAATGGCATGTTTTCTCTCGCCATCCAGCAGTGGGGAAAGTTTTTAAATATCAAATTTTTTGGCTTTGATTGAGATCGTTTATTCTTTGAACCAACGCAACAAGTGCATTGCTTCAAAGAGGGGAAAATGTAGACATCGAAAATATACTGATTGACATCGTGCATCCGATCCTGACTTACTAACATCGTTTCTTCCTAAATCATCCCTCGGTCTAACCGTTTGATAAAATTCCCCCATCTGATTAAATTCATCAATATCCTCTCTTGGTTGAATAAATCATTTTATCTGAATCAAGTCATTTATCTTGTTAATTAAATCAATCCATCTGATCTAATTATCCCTATTTAATTAAATAATCAATTTATTTGATTAAATCTCTAAGGTCTATCCATTAAATTAAATAAATTAAAACCTTATTTAATTTAATCTAACACCATCCCTTTTAATCAAATAAATCAAAATCTTTATTTAATTAGCCTCTTATCATATTCCTCTCTTATCTGATTTAAATAAATCCATAAATCTAAGTCAAATAAGTCACATCATCTAATCTCCTGTTAAATTAATTAAACCCTTGATTAATTTAACCTCATCTCATGTCACATCCTCTAGATAATGCAAGTTGCACATGAAAATAGATTTAATTCATTTATTAAATCTCTATTTTCCTCACAAGGCATCTTTTGGAATATTCCTCAATTTGAATTCAAAAATTCCAAGTCAACATGTACATCCAACAAGGCATTTAAAACCTCTTACATGTCCTTTGCCTTGAGCCAAGTGGCATTTATTGCATTTTCCCTTCCCTCTTACATGTCATTTCAACAAATTTGAATTTCAAATATTGGCATTTATTGGCACAAACCCCAAATCTTGCACAACCATCATCCATTCATAGCTTGACAAGTGGCACCATATCATTGGATGAATGTTAGTCCCACATTGCTCAAATTTGGGCATTCATCCATCTTGAAATTCTATAAATGAAGAGCTCCTCTCCTCATTTCATCATCCACAATCCAAGCAAAGTTACCATGCTAAAATACTTAGCCATTTCCATACATCATTCAAATTCCTAGCTAGGCTTTTTGTAGATTTGGCTTGGAGTTCTCATCTTTTGTCAAAGTGGATCAACATCATCTTCAACACATCAAGATTTCATCATAGGGATTGGGAAAGGGCCAATTTTCACATCAAATTGGCACCAATTCCCCCATGGGATCAAGTGTTTGCTATTTAAATTAGGATTAAATATAGTTTTTATCACTTTCTTTGTGTTTTTCATTATTTTCATTCCTAGTTTGATTTGTAAATGGATTTCATGGGGAATCCTTCTTTTAGCTTGTAATTCCTTGTCTAACTCGTTTATTCATGTTGTTTTGCAGGTACTAGGAAAAGGGTTCACACAGTAGCAACCAGTTAAGCCTGCACCATGAATAGGGTCCCAAACATGAGCACCCACCACACTTGTTGCATAGATATTCATGCATGAGTATAGGAAGCAAGGAGGAGTACAAGAATTTAAATAGAATGCCTTAATTATATGTTACCACAAGGGATGTAGAGAAAGAGTGGAAACATAAGGAGGATGGCTACAGGAAGACACTATCACAGAAGCCATCGACAAATCCAAATCAATTATATAATTGGTTTAAGAGACTCGCAATAACCCCCAACAACAGAGGAAAATCATAATTGGATAAACTATACCATTAGCTATAATTAAAGAGTGAAATATCAAAGGCAACCGGATAAAAGAATAGAGCATTACACCTATACAAAGAATGATGGATTTGTCCAGTGCAATGGTTGAGACACTCTGTTAAATTGTAGTCAATTCAACGAAATATAGAGCAAGCAACATAACAACAAAATACTCCAAAAGAAATGTGATTTCAGTGGCTGAATGCTATTAACATAATGAGCACAATTCAATTTTCAAGAAAGGCTTAGAAGATCCCCAAACCATGCATTTGCAAGATTGCACACTCATAAATTAATAAGAAATTATTTTGTTCCATCTAGCACAATCATTCCATATTCATTTTTCTAAAAAAGTTAAAATTGAGAAAGATATAATGGAACTTGAGTTCAATGATTTGTTGAGCTAAAGATTGCTTCCATGCTCTGAATTCCACAATTGTGGTTCCAGACTTCCCTCAATTCATAGTAATGCAACTTCTACAGGCAATTTTCTCCTACAGTGAAAGCCTGCTGAAAACCCCCCAAAAGAAAATCTCTAAAAGCAAGAAAATATTCACGGAAAGAAGAGGCAAGATTAGTTTTCCATATATTGTTAAAAGCCCCTCTCTTCTAGCAAATTAGCCAATTTATTAGCCACTCCACTATGTCTATTGCTGCATGCAACTCCTTTCTTTAAATTTAATTATTTTATTTATTTTTACATCTATTGTTCACCACCACTCTTCCAATATGTTTATTTACAAACATATCCTTGTTTATTTACACTTAGTTAATCAATTTTAAAATATTTAATTTATTAATTTTAACCTTACATTTTAATTCTATTTGCACAACACTATAATTAATATATTTATTTTTTTATATTTCTTTATTAAGACATTAATCTTAATTTATTTAAACCAAATAAAAGTGTTAATAATATTTTATTTAATCACTGCCATGATTATATTAAAGCATTTGTTTCTAATTATCAAAAATTCCTTTTTAACCTTCAATAACTTTATTTTAATGTAATAATTCTTCAAAATACTAATCAACTAAATTTGAATCAAAAGGACAAAATACCAACCAATACTTGACCTCACAATGAGTCAGAAAACAACACAATAAAAATACTGACAAACCAACCCGAACTAACCACACTAACAGGATAAAACAATCAAATACTCATCCTCTTTGAGGATGGTGGCTAAAATAGGGGACCAAATTCTATCTCCATTCAATAGTTTCCATTGGGTTTAAGGCATGCTCAAACCTGGAAATCCAGGTGGAGTCGATGCCTAGTACCTACAACCTACATCAAACCAAAACAGTCAAGCATATACATAGTCATACAGTCAGGCACACTGTGAAAGGAAAGCCGCAGTGTCACAAGGAACTCATGAGTGAGTGATGTGACATTGTTCCCCTTCACCAAAATACATCAACGCACAATAATCAAATGCTAACAACATGATAAAAACAATCATCAGATGATCACATGATACTCATAGCAAGATTAATCCACGTAATCAATTAAATCCATATACTAATCATAGCATAAGCATAAAACACAGTGATAAAAGTATCATCAAACTATCATCATAACAATGAATCTAACATCAAGCAAAGTATCATAATGTCCCAATCCAAAACAAAAAACTATTAGTATGACAGAGAACAAACTGAGGGGCATTACATAAAACTTATAATAATATTATTAAAATTAACTCATAATTTAAAAAATGTGGTGTCCCATAACTATTCACATAAATAGTAGAAATGAACCATAGTCATCATCATTTCAATGATCTAATATAAAATTTAACTATTCTAAGAAGAACATCAATATCCATACAATTCATAATCATAATCAAAACTCAAACATAAATGTATAACTCTTAGAGTGTCAATATGAAAATATGTTTATCAAGTGTGAATAAAATCACAAAGCAAGGGATAGTCTCATAGGTCACCTAGGTGACACCCTACAACTTAAGGTAGGTCACCTCAGCAACCCTACAATCTCCCAAGCTACCTTTTAGTCAAAGGTCTACATAAGGTATTTGACGTTGCACAAGTACTTGGAGCCCAATTTAATGGTTGAAAAAGACAAAAAGGGGACAAGAGGAATGCAAGAGTTGTCATCAAGATAGAAAATGTTGAGAGGATGTCATTCAAGCCTCATGGGCCATGAGTTAGAGTGCCAAATCATCATCAAATTGCCATTTGAACTTGTGCACTTTTGAGAACTTACATATTTTCCTGTTCAGGTACAAATAATTTATGTAGTAGGTGGATATTATTATTTAATATTGACATTGTAGGACCTACACATACCTTTGTTGCTGTCCTACATTTGAACCTACCAAAAAATTGGTTAATCATGTGTAGTATGATAGTTTGTAAGACAAAACTTTAAAAAATGACAAAATAATTTACCCTGTATGTGTGGTTTGAGATATGTACTGCCTTTTTTCTTGCCTCCATTGCTCATTTGTGGTTTCATGTTTACCTATGTCATCTCATTCCACCTTGATGACTTGCAAGAATAATTAAATAAAAAGTAAAAAAGCTACCCTATAAAAGTAAAATTGAACAAAATGAGTTGTATTTTCACTTGTGACAATGAAATCAACCTTGATGTATTTGAGATACCTTTCTTTATTTCTTTGATATTTTTCACTTGCCCCCTTGCATAGGGAGATATGCACACTCATGTGCACTCTTTAGTCTTTTGGTTCCCTTGATGAGGCAACTTGTACTTAGACATTTGGACTTTTTTATTTATTGATACTATTCTAACATCTTTTATTGTGCTTCTCCTATGTGCCCATAAATGGTTATAGAGCATGTTTAAGTATAGTTATTTATGTTTGTACACTTACGATGGTATGCTCACACTCTTTTTGTAAATTTTTTGATATAAATGAAATGAATATAATGTGAACAATATGAATGTATAAGACTATATTAGATGAAATTCAATGTATACATATGGACTTTTAATTTTTGGGGATGCCATTTTTCTATGATATGGATGTGATACTTACATCATAGTTTCTCTTGATAAATTTTTTGACCTAGGGAATTATAGGTTGACTAGCATAAGGTGACTCACTAAAATTTTGAGATATGAATTAATATGGAATCAAGTGGGAAGAAGGAGGAGATGGAACAATTTACATTATACTATACAAAATGATAAAGACTAATCCTTATCTAAACTAACCACTTAGACTAATTTTTAATGTAAACAAGCAACACCATTTGTTGGAAATTTATTAACTTAAACCAAAAGAGATGGACAATAGGTCAAACTTGAGATAAAGGATTAACTCTTTAGTAAAAGATAGCCCTAGAAAGTAAGCTAGGTGCCTGATTTTACCTAGCTTGTGTATGTATGTGCTTTACTTATACACACACACACATATATATGGAATAATTGGAAAAGGGAGATCCTTTCCAAAATGGCTTATGATGGGGATGATTTATAAGACCTTTTAGGGATTCTTCATAGGTTCCTTTCCCCATAAATTTCATTAGGAAAGAGATCACAAGGTGTAAAGATTAACTTTCAACCTCAAAGATGAGCTAATCAGACCTGGATCTTAATCATTAGGATAATATAGGACAGATCTGAAATCAAATTGAAATGATTTGAAATGCTCAAACTAAATGAACAATAAGATCTAATACCTAAAATCCAGGTTCCCAAAAATATACTCTTACATAATTTTGTAGGTAAATCTAAGAAGGGTTTGAACACATGTACCTATCACCAAAAACTTGTTTTGAGGAGTACAAAGGGACTCATTTACCTCTAGGTGAATGGGTCCCAGTCTAGGGCTCCAAAACAACTTTTGACAGTCCTTTGATGTAGGATCTTAGCTTTGGGTTGACACAGGTCCCACTATCTGAAAGTCAGAAATAAAGTCTGCAACCTAGTTTCTATGGCTTGACAACAATGATGACAACTTATGCAACGACACAAAATTCCTCTTCAATATTTCTTCAATTCTTCTTTAACCTCTAATCTACACGTACACAAAGAGGAAAATTTGTTTTATTTTGAATGGGGTTTTTCCTTAGTCAAACCCCAAGTTTGGTATTTAAACCTTGATAGAAATATAATCACAAAGAAGGGAATGATGAATGAAAACTTGCTTGCTACAACTCACCACCCTTCAATGTATTCCCTTAGAGGATTGAAGACAAACACATATCTCCAATAAACTTGATATTTCTTTGCTTGATGGATTTGGATATTTGAAATGCTTGAATGCTTTAGGATCAACAATGCATATTAACCTTCACAAGATGACATGAACACACATATACTTGAACATGATGTTAGGATCTTGATTGTTGCAACAAATGAATGATAAATCTACTCTTGAATGCTCTTGACAATAATATTTGCTCTTATGAAGTCTTGATAATGTATGCTAGGTTTCAAATGATAAAAAAAACTATGTATTATAGGTGTTTATCTAATTTCTCAAAAATTAGATTCCAAAAGGCGACAATTACAAATTGAATTTGAATCATTAAAATACCACCAAAAAAATATTTAAAAATGGGTCTTAGGACTTAAAGGGGACCCATTTGGGCGAATGGATCCTAGCCTATAATTCCAAGACACACATGTTGGACAATGTGATTTAATTACTTATTGCATTAATTAAATGTTGGTTCCCCTTTCAAATAATGGTAATAATAAGGCTGTGGAATGCATAATTTGAAAAATTAAAAGCTTAATTAAGTCCAATAAATTAAGGAACCCAAATAAAGTGTAAAATTGTAAAGATATACAATTTCTTACACTACAATATATATATATATATATATATCTTTTTACTTTTATCACGTTCCTATGATGGATATCACCCCCATATCTTTGGTCTTAGATTGTTCTCCACTTGAGAGTATGGGCATCAACAATTTTTTTAAATTTTAATTTGCACACATATATTTGTATTGCTTTGTGATGATTTGACCCACCAAAATTTTTGGCCAAGAGACTAGGTTGTTGTTGAGTAGGATTAGAGGAGACCTAAATTTTACCTTCTATTAGATACTATCATATTGAAAACTTGCTTTGTTTAAACTTCATTGAAAAATAGCTAAGACTAGAATCAATTTAAAGATAGCCCTAGAAAGTAAGCTAGATACCCCATTTTACCTAGCTTGTGTATGTATGTGCTTTGCTTATATATATGTCTCTCTTTTTACTTTTATTTCATTTATGTGATGGATATCACCCCCATATCTTTGATCTGAGACTGTTCTCCACTTGAGAGTATGGGCATCAAATTTTATTTTATTTTATTTTTCCCACGTATATTTGTATTGCTTTGTGGTGATTTGGCCCACAAAATTGGCCAAGTAAGAGACTAGGTTGTTGAGTAGGATTAAAGGATACCTACCTATTACCTTCTATTAGGTACTGTGGTATTGGAAACTTGCTTTGTCTAAACTTCATTGAATAATAGCTAAGAATAGAATCAATTTAAAGTTGAGTTGAAATTATTTGAATTTTTTTGAAATGTAACTTGGGGAAATGACCATGATTTTTGAGGATCTTTAGTTTAGTAAAGGAAATATCTACTAAAAAAAATTAAACTCCTTGATAAGATAAAAATCAAACAAGAGCCAACTAGTAAAAAATGCAATGATGAACACAATAAAAATGCAATGTTCTATTTTTTGGAATATATACTTGACAATTTTAATTTTTTTGAGCTCTTTTACTTATTTTTAAAAAGTTTAAACATAATATTTATTTAAATAAATATTTACTATTTCTATAAATTCCTCCCCTTCAATTGTCCATAAGAGATAGGTGTCATTATAGACGTCTTCTTTAGCCAAGTATGGACCTATCCAATTTGGTCTAATTTTCAACCCTCAATAACTCTTTTATCAATTAAGTTGTCAATTATGAGCAGATGGTCTTTGACCTTAAATGGTCTAGGGATAAATTTTTTATTTAACTATTTTCTTACCCTTAATAAGATTCATGCATTTTTATGGCTATTAACCTTATTTCATATATCATTTCCAACTTTGCTAGCCTAATTGCTTGATAATTTTTATTGTCTAAAGGTCCTTGTAAAGAAACTTTGAGACTTTGTAATTCAATTTCTAGTGGTAGAACTACTTCTGATCCAAAAGTATGAGCATATGGGGTTGTTCTTGCTAGTGTTTGAACACTAGCCATGTACACCAAATAGTAGGATACAATTTTAGATATCAATCTATTTTATAATCTTTGATAATTTTGACTAAGATGAAATTCTACATTTTATTTGTTGCTTCTACCTTCCCATTTCTTTGAGGGAAATAAATTGACATAGAGTTTTGTTTAATATTTAATCTTTCACATAACTCCTACACTTGGGGAATCTTAAATGAAAAAGCATTATATGTGATAATGGCTTGCATAATCTCAAACCTATAAATGTTTTGGTTTAAGATAAACTTTGTGATTATCATTACCAAAACTATGCTCAAGGGTATGGATTATACCCACTTGGTAAAGTATTTAGTTGATATTATGATGAAAGTATGACCATCAATTAAGGGTGGAGAGATTTTTCCAACCAAATTTAATTCCCATGTGGAGAGAGGCCAAGTTGTAACAATCAATTGGAGATCTCGAATATTTATATGATGGACATGAACATACATTTGACATTTTAAACGTCTCTTTTAAAACTTGATTACATCCCATTCAAGATTAGACTGGAAATAACCTAAGTAGTAAATTTTCCTTGTAGTGGCATCCCACTATAATATCCTCCACATATTCCACTATAATATTCCTCTAAGATTTTATGTGATTCTTCTTAGTTAATTTATGAAAGAAAAATCTCATCTAAACCTCTTTGATATAAGAGGTTGTTGATCATCAAATACCTTGAAGCTAAAATTTATACTCTCATTTTAACTAGAAGAGTCATGTTTTAAGAGTAAGAAGTATTTTATTAATAATGAACAATATCCTTATTCCAATAATATGATGCATACTTTTCTAGGTATTGCATATATATTCTTTCATCTATAAAATTATTATTTGTTGACTCTTCTTGGGTGACTTGATTGTCTATTAGCCAATTGATGATCAATTGCCCCTTTATAGATTTTTTGATAATATAAATTAATTCAATATTAGTAAGAAGAGTAAAAAATATTTGACTATTCTCAATAACCAATGCAGGAGCAACACAATCCTACGTCAACCAAAAAGATGGTGTTTTAGTTTTGTTGGAATTGTCTCATTTTTATTTTAGTTTTGGTTTTTCTCTGTTAACAGAAAAACACCAATGTGATAGGCTTCATTAGTATAAGTATAAATTTTGTTTTGGAGTTTAATACAAGTACAGGTTCCACGCTTCAGAATGGAATGAACAAAATATAAATTGGCACACGAGTAAGAGCTTTCTAGTATGTTAAAATGTATGTACTGGAAAATAAGGAAAAGATGCATAGAAAGAAAGAGAAGGCGCATGGCATGAAAAGGAGTAGTAGTGAGGGGGTCGTGTAAGAAGAAGGAGATCAGTTTAATAAAAATAAATGGAAGAGTTGGAGGAGTGGAACCATAAGGGAAAAGGTAATGTATGGGTTGTTGTGGATAAACCAATACAATTTTTGTAGAATTAATGTTGTTAATGAGACCAACCAGAGGGGTGTTGTGCCATATGATGTGGAAATAAAAAGTTGGAATTCCAATAAAAATATGTGTGGAAGACTGAGTTGCAAGGAAGACAGAGGGATCATGGGACATTGAAGAGGAAGAAAACTAGAATTTAGAGTAATAAAAATTGAGATAAGAAAAAACAAAAGAATGAGTAGAGGATGAAGAACAAAGAATTGAAAATTGGAAATGTAAATTGTAAACATTTAATTGTTAATAGATTATGAATTTAGATATCGTTTAATTTCCATCTGGATATGATTTCCATTCAAGTTTTGGTGTGCATTGACCTTTAATTGGAAAAAGGAGTTGTCAACTTAAAGTTATTGTTTGATTGTGGGATTGGAGAGGTTATTGTTTCTCCTTACATCAATAGCATTAGTTGTATGAGAAATTTTTGTAATGTCTCTGATTTGATGATGAATCGGGTTTCTTGATTTAACATATGGTGACAAAAAATCTATGTGGAAAATCTAAGACCAAGCATTCCTTTTCTACTTGGACAAGATTATTCTTATAATCCAATAAGGTTCGAATAATGAAATAAATAGTTCACTCTTTTTTGTCATCTTCTTGTGCTAACATGTATGTCATTGATACTTTTTAGCCTTGAAGTAAAGAATAAGAGGTCAATCATGCTTAGTGATGGGGGAAAATTGTGTTTTTATTTTACCTCTCCATTTTCCTTTAACCCTTGTTATTTTCCTAGTATTCCTATAGTTCCTATCACTTTTCATTAATGAACTGGAGATATTATATGAAATATGAGGGAAGGTAAAAACTAGTGAAAATTACCGATTCATTTGACTGTTACTAACTATCTTTGTGATTTTGGTAACATGAAATATTTAAGTGGTTGATATCAAGGCATGAAGGGCGTCGGTGGATGAAAGTTTAAGCCGGTTGGAGTCATTTTTGTCACTTTGGCCATACTTGTGCCAAGATCAACAAATCTGTTTTGAAGTTGTTATGTTGTTTTAAGATACTATCAAAAGACTTTAAATCATTTGTTATTGTCTTTCAAGGTTGTCGGCTGTAAGCCACAATAAGCAAAACTATTATTCATTTTTATCTACAGAACTATTATAGGATTAAAAAAGTTTGTGGTATATATATGTGAGTGTATACCAAGACTCAGATAGACAGATATAATATTAATATTATATCTGTCTATCTATTGCGTTCATACTTTATTTGCTGAAATTCAAATGAATGATAATTAGCCTAGAGTAGTCTATATTCATGAGTTTTATCTCCTGACAATCGGTGGAGGTAGAGCCCACTTCATCGATTGCCTAGTGATTATTACATTAGAGTTTGTTGTGTGGTAATGTATGTTTTAGTTCTGCATGTCGAATCTTGTACTTATATTTAATTATTAGATTTCTATTAGTATGTTTGATGATTATTATCTTGCCTAGTGTTTGTCCACATAGTGAATGTTCATTGGCATGATTAAAAGATAACTAAAGTTTGTTGGCAGATTATGATCAATCACAATTACTGTTAAAGCATTCAATCGTATTACATTCCACAGAGGTGTTAATCAATGTGATTAATAGTAGCATAAGAACTTAATATAATTATGTTTTCATTCATTTAATTGATTTTAGTTTTGTTTAATTTATTTCCCTAAAGGTTGCTTAGCTTGTTCAATTCATTATTAATTTTGTTATGTTGTGTGTTAGTGATCTATTCCTTGATACACAGGTTCTTGTCACACAGGTGACAGGAGGTCTGTAGAACTAGATTTACAAACAAATAGAGGTTGTGTTAGATGCATTCATCCCCCCTTAGTTAATTAGTTGCAGCCCTTAGGTAGATTTCTGCAACATTGTTCACAAGCTTACGCCCTCAAATTGACACTTGAAGGATAAACTGAGGAAACCATTGTGAAATTCTTGAAGATTTTCCCAAGCCTATCTGTCAACAAAAGATAGAATTATAAGAACAAATTCAACCCATAGTTTAATCCAATCATTTTGGCACCGTTGCTGGGGAATAGTGTTTGTTGATGCCAAAAACTGGAAAGGTAACAACCTTTATGGGAAACTCAATTAATGGGGGGACCAATTGCACTAAACTAAGTGACCTCTGGGTTTTTAAAGAAGTCGACTTCTTCTATAATTAGGGTTTTAGAATGGGAAAAGGAAGCATATATAAAAAATAAAGATCTAACTAAGGTGATGTGCCAAGGAATAGATATAGGCATGGTAAACCTATTTTTTGGGATTCGATTTAAGGGCCTGATCAACAATCTGCTATGTTCCAAAATAATATAAATCAAAGATGAAAACCTGAACAATTCATTCAATGACAAAATAATTCCCATATTCATTTACTGAAAAGAAGAGTCAAAGACATGGTCTAACCAACAAACTTGTATTTAAAATAATAGAAGTTCTGCAAATAAACAATTCAGGATAACAATGACACAGTATAATGTTTTATCAAATAGCTTAAGAAAATAGAGAGGCTGAATAATGGCACAGTCTGAGAATCTCATACAATAATCTAAAAATAATAAAAAAGGCCTGGTGTCTTTTCCTTAATTTTTTTGTATCTTCTGAACTCATTTTCAGAAGGAAGAAGTACTATATATAGATAAAAGTCCCACCACCTAGCGGGCCAGTAATAGAAAAGATCCCATATCATGAGCTATGATGCTTGCAACAATGATTTCCCTTGACCGTTGCAACAAAAAAGATCTGGGCTATGGAATGTAGTCTCTTCTCGAATAGATTCATCCCCCTCGAATGATGGCAGTGGTCCCAACAAACTCCTTTGCAGACATGTGTCATTCAATCCTACAGTCAGTTAAGACACACGACAACTTGGCGGGGCATGCAACTCACTCTTGCCTTCCCTTTGATGAACTTCCTATGAAAAAGACACGTGGCAACAAGTCGTGGCCCGTTCATTGATTCCTCCCTCTTGCATTGAAAGACTGCATAGTGAAGACACGTGGAGGAATTCTTTACTATTAGCGCCAACTGTGGGGTTGGCCAAAAAGTGTACGTGGATGAAAGCTACGTGGCACGTGGATGGGGCCCCTGATTGAAAAGTGAAGGGAAGCAACCCTTAAGTGCCTGTGGTGACAACATGTGGAAGCATGGTAGAAGCTGGTAAGAGAGTGAAGGAAGGTTTCCCTGTGGTGAGTGTCTAGTGGACATGTGGTAGTGGCAGATGAAGTTCAAAAAGATGAGGCACAAGCCAATACTTAGAAAAAATAAAAACCACTTGTAGGGAGCTTGAGGAATTTTAACATTCACAACTTTTGGCGACTATCAAGGGAATTTCGCCTGCAAAATGAGGAACCCAATTTTTTTTTGGCTTGCAGACCAAAGACCCATCCATTGGGCGATAGAGTTAAAGCTTAGAGAGAGCAGCCTATAGAGGCAACCAGTCAACCTTGGATGGTGTCGATATGTTGCGTAGATTCTCTTGAGCTCCGCTTAGATCAATCATTTCTTTGTAAGGAAGCATTGCGGATATACCAGCCCCAGACTTGAGTTGGAAGAGAAACCACGCTATCAAGTGTGTGACGCCCTCAATATCTTCTGCAGTAGGGGGTTGACTGAAACTTTAGAAAGCGGATGTGTCCTATTGCTTCTCTCTTATCTTTGTTGCAATCTGCTCCGTAGTAGCCACCAGGTCGTTGAAAAGAAATGGGGAGGGTAAGCCCATTTGAGTTAACTGGGAGAACCTAGCCCACATGCTATTCATGGTTTGGTCTAGTTTGGCAGTGCACTCACTAGCATGGAGGATGGACAAGTGGCAGTGGATAAAATTGTTTGTTGTTTTGGCAGCAGCCTTCTGATCCTCGATTCCTGCATTTGCTAAGTCTTCATTTGAGACTAGGTATAGCTTATCAAGAATTTTCTTTTCCTCAGGAACCTTCTTTGTAATGATTTGCAGGAATTGTTCAATTGCTCCACAAACTTCCCTGCCCAAGCTTGTCACCTCCACCATAAATTGGAGGGTCGACTGAAGTGTTAGGCATAAGGCCTTGACCTTATCCCAGTACGAAATGTATAATTTTTGAGCCACTCGAAGGAGGTCCAATTGGGCAGAAAAGGGTTGGGGAAGACTCTTTAGAAGGGAAATATCTGCATCCCTTGAACCGACATCTTATGTCAATTTTGCAAGCCTTTTTTTTGCGGCCACAAGTTGTCCCTGGATGTTTCTTAATTCTACAAACCATTTTTCCTTGGCTCGATTTTTGTTTTCTGATTCTGCCTCAAGGGAAAGCTTCATCTCATGGAGTTCTTTCTCCAATTGAGCCCTTCAGGCCTCAAAGGGCCTCGAAGTTGGTGTCCTTCTATTGCATCTTTTGCTCCAATTGAGCGCACTGACATTCAAAATCATCACTTTTTTGTTGCATCCTTTGCTCTGCTAGAGCCAACTAGTTTTGATATTCTTAGTTCCTCCACCATAGAGCGACGACTAGATTGGGGTCATAGGTTTGGAACTTTGCAAGTTCCTCTCGGAGTTTAGTTTGCTCTACCTCCAGATCCTGCGCTTTCTCCGATAAGCGCATAATTTCTACTTCTCTTGATTTTTCCTTCACCATCAAGACCTCAATCCTGTCCTTTACAAGTTTCAACTCCTCCTTTTTCTTTAGTTGGTGACCAGACTTGAGGAATTCGGTGGTCACCACCCACTATGTTTCTTCCATGAGCTCAACTTTGTCCTGCAATTGGGCTATGCTCAGATCGAGTCCCATGGAAAAAATGTTATAATCATTGGGATGCATTTTACCCCTATGGTTTGATAATGTTCAGATACATGGTTGAAAAATGAAACAATCGCTGATCCTCATTGAAGATAATTTGTACCTTTGGCTTTGTTGGCTTCTTGGCATCCTTGGCCCTTTGCTTCTGGATTATGACAGCGCACGCTTCCTTTGTTTTATCGCTCTGTTCCCTAAATTGGGTTGGAAAATGAATTAGCCCGCCTATGAAAGGTGCACCGGGAGGAAGGGCAAAAGGGAATGTGAGGGTAGTAGTCTCAAATGTTTTCTTCTTCAGAAGAGTGACTGTCTGTGAGGAGAAGGGAGGGATATACCAAACCCCGGTTTGTGAACCAGTAGGAGTACTCATTAGGTGTTGTGGCGGTACTGGGGTCATGGCGGACTCCATTTGCTGGGAAGACTGAGTTGGGATTGATATAGTAGTAGCAGGAGGGGTATCAATGGCGACCACAGATGCACAAGGCAAAGACATAGCAGATGCAAACTGGGAAATGACGAAAGGTGTAAGGGTTCGGGGAGGAGTCAAGACAAATAGTCTCACTTGGGAGAACCGAGAGAAACCTCCCACGACCATTGCGATAGAAGTGGAAAAAGAAGGGCCAACACTTGTAGTGAGGGGCGTCGTGGACACAACATAAGTAACTAAAGATTGTGAAACAAGAGAAGAGGGAGAAAAAGTTACCTATTGTCTAGATGGTTGTAGTCGTTGGCTCATCGCTGGCTCGTCGTTGGCTCCTCACTCATTGTGGGACCGAGGCTTGTTATAGGCTCCTATGAACCCTATTCCTTAGCTGCATTTGTGTGCTGCCTCTTGTTGGGTGGCAAGTCTTCCACCTGTACAGTCTTCAACTGTTGCTGCTAGGTTTTTTTTGACCTTTTTGTGATCCAAGTGCATGTATGCAAGGCTCCCGACCATGATATATTGATCCACACATTTGAAGAGCCTTTGCTAGGCTGCTCCATCACCTTTTCTTTTTGCTGCACTGGGGCTGTCTGTACTTCACTTTCCTACTCTATATGTGTTTCGGGTTCCTCTGAGTCGACATCTTTGTCGCTCACGTCGGAATCAAAATGCACATCATCCCATGATTTATCAAATCTTTCATCCATCGCTACACTCTGGTAAGGAGCATCAAGGTGTTAGATTTCTTGTCGGTAGATCCAGAAATCCCTAATTCTTTCCTTGCTCTAGTTCTCTTTCTTTGACAACTCACTACGGAGGGTAGCCTTCAATTTTGCGCTTCTCATTATAATTTGCTAACCGAAGGTAGAAATGAAGCCATGGCAGCCTACTGTCATCGGTAGGAATATAGGCTAGGTCCACCAACAGGTCATTATGCTCCTCCATCGGACTCCGCCGCTTTTCCCAATACGACCGGGGGCTGTGGGTTACCTTGATGAATTCATTACCCAATTTTTCGAAGGGGTTGTAATCCCATTTGTTGCTGATCATCACTAACCCCAGATGAGCCATATTTTCTTCTAGTAGCTTGTGCGATTGCTTTTTCACCATTACCACCCATTTGAAGGTTAGCGGGCATTTAAAAAATCCTCTCTTGCCCTTTCCTCCACAAAATTTATAATCAATAATGGACATTTTTTGGAACATTTCAAGGGCCAATACCTTGTGTGTGAGGATGGATCCTCGGTAAATCCACACATACGGATGAATGTAAAATCCCTCCCGAGGAACTAGTTGCATTTAAGAGTGAAGCTCTAGATCCACTCTGTCTAGTCGGTGGAAAGTCAATAGAGACAACCATTCTTATCAAAGTCTCACAGAATCGGAGTTAAGAAAACCTTTGAAAATGCATAATAGTATTTTGTTGCAGAAAGGAGGGGAGTCCATACAAAAATTGGCTTTTTGGCTCCCTTATTAGTAAAAATAGATAATGACATCATTTTATTGAAGAAGTCGTGGTTTTGGTATAAGAACATATAAGCAAGTAAAGAAGGAAACTTGAACTTACACTGCATCTTGTACTCACGTATTTGGCTCATCATTTCTCGGTAAATTACTCCTGCAAAGTCATACCAGAACAAGAACTTTTTCCTTTGCAGCTGAAAACCCAAACCCAGCTGAAATTCCTGCACCCATTTGTCTTCGTCCAAACTGCAAACAAACACCATCATAGAGAGCGCATCCTGCATATCTTGCTTGAAGGCATTGTGTACAACTAGAATTTGTGGTGACTTGTCACAAAATTCCTCAGGCCTCTGTGTTTCCACATTATAAAAGTCTAAATCTTTTCCCCTGCCTCTCCAAAAGGTTCTCCCACTTTCTAGAGTAAATATATCCATTATGTCTACTTTAGAGTGGCTCACTGGGATACATAGCATGCTCTAGATAGCATCTTCACTGATGTTGATTCTCAGTGTCTGACCTTCGATGGTGTTGGTATCTAGTTTGAAATGTTCAATGGCCTCGTGAACAAGCTTCAAGAAATGATGCACAAAGGAGACCATATACTGCGGAAGACCCCTAAACCATAACTTATATGCTATTTTCCCTACGCTATCAAATTTTTTTATTCTTTCGCACGCTCCTTCCTTAAGAGTCTTAGGGTTATTTGCGAGGTTGGGATCATGTATATTATCCCATTCTCCCTTTATTTGGATTTGGTCCCTATAATTTTTGGGTTTTTCTAGGGCTCGCGTGTGAACCCATTCTAATTTTTCCATCATTCCAGGTGACACGTAAGAGGTGTCATCAAAGATATTGACGATTGGTGCCTCTATCATGTCGTCATACAAGCTTTGGGTTGCCTCAGCCTGTTCCTCCATCTGAGAACTTCCAGCCATTTAAGGGTACTGTAACTTCATCTACGTTAAAATTCTCTATAATTCACTTTGGCTCTGCCTATGCTCAAAACCTTTGCTCTGGGTAGTGTGCTCAAAAATCTTTTTCGATGCTAGCTGCTTGCATGCAATACTTAGTTATTTATTTCTTGGGTAGCCAACAATGCTTTCCTTTTAGCATTAAATTTGGCATGTATCGCCATCTCTTTTTCTTGTGTGAAATGAATTACTTGCCATTTTGAAATGACCATAATTCATAATGATGATTTGGAAATCATGTCGTACGAAGCGATTTCCTTGGAACTTGAGCTGGTAATTTGAAGGAGGTTTAGGCTTCACATGCTTTGGAATTTAATATCCCAAAAGGAATAATTAAACCCAAAGATGTAATAATTACTTGAAAATATTTGTGTTCCTCTTTGGAGTTTGAGAAGTGCCTACAAAATGACACATCAACATTTGGCCGTATAGACGATTGCTGATAACTACCACCAGCTTATGCTAATTAATTAGCCCTTATTTATCTTGCACACAACAAACCATACCTACTAGATATAACTGGGTGGGAAATTCAAGCAAGCTCTGGTGAGATTTTCAAGTTGGTACTTGATTAGCATAATGCTTATGGCATGCAAATTACCATGCATATCTTGGACATTTCTATAAATAGGCGCTTAGGCAATAGGGAAATCACACTTAGCAATTTTAACAAAATTAGTGCTAGGCAGTTGGATTAGAATTTAGCGTTAGGCAACTAAGTATAATTTTCATAGAGCTAGACTTAGGCAATTTGTATAGAGCTAGTGTCAGATATTTGCATAGAGCTTGCTACCATGAATACCCCTATTAGGTTAGTCAGCAAGAAATCCTAGACAACATTCCTAGGGGAAATCTCAACTAGGTGACTGAAAATAATGACCAAGAATAAGCATTCTCTAGCCATTGTAGTGATGAAGTGGGTTCTAGGGAGGGATTGCATTGAATACAAAGATAAGTACAAAGTTAATACTAACGTATGCTCTCACTTTGTCACATTTATGCTTGACATCCAAGTTCCCAAGCCGTTGATTCTTCACCTTGTGCTTGAAATATTTGTGAAGAAGTACCTAGGCGGCCTCAAAGAGGTGGTGGTGAATGTTGCATTTGGTCTGGGCCTACCAATGGAAAGTGACCTTCAGAAGTATATTGAAGAAGACAGTAGTACCATGGGTTCCACATCCAGTCACAAGAATAGCATCATCAAAGGGTAACATGTGCCTACCACTTCCTGTTTTGCTTGTACAATGTGGTGCCTTTCTACAACATCGATTGGCACACCAACTTCAGGAACTTGGTGTTCCCTCTGCCACTCACCATTGCTCCTACAGATGCTACTGCTATTCCTACTGATGAAGTAATTCCAGAAACTGCTGTCAATGCCTCCCTTGCCACTGCTCATGACTAAAACCTTTATGCTTTAAGAAATCATCTTTTTGTTAATACATTTTGTATATACGCCTAAAAAAGGCCTTACTACACATATATATGAAGAAACCACATAATATATATAGATATAATCTAAAAGTGTGGCCTCAAAGTCATTTTGACAAAGTACTTATCGAAGTGTATAAATATAATGAAAATACAACTTATATTAACATTCTATCTCCTTTTCCTTTTGATTTTGCAATGTGGGTTCTCTTTTTCTTTTCCTGCATATATGTGTTCATTTCAATTTTGCATATGGGTGTCATTTTTATCTACTTCATGAGTTGCAAGTTAGTTCTCTCTTCCCTTTGTAATAATGGGTTTCATTTGTTTTCTGCTTCCTCGCTCTATAGAATTTAATTATTGAAAGACCGACCAACAAACACGAAAGGAAAAATAATTACACTATTCACATATTTACATGGGCAAGATAATATTGAAGCTTAATTAAACAATTTTAGGTGAATTCCATTAACTAGAATACCCAATGTTTCCCGCTCCATATTTTCCAATTTGAATGCATTGTATTGCTTGCATTGAATTATTTTGAAAGGGCCTTCCCAGAGGCTGTCGAACTTTCTGTGTTGGTCTAGCTTTGCAGCCCTTTCATTGAATTTTAACACTAGGTATCCACACTTTAGACCTTGGTCTGAAGATTTCTTATCAAACCATCTCTTAACCACTTGCTGGCGATTAGACATGGCTATCAGGGCCTTTTCCCTTTTTTCTTACACTTCCAACAACTTGGCCAACCGAACCTCGATGGCGCTGTTTTGTTCTACCTCTAGAGATTTGAGCAATTGCAGTGTCAGAATCTCCATAGAGATAGACAATAGCATTGCTTTCCCATATACTAGCTTGTACAACAAAGTTTTTAGGACCTACTTGGGAGTTATGCGGTCCACCCACAGTGCTTCCCGAAGGTTTTTATGCCATTCTCTTTGGTGTTTCGATCCAATTCTTTTGATGAGTCAGACTAAATTTTTGTTAGTTGATTCAGCTAGGCCATTCCCTTGTAGGTAGTAATTTGATGAAATTTTCAAGAATATGCCATGCACGAGTGCGAATTGACATATCTTAGAGCCTAGGAAAGCCTTGGAGTTGTTATAGATGATGGTCTTTGGTGGTCCAAATCTTCTCACAAGTTCTTCAAGAAAATCCACTATCTCCGCCTTTGTTGCATTCTTCAGGGGCATGAATTTGGTCCACCTGGTGAAGTAGTCCGTTGCCGTTAGAATCCATTTGTGTTTGGCACTGGAGGCAGGATTGATCATTCCAATGAAATAAAGGCCCCATTGTGTGAAAGGCTCATCAACCACTATCGAATTGAGAGGCATCACATAATTTTTTCTTCTTCATGCAAAGAATTGGAATTCCTTGCAAGCTTTTACCAAGAAATATGAGTCATTGAATAGTGTAGGCTAGAAGTACCTAGCACACATGATTTTCATGATGGTGGTCTTCACGGAGAAGTTCCCACCCACAGGACTATTGTGGAAAGTGTTGAGAATCATTTTCGCTTGCATTGTGGTGACACACCACAATAGAACACCGTTGAAGTTACTTTTGAAAAGGACCCCTTCAATGAGCTCATATCCGTTGTTGTGTAGTCTATAAAATATTCTCTTCTGAGAAGGAAGGCCTGATGGGTATCTTCCCGTGTGCATGAACCTTACTCTGCCTGCCAGCTAGCAACCTTCAGACTTAGACTCATTCATTAGAACTATCTCTGGTCGCTCTTCTTCGGATGTAATTTCTTCGTCGTGTGCCAGATATTTGCATAATCCTCTTCCTCAGACGGTATTTGTAGGCTTGACCTTAATGTCATATTCAAGGATCTTAGTTATTAGATTAGCCCTCTTTTCGGTGATTTATCCTTCCATGATGTATTTGTGCACATTGGAACGTGCGACATAAACAATCACCTTATTGCAAGATATTAGATGTCAAAACTTTTTGAGTCCCTTAACAATTACAAATGCTTTCCCCTTGACAAATTTATAGTTTGTCTCATATTCCTTTAAGGTCCGGGAGTGAAATTCTATCAGGTGTTCTCCCTTTCCTT
This sequence comes from Sequoia sempervirens, assembly GCA_007258455.2. Taxonomy (NCBI): domain Eukaryota; kingdom Viridiplantae; phylum Streptophyta; class Pinopsida; order Cupressales; family Cupressaceae; genus Sequoia; species Sequoia sempervirens. The sequence continues at coordinate 711,155,294 of VDFB02058242.1, read as the reverse complement.
TATCATCTTTTTGAGTTAAGACAGTAGCAATGCTTGACTTGTTGCTGAATACATACATTATAAACTCCTTTGACAGGTATGGATTTACCAGCACAAGATATGTAGAAATAGCATCCTTAACCTTCTTGAAGGCTTCTCTAGCTTCTTTTGTCCATTTGAATAATTGATCCTTTTTCAACATTAGGGTGATTGGTCCGATTAATCTTGCAAAATCCAAAATGAATTTGCTCACAAAATTTACCTTCCCTAAGAAAGACTGGACTCCTTTCTTGTTGACTGGAAGGGGAAGTTCTCTAATTTATTTCACCCACTCGAGATCAATTGTAATTCCTTCATTGGATGCTACATGTCCCAATAGCTTGCCTTGTGGTACTCTGAAGACAAATTTTTTTGGTTCAGGGATACCCCAAACTCCTGGAATTTTTTGAAAACCATCTCAAGGTGATCGAAGTGATCATCCCTATGTTTGGAGAATATAGTCAAATCATCCAAATAGATTAGGATAATTTTGTTAATCAACTCGCTGAAAGCAATATCCATGGCCCGCTGGAAAGTGGCTCCCACATTTGAAAGGACAAAAGGAATTTTAGCATATGCAAACATTCCCCACTTGGTAGTGAACATCGTTTTGTGTTGGTCCTCTTCTTTGGCTCATATTTGGTTATAAATGGAGAAGCCATCTAGCAAAGAAAAATTTTCTGACCCTGCCACTGTTTGCAAGATTGACTTCATAGAAGGCAACAAATAGTGGTCTTTTAGGGATGCTCTCTTCAGGTCCTGAAAGTTAACACATAAGCAGATGATCTTTGTTCTTCTTTCAGAGTAGAACCATATTTAATACCCATGTGTTGTGCTTGCTCAAGAAGATGATCTGAGACTAAATTAGCTTTTTCAGCTCTTGTGCCATCAAGGATTCGATCTTCTGATTCATTGGCCTCTATTTTTGGTGGACTGGTTTTGTAGCTTCTATAAGCTCTATTGTATGTTGGATGATGTCAAGATTATACGCCTTAAGGTCATCATATGAACAGGTCACCACTCCATACTTCTCGCAGAAGTTGATGAGCCTCTCTTTATCATGATGTGGAACATCCTTCCCAACTTTGAGCTTTCTTCCATCTCTTACCTAAAGGTCCGCATAGTTTCTTTTGTCCGCTACAAACTTCCTTTTATCATTTCTTGCATTGTCACAATCAAACAAGTTTTTGAGAGTGAATAGCCCCTTTGGAAACTTGTTCGACCTCAACTAAATAATTTTTCCGTCATAGGCCTCAGAAATCTTCAGTTGGAGTTGGTCGAAAAACTCGCTCGATTGTTGGATGAACAAGGCGATGTGTTCATCATTGTCAAACAATTTCCAACTCTGATCATTATCTAGAATTGCTAGTTGGACTATCACTCGTACAAAGTGTTTGTTATGAATTAGGTCAGAGATAGGGTCAAACTAAGATCTGATTATGGCCATGCTATTTGCATCACTATTTTGTTCTTAAGGCACTACCTGGATGTTGAAGGCTTCAAAACCTTCAATCAGGTCCCAAACTCCATTTCTATAGGATCGCATGCGAACATTCTTTGCAGCAGAGGCCCCTTAAACTTGGTTGACTATTAGTTCATAATATTCAAACACCATTAATTGCTTGATGCCCATCTACTCTACCAAGCTTAGACCTTGCACTAGACCTTCATACTCGACTTCACTGTTTGAACAAGCGAATTGGAAGAAGAAAGAATAGAGTGTCTTTTCATTGTGTGAGGATATCAAACATCTCCTGACCCCTGCACCCACTTTGCATCTTGCTCCGTCAAAGTGCAACATCCATAGCTCTAAGGCTTGACTATTCTCGGCTTCCTTCACGACCTTAGGAGGCACTTGATCTTCATCATAGATGACATAGGTGCCCAACCCAGTAGCATGATAGTTGTTGAAAGGGTTAGCATCTATATATTTGCTCAAGAGGACTTCTTGATCAATCTGATCTCTGGTCACTTTTTCATCTTCTAGCAACTCGGTGCAATATGTTTCCTCTTTGGTGAAAGAGGTATGAGAAGCCTCAAATTTGATCATAGCTTCATCGACCACATGTTCCAAATGTAGAGCTTGAAACTCTATTTTTATTTTAGCTCCATGCTTCATCCTTAGGATCAAGTGTGACTAGTCCAAAGAAAGATATCCGCCTATCTTTGAAGTGAATTCTCGGGATAGGCAGAGACCAAACATGGGGGGAACATCTATGATCATAGTATCTTGTAGAACTGTGATGCTAGGGCATGAGAACAAAGTCAAGGGAGGTATTTAATGACACCTATAGTTTTGAATTTATTACCATCAAGCTGCATAACCCCCCTCTTTAAAGGTTAATACCTAAGTCCTAGGGCTTCAGCTATCTTCTTGGGCATGACTATAGTGCTAGCAACAGAATCAATCATGGAACTGTGCAATAGTTTCTCTCCCACAATAAGAGTTAGGAAGAAGGGCTTCAGTTTCAGATTATCTCTAACCTCAGTAGAGACTTACTCTGTGATATTCATGAGAACTTTGGTGGGAGGTGATGGATCAATGGCCTTTCCCTTGAGCGATTGCTTTGTTGACTCAATAATTGGATCCTCTTGAAAAGCCTTCTATAGCGATATCTTCTGCTCCAGAATGGATAAGATATCCTAAAGAGACACATTAGCAAATGATTTTTTCAATTGTTCCACCACATTGAATGGTGGAAAATTTGGAGGCTTCTACTCCTTATCTCTGGTTATAACAATTTCCCTTTGCGGAGGACATTGTTGTGCCACTACGGAGGTACTGGGTGTCTAGTCAGAAACACATTTGGGCTGCAAACTGAATGGTTATGGAATGACTGGTTGTGGAATGATTGGTTCACCCATGAATCTACTCTTTAGCGAGTGTTGTAATCGGACTACAGTTGTGGGGTTTTTGATGTGGATGCATCGTTGGAAAACACTGCCTCTTCTTCTTCCATCCATGAGAAAAGCATGTGATTAGGAGAAATATATGTTTCTTGCTCCAAGGACATCCCTTGCATTTGTACGGTGAGTACCACATTTTCCATTTGTGGAGAGGCATATACATAACCTCCATTGTCTGACATTGTGCCTTGGCTGCGCTATTCTGCCACCTTTTCTTGAAGATTGCCACAAGGGAAATTTCGAGGCATATGTGCATCACCACAAGGGAAGTACTAGGGGTTGATGTCATCAACTAGATTGTTTTTCCCCGCTACCAGCTCTTTGCTTGAGCTTGGGTTAACACTCTGTAACAGAGAAGGTATTTTTAATATTTAATTAGTTGTTTGCGTCTATGGATTTGTGCGAGTGCCTCCTTAGAACTGGTTTTGTTAGTAAGAAGACCTTCTACCTTGATAATTCTGATAGGCTGGCTTCAGAGATGTGGACTGGTTCCGCTTGGTGACAATTATTTCATTGGTGACGGTCCACAACATTTCCTTAACATCGCTCATCTCATCCTTTGAAGAGTCAGATGTAGAAGCAACATTCTGGGGTGCACCCAGATACATGTACATAGACTAAGGTGGAGTGGGTGCACTAATAAACAACATCTCCTAGGTGGGAACTAATATTTCAGGAAATATAGGAATGATGGGCCGAGACAGAAAATTCCCTATGTATATTAGATTTTTCTCTACCTTGTATAGGAGAGTGTATGCGTCTGGTAGCATGGTTCTGCCAAGAGATTGGATCATCATCGAGATGTCGACGTTGATGGATTTTAAGTAGAACATGAATGCCAACTCGGCTAGTGGGTAGATATCAATATGAATTCTCTACCAAGTTATATGGAACCGGGTGTTGAAGTCATTTATGGCTTCATATGGGGCTCATTTTATTACTGACAACTGATGATATCATGAACTATCTCCATCATTTGAGAAACTTTCATAGAAAGGGTCTCTGAGTTGATCCTAGGTAGCGATGGTATTAGCTTGCAATGTGCGGTACCAATCAAACGCTTTACCTCTGAAAGAGGCTACACACAACCTTAGCGCTATATTTTGGTATATAACTCCATGCACTAGACACACGTACACCACATCTTTTAGATGTTTGGATGGTTTTCTTGAGCCATCTCCGGTGAACTTAGGTATAGCTTTTAAATCAGAGATCAGAATAGGGGCCCAAACAATGAGTGCTACTATTGCTACAAGAGGACTTCCAACATCCCATGCTGCATAATTTCTGTTAGCGGCTAGAAACATGGCTAGTGGAAGGGGCGGAGGAAGCAGAACGTTCACTATTTGGGTCGTGGCTTGTACTATTCCTAGTGGCGGCACTAACAAACCAAGATTATTCACTGTTTGAGATTTAGTAACGGGCCGATGGCTCATACACCCTCTTTAAATTTAGATTCATTTAAGTAGTTCCACTGGGATTTCTAGAAAAAAGAAACTATTGATTCCAAAAATTGGCAAGGTAACATCCTTTATGAGAAACTTAGTTAATGGGGGGACCAATTGTGCTAAACTGAGTGACCTCCAGGTTTTTAAAGAAGTTGACTTATTCTATAATCGGGGTTTTGGAATGGGAAAAGGAAGCATATATAAAAAATAAAGATCTAACTAAGGCGATGCACCAAGGAATAGATATAGGCACGATAAACCTATTTTTTGGAATTCGATTTAAGGGCCCGATCAACAATTTGCTATGTTCTAGAATAATAGAAATCAAAGATGAAAAATTAAACAATTCATTCAATGACATAAAATAATTCCCATATTCATTTATTGAAAAGAAGAGTCGAAGACATTGTCTAACGAGCAAACTTGTATTTAGAATTATAGAAGTTCTGCAAATAAAAAATTCAGGATAACAATGGCACAATATAATGTTTTATCAAATAGCTTAAGAAAATAGAGAAGCCGAACAATGGCACAGTCTGAGGGTCTCATACAATAATCTAAAAACAATACAAAAGGCCTGGTGTCTTTTCCCTAACTTTTTTGTATCTTCTAAACTCATTTTTAGAAGGAAGAAGTAGTATATATAGTTAAAAGTCTCACCGCCTAGCGGGCGAGTAACAAAAAAATCCCATATCACAAGCAATGATGCTTGCAACAATGATTTTCCTCGACCATTGCAACTGAAAAGATCCGGGCCATGGGACGTAGTCGCTTCTCGAATAGATTCATCCCCCCGAATGATGGCAGTGGTCCCAACAAACTCCTTTGCAAACATGTGTCATTCAATCCTACAGTCAATTAAGACACACGACAGCTTGGTAGGGCATGCAACTCACTCTTTCCTTCCATTTGATGAAGTCCCTGTGAAAAAGACACATGGAAATAGGTTGTGTCCTATTCACTGATTCCTCCCTCTTGCATTGAAAGATTGCATAGTGAAAACACGTGGAGGCATTCTTTACTATCGACACTAACTGTGGGGTCAGCCAAAAAGTGTACGTGGATGAAAGTTATGTGCCACGTGGATGAGGCCCGATTGAAAAGTGAAGGGAAGCAGCCCTTAAGTTCCCGTGGTGACAACACATGGAGGCATGGCAGAAGCCGATAAGAGAGTGAAGGAAGGCTTCCTTGTGGTGAGTACCTGGTGGACACATGGCAGTGACGGATGAAGTTCAAAAAGATGAGGCATAGGCTGATACTTAGCAAAAATAAAAATCACTTGTAGGGAGCTTGAGGTATTTTAACATTCATAGTGTTAAAGGCTTGTCAGCCTAGTGAACTAATTTAGGAGCATTGCGCTAAGGATAAAGTCTACACGATAGTTGACCTCGTTTGGATAACTACCCTTAGTTTGCTTTGTTGTAAGTCATTTAGGTGCATGAATCGTAGTAGGGATAGTAGAAGGAGATTTGTTAAGAAGGATAAAGGGAGTCATACACAACTTGAAAAATTCAAAAATAATTTAAAATCATTAGTTTAAGGGAAGTAGCTCACAACAAGAAAATTTGAAAAATAATTGCAATCTTTAGAGCTACCTAAACCTGACATTGAGAAGTGTGTCATAAAGTCTACTACTGTTGAGATACTTTCAGGTACCCATCCAAGTTCTTCCAAAATATTGTAAAAAAAGGTTGAAAAGTTATTTCGGGAAACTTACGGGCCGGAAGGTGGTCCATTCTCAGAAGAAACCCAAGAGCCATTTAGAACATACTTTACCCCTTGGGCATTAAACGTCATGGATCCCAACAACAACAACATCGGCAACAACAATAATAGGGCATTGGACAACAATAATCTAGTTACTTTTGAATTTCCTATCACATATCCTGAACAAGATGCTCTTATGAAGAACATTCCTCATTTGGCTTTACCTATTTTTCATGGCCTTTCTATTGAGGATCTTGACATGTTCTTGTTTGAATTTGATGTGTTGTACAACAACTATGATTATTAGAGTGATGCACATAAGCTCAAACAATTCCCAACCACACTAAAAGATGCAGCCTTGCGTTGGTTTATGAACCTCAAGAACATTAGGACATGGGATGTCATGAGGGAGTTATTTTTGAACAAGTACTAGGAATACTATAAAACCAAGGAAGTCTAGAACAAACTCTTCTGCATGACACAAAAGGAAGATGCTTCCATGGAAGACTATCTTGAATGCTTCATGTTTATTCTCCAATGATCTCATCAACAATGGCTAAATGAGGATATCGTTAAAATGTTGTTTCTTAGAGGGAAAAGAGATGATGTCATGGAAGCATTAAATTTAATAGGTAAAGGGAATATCTCTAAAATGGAATTTGATGATATTTGTAATATATGTAGGAATTAGTCAAGGTCCCAATGCTCAGGAAGGAACTATCCCAATAGGTTGTATTTTGCGAGAGCTTCAATAGGTATCACCAAGTGTGAGATAGGTAATCTACTTGAAGACCTTAAGACTTATTTGTTAAGTCATATGGGTAAACATATAGACACTTTATATACATGAAGAAAATAGGAGGAAGCTGAAAAATCCTTAGCTGTCTTTTTCCCTGTTTGTTGAAAGAAGCACAGTGGTGAGGAGTGTCCATATAATAGAACAAAGATATCTTGTTTAGAGGAATCCAGTAGGGACACTACTCTAAAAACTCTTCCTGTAGGGATGACCGAGGTAGAATACATAGATGAACCTGTTTACTTCATGGCCCAAAGAAGATAGTGGAAACCAAGGGAAATGCCCCCACCGGATTACCAAGTTCCATCCCAAAATCCTTTTCAACATAATTCCTTCCCAAACCAATCTGGATGGTATGGAAATGGGAAACACCCTCCATACTACCCTCAATGGTCACAACAATATCTGCTTGCTCCACAATCATGGTAAGCATGGCGAGCACCACCACCACCCTATCCACAATATCAGTCATTTCCCCTGTATCCACCACCTCCAACAATAAACCCATATCAACAATCTCAACAACTCTTACCACCTGTCCCATTATCTAATCAACCTTCTAGTTTGACCCAACCACCAAAAGCCACACCAATGCCCGCATGATCCATACCAAATCCAAACAATAAGGTGACTCAACCAGTTTATAATAATGAAGTGACAGGGTTCTCGACTTATCCTGTTAATGCATTGGAGATTGATAGTGTAAACCTAAGCTCAGGGAAGAACCTTCAAGGACCGACCATCACAGAAGTTGAAGATCATCCGGTTGAGCCCAAAGAAGAGCAACCAAAGTGTCCATTTCTAGATAGGTTGCAAGAGAAACTAAAACAACAGGAAACATTTCAATCTGATTTTGATTTTATGAATGAGTTACGCAATGTTAACATTAAGATTCCTTTGTTGTAGGCTATTCGAGATATTCTTGTGTACACTAAAGTAGTTAAAGAACTTTGTGGGAGGAAGCAACAAAAGAAGGACCCCAAGATATTCCAAGTCATTGGACAACTTGCAGAATTGATGTTGGGAAAGATTTCATTGCCTAAGTATGCAGATCTCGGTAGTCCAATGATTAAGGTATGTATTGGTGATGTAACCATTCCAAATACACTTGTGGATCTAGGAGCAGCTATAAATGTAATGACTAACGAGACTAAGGAAAGGTTGGCCCTTCAAGGCCTAAGACCCACTCCAACAGTCTTGCAAATGGTTGATTGTTCCCTCGTAAAACTAGAAGGTATGATTGAAGACATCATTATTTCTATTGAGTCTTGGGAGTATCCAACAAATTTTATGATTTTGCAACCAAAGATTAAGCTGGGAGGATACCCATTGATTTTAGGAAGACCTAGGTTAGTTGTTGCTAATTCTTTCATTGATTGTGGGTCTAGAAACATGGTGATCTTGAATGGGGAGAAAACGAAGCAATTGACACTGTACCCTCCAGCGCAACCATTACCGGAAACAGAGGATCCTTTATGGATCAATAGCGACGTAGAGGAGTCTCTACCTATTTTGACAATAGATCAAAGTAGGAAATTTTAAGATGTTTCAAAAGACACTATTATTAATCATTTATTGCAAAATCGTTATTTAGTTGATAGTGATCTTGAGACAATGATTTTTCCTACAGACATAAGTGATAACTGCCCGTTTGGAAATTTTCCATTAGTAGGTAGTTCATAGTCTGTTCAACACTTTGTTACTTTGCATCAATTATTACCACATGATTATATATACCGTCCATTTTTTATGTCTAGGGATACTGATCCATCTTCGTCTAATTCACAACTACTTGTTGTAGATACCCCTATACAATCCCAAGCTACTGAAATCTTACCTGGTAAAATGCTTAACATCAATCCTGGATTAGATGCCTGCCAATTGAAAGAACTTACTGAGATGTTGTCTACCCATAAAGAAGCATTTTCCTACAATCATCAAGATATGAGAGGTATTCATCCCACTACTTGTACACACCATATCTATATAGAGGAAGGTAGTAGACCTGTGCGACAACCCCAGAGAAGGTTAAACCCAACCTTATGAGAAATAGCTAAGGAAGAACTTCAAAAGTTGCTCAATGTAGGATTTATTTACCCTATATCAAATAGCCAATGGGTGTCCCCACTTGTATTAGTACCTAAAAAGAATGGAAAGTGGTGAATATATGTTGATTATAGGGCCCTTAACAAGGCCACTAAGAAATACCATTTCCCACTTTCTTTCATTGACCAAGTCCTAGACACCTTAGTAGGGAAGAAGTTCTCCTTTCTTGATGGGTTTAGTGGGTATAACCAGATCCATATTGCCCCAAAAGACCAAGACAAAACTACTTTTACCTGCCCTTGGGGAACATTTTCCTACAATGTCTTACCTTTCAGACTATGTAATGCACCCGCTACTTTCCAACGAGCTGTTCTAAGTATTTTTGCTGATTTAGTTCATGATTGCATAGAAGTGTATATGGATGAATTTACTGTTTATGGTAACACATTTAATGAAGCTAAGGAAAATATTGAGAAAGTACTTAAATGATGTATTGATACTAATCTTTCCTTAAGTCATAAAAAATGTCATATCCTAATGATTGAAGGTATTGTATTGGGTGATTATATTTTTGAAAAAGGAATTGAGGTAGATCCGAAAAAGATCAAGATTATTCAAGACTTTCCTATGCTTACTTGTCCAAAGGATGTACATAGTTTCTTAGGACATGCTGGTTATTATCATAGGTTTATTCAAAATTTTAGCGAGATTGCCTCACCATTTTTGTTCTTACTAGGAAAGGATGCAAATTTCTCATGGATAGTGGAATGTTAGCAAGCTTTCGAACAAATCAAAGGTAAGCTCATCACAACACCTATGCTATGAGGACCAAATTGGGAACTGTTGTTTCATATACATACCGATGCATTAGATACGTCTATGGGAGTCGTCCTTGGACAAAAGAAAGACAATCTCTTTTATGCTATTTATTATATTAGTAACAATTTTACTGGTGCAGAGGTAAACTATATTGTTACTGAAAAAGAGGTTTTGGCTGTAGTTTATGCAATGAATAAATTTTTCCACTATATCACTGGATATAAAATTTTTGTACATACAGATCATTTTTCCTTTAGATTTTTTATGAACAAACCTATCATTACTAGGGGAGTGATTTGGTGGTTACTTCTTTTGCAGGAGTTTGATATTACTATCCTCGACAAACCAGGGCGAGAGAATGTGGTGGCCAATTCTCTCTCTAGATTGTAGTGTGAAGATGAACCAACTCTAGTTGATGACACATTTCCAGATGAACATATTTTTGCTATATCAATAAAGAGTCCATGGTATGCTAACATGGAAAACTACTTGGTTACTTGTAGGTTCCCACCTCATTTCTCTCCAAGGGAACGCTAAAAGTTGGTGGGACTCAGTGGTGATTACACATGGATTAATGGGATGCTTTTCTATTGAGGCCTTGACAATATCATGCGTCGATGTGTACCTGAAGAAGATATATTTGACATTCTACGTGCATGCCATAGAAAACTTTGCAAAGGATATTTTTTTACCCATAGGACCACTCAGAAGATCTTAACCGTTGGTTATTACTAGCCCACACTTCATAAGGACAGTAAGCGTTATGTTCAACATTGACACAAATTTCAATGTATGGGACAACCTACCCATTCTTATGAAATTCCTTTACACCCTCAGTTATCTATAGAACCATTTGAAAAGTGGGGGTTAGATTTTGTAGGACCCATTAGCCCTCCTCAGAATAAGGAATATATTTTGGTTTGTACAGATTATGTCACCAAATGGGTATAGGTAGTAGCCTTGAAACATGCTAGGGATACTAAGGTTGCTAGCTTCTTGTATTCTGAGATTTTTACTAGGTTTGGTGTGCCTAGGGAGATTACCATGGACCAGGGAGCACAATTCACTTCTGAGTTGACCGTCACATTGGTCAGAGAATACGAGATCAATCATTAGAAGTCCTCTCCATATCACCCATAGGCCAATGGGAAATTAGAAGTGACCAATAGAGAATTGGAGAATATTCTGACGAAGACCATCACGATACATAAGAAAGACTGGGCTGAACGACTTCCTGAAGTAGTATGGGCCTACCGCACTACTTGGAAAATAGCCACCGGGCTAACACCATATGAGCTCATATATGGCAAGAATGTTGTCTTGCCAATTGAATTCAAAGTGAAGACTCTACGCACTTCCCTTCAGCTTGGAATGAGCCTTAGTGAAGGACAAAAGGAGAGACTTTCTCAACTCCACTCACTTGATGAAATGCGTCAAGATGCTCTTTTCCATACAAAGGTGGTACAAAAACAAAGAGTGCAGTGGCATGACCACTTTATTTGGTCACAAAAATTCCAACCAAGGGATTGGGAATTACTTTATGAATCTCAATTACAAGACTTTAAGGGGAAGTTCCATACTTGTTGGCTCAACCCTTATGAAATTCAGACAGTTTACGACAATGGTGTTGTTCAACTATGCACAATAGATTCTTAACGAAGGACACTTCTTGTCAATGGGAATCGCTTGAAAATTTACAAGCGACCTCTTTCAAAGGAGACTTTATTGTGTGATGTGGTGAAGGAAATTACTATGGTTCCTTTTGGCCTACTCAAAAATTGATTTGTACCAATGCAAAAATATAACAAAAAAAAAGCAATAAAAGATCCAATAATGAAAATCTTCAGGCATTGTTGGCCGATCAATGCTAAGAACTGGTTTTTGGTAGGAATTGACTGTTGAATAACCTTAGTGGTGAAAACCAATTTTTTGGTGCCACTAAGCGGCGGTAGATTGAAAACCGAGCAACCGGTGGTCTATTGTCGTTAGAAAAAAAAATCTTGTCACAAGTTGGCGCCCCACCTTCCTGTCACTTTCATGCCAGGAACTATTCATCTTTGAGCTGTAGGTGCTTGGGTCCCTTAATACATTTGTTCAGGGTCTCTTTTTGACCTCCTATTCATAACCATGCCCTTTGCTTTACTATCTCCCAATGACATGCTTTCTTTCTTCCCTTCACAAGCACCATGGTTCCTATCTTTTTCTTGTCAGGAACCTCTGTTGGTTGGTGTTTTATTGGCTCATGGTTCTAGGATCCCTCACCATACTTATCATTCACTATTCTTGGCTGCTTTCCATGTCACTCCATCCTTCTATCCATTTCTCCACATTTTTGGTGCTCTGTCCATTTGCACCCCGCCTTGTCAGCCACCGTACTTTTTTGTTGTAGTTTTATCATGTTACGGTTTTATCATGTTTTACTTTACATGGGGAGCTTGCCAGCTAGCTGACCCCCTATGATTCTGGTTTTTTCATGATCTTACCTCCTATTGTGCTCTCTTGCCATCCTATGATTGCTGCCAGGTTGGAATTTTCCTTAGCATCAGTTTCGCCCTGTGCATTGCCACATCGCCACTTCATTCCATCAGTGGTCATCAGTAATGGTATTTCACAAGTTTTATTATTTCATTTTTATTTTATTTAATATCGTTAGTTCATTTAATGATTGTGATGTCACCCGAGGATGGGTAACCTACTAAGCTGGGGGGGTGTCACATCACTCATCGTGTCTCATCCTTCCCATTTAAAAAATTGTCCCATTATATCTATACCCTATTATTTTAGGTGTGTTGTAATCTGTCATATCTATTATTACCTAGTCATTCCCTCTTAATATCGCCAATAATTATCATTTACCCGTAAACCATAAAATGACATAATAATAGCAATATGAAACCGCCATTCCTTACTTGTTTACCATAACCCACTTTCTAAATTTCACTACTAGTTAAGTTTGTACTATCCCTAGTGGTAGCTATTTCTGTTAACAAACTTTTTCCATATACTATACCAGGTTTGAACTCTATACTGCTCAGATTGCACCTTCTAGTAAGAATATGGCAAGAGAACGCAGGCACCGTTTTGATCCAACAACAATGGATGAATTGAGGGCTCTGGTGATGTATTAGGTATACAAGATATTCATGCAAGCAGGATGGGATGCATACTTTAAAAGACTGAGGGGGTATGATGAGAAGTTGGCTCGTGAGTTTACAATGAAATGCCACACTAAACGGGTGTGAGTTTCTGGTTTGGAAATCCCTGTTTCAGTTGAAGCTATAGCAGATGTCACCGAATTGCCACTATCCAGGGAACATTACTTCCCTGATAACTCAACTCGGGAAATAGATATTAAGGAACTTCACAAAAAATTCCTGCGACGAGGAGATTCAATTGAAGTCATCGCTGGATAGGGCACAAAGCTAGCTTCTCTTCCATCACCCTAGAACGATGTGGCCAGGTTTTTCATCCAGTATATAACTTGCGAAGGAAGGTATGTGTATGTCTATGCTAAACAATTTTGGATTCTGATACATTTGCGGTGGGGTTTGTATGTGAACCTTCCTTTCTTTCTATATTCTTCCATAATGTAAATGAGAAAAGCAGTTCAAAAGGGTAGTAAAAAATCATTAGCCCATCAAAGACTTATCAAGTTGCTAATTGTGAGGGAGTTAAAGAAATTCTCTCCTCGACGGGATTGGGACTCATTTGTTGTAGATGAAACCCCTAAAAATTCTGTGGAGAATGACCTCCCTAATACTTCAGAGCATTCTACAGAAGATTACTCCCATAATGTAGAAAACTTTTCTATCAATTTAGAGGAAGAGGAGTCTGGTCATATAAATCTAGAAGAGGGTAGTGAACACACTGAGGATTTCGAGTCAGAAGCCCCTCCTGATAGCTCTAAAAAAGGGGACATACAAACCATAGAGTCTAGTAGCATAAGGTTAAGGGTTCTAGCACTAGATGACCTAATGTTAAAAATATTGAAACCACTACAGCTAGCTCTAGAGGTAAGAAGAAACGACGTAGTGGGTGAACCTCAGCTGCTATTTCAGAATTATCTCAAGAAAAGAGACAATTGTCGACCGATCCCACAAATTCGCTAGCAAATTTAGCTAATGTAGCCAATGGTTTAAGCCCTCAGAAAACTGAAGAGGTTGGAGATTTAACAATAGTGGCCAGAGTCTGCTAGAAGACCAAGAGAACAAAATTTGTTGCTAGAGAGTTAAGAAGGAGTAAGAGAAAGAGGTCGTAGATAGACTCTGATGACCCTCCACAAAACCAAAAGATGCCTAAACAAAACCCTGAAATACTACCCCAAAACTCTCTAGTCTCAGAAGAAATACTGATCAACCAAGAAGAAATTCTTGAAAAAGGCTTTGTTTAGGATGAGTCTACACTAGCTAAGCAAACAAGTGATGACAACCTTGGAAACCTTGAAGATCAAGAAGTTGGGGAATTTGAAAACCCTCATGCCACTAATCAGGAAGGACACGAATTAGAATAGAAAACAAAGAATGAAGTGAATGTGTTGGATAATCAGGAGCAGGAAAATGTTGATGTTCCCCATCATGAACAAGAAGGAAAACATGAATCATAGGCAGAAGAAGAATATGAAGAGGAGCATCCCCTGCTAACTAATGATGAAATCTACAACATGCCAAATCTAGTGACTAAATTGACTGAAGAAAATGAAACCCTATAGAAATAGGTTCAAACTGTAGAGTCACTCAACATCTCACAAGAAATAGAGATCAATCAGTTGAAGGAAACACTTGAACAAGAAAAATTCATTGACACACCTATGATGACCATTTAGGAACATGAAAAACAAGTATACGAGTTATTTCAGCTATGGATTAAGGAGATCACAAACACCATGCATAAATTCACTCCTCCCCCTCCTGGTTTGTATCTTGCATTCTTTTGCATGAGGACATGCAAAGTCTTAAGCTAGGGAGAGATGATGGGGGAAAATTGTGTCTTTATTTTACCTCTCCATTTGACTTTAACCCTTGTTTTCCTAATATTCCTATATTTCCTATCACTTTTCGTTAATGAACTCGAGATATTCTATGAAATATGAGGAAATGTAAGAACTAGTGAAAAATACCAATTCCTTTGACTGTTACTAACTATCTTTGTGATTTTGGTAATAGGAAATATTTAAGTGGTTGACATCAAGGCATGAAGAGCATCGATGGATGAAATTTTAAGCCGATTGGAGTCATTTTTGTCACTTTGGCCATACTTGTGCCAAGATCAACAAATCTGTTTTGAAGTTGTTATGTTGCTTTAAGATATTGTCAAAAGACTTTAAATCATTTTTTATTGTCTTTTGAGGTTGTTGGCTGTAAGCCACAACAACCAAAACTATCATTCATTTTTTTTTTTCTGTAGAACTATTATAGGTTTAAAATAGTTTGTGGTATATATGTGTGTGTATACTGAGAGTCAGATAGATAGATATAATAGCAATCTTATACTAGTGTTAATATTGTGTTCATACTTTATTTGCTGCAATTTGAATGAATGATAATTAGCTTGGAGTAGTCTATATTCGTGAGTTTTATCTCCTGACAATCAGCAGAGGCAAGGCCCACTTCATCGATTACCTGGTGATTATTACAATAGAGTTTGTTATGTGGTAATGTATTTTTTAATTCAACATATCGAATCTTGTGCTTATATTTAATTATCAGATTTCTTTTAGTATGTTTGATGATTATTATCTTTCCTAGTATATGTCCACATAGTGAATGTTCATTGGCATGATTAAAAGATAACTAAAGCTTGTTGGTAGATTATGATCAATCACAATTACTGTTAAAACATGAAATCGTATTACATTTCGCAGAGGTGTTAATCAGTGTGATTGATAGTAGCATAATAACTTAATCTAATTATGTTTTCATTCATTTATTTGATTTTGGTTTTGTTTAATTTATTCCCCTAAAGGTTGCTTAGCTTGTTAAATTCATTATTAATTTTGTTTTGTTGTGTGTTAGTGTTTTGTTCCCTGATACATAGGTTCCTGTCACACAAATGACAGGAGGTCTGTAGAACTAGATTTATGAAAAAATAGAGGGTGTGTTAGATGCATCCATCCCCCCTTAGTTCATTAGTTCCAACCCTTAGGTAGATTGCCGCAACACTGTTCACAATCTTACGTCCCCAGATTGACACTTGAAGGATAGATTGAGGAAACCATTGTGAAATTTCCAAAGATTAGCCCAAACATGTTTGTCAACAAAAGATAGAATTGGGTATGTGCGAGATCATGATGGGCCAAAAAGTGGTGATATGATGGGTATGTGGCTAACGACTTTGTTTTTACCCAAAATTGATGAAATGAAAAGGGTTTTTAAAGGAGATTCTCGTATTTACACCAATATAAATTATGCTTTACTTTCAATTTAATAAATAATTATTATTCATTTTCTATTTGAATTATGACAAAAGTCCTGATTGATAGGTTGATTGGAAAAAATCTATAGCTTTCAAACGATATCACATTTTTTGAATCTGAAACATGCATCACATTCTATGCTTCGCATACTATAGGATTATTTTTAATTTCATGAAGTTTTGACCAAGTTAAGGTGGTCAGACATACGAGCTTTTATATTTTTTAAAAGTTGTAATAAAAAAATCATAATTAATTATTTACTTGGAAAAAAATTACAAAAAATATGCATCACATTGGGACATGAGTCCTCTACTTATATGTAAAATATTATAAAAAATATTATCATTTTATTGTGGTTAAGGTGGTCAAACAAACACCCACTTCTTATTTTTTCCCTAAAATTTAAGTACTACTACATTGAAATTTCAAATTTTCACCAAATAGATTTTTTTTAAATAAACCTAGTAGTTTAGAAAATACATTCAATTTGCTATAGATTCTATTCTTACATATTTTTGAAATAATATACATAACTTATTCAAATTTTTACGTCAAGTTGCCTAACTCTGATTTTTCTGAATTTTTTGCCATTTAAGGGCCTATTTTTTTCATGATGATCCTACACATACCCAATTATAAGAACAAATTTAGCCCACAGTTTAATCCAATCACTTAGGTGGCATGAGCGTAGGAGAAGTGAGAAGGAAATGTTTTAATTGATCAAATACCATTTAACAATCCATTGTCGATGTCATTCCAACATCCTTCTTTATCAATTGAAATTTTGAAGTTAAGTTTGGTATGTAGCATTGAATCGCTCCCAACTGACCTAAGAATTTTTTAACTATTGATTCATTGGTAGGAGGGGTTTCAACCATAAAATAATTACTTTCACTAGGTTAACATCAATTCATTAACAAGAAACAATAAATTCTAGAAAATTTCCACCATTGACCCCAAAAATACACTTCTCAAGATTTAACTTGACTTTATACTTATGTAGTCTTGTAAAGATTATGTTGAGGTCCTCTATATGTTATGATCTCTTGAATTTTGTAAGTCATCTAGGTAAGAATCCACCATTTTGTGAATAATATCATAGAGGATATGTGTCATAGCCCTATGTTACATCACTTTAATATTATTTAATCCAAAATACTTTACCACATAACAAAAGGTTCCCAATGAGGTTGAAAGCGTTATCTTATTTTGATCAACTTCTTTAATGAAAATTTATTTGTAACTTAAAAATTCATCTATAATAGATAGCATCTCATATCCAATGATATAATCCACTATTTGATCTACTAAGGGAGGAAAATCATCCTTCAAACATGCCTTGTTGATATCCTTAGAATTGAGACATATATGTGATGTTGGAAAAAGGTATCTAGGGAGTAAATCACTCTTCTTCCAATATCACAAGGGAAAGAAACATCAGTGATCTCAAACACTCACTTGGATACTAACCTCAATGGAAGAGATAAAATGGTGGGTTGGGGTTTTAGTCCTTTAGTGTGTGTGTGTTGACTAATTGATTTTTAATTGATTTAACTTGAAAATGCAAAGATGTACCTAGGTCAACTATGAAAATGCAACAAACAAAGATGTTTTCTAGAAAATACAGAACTAAAAGCAGGAAATAGAGTTCAAAAGAGTAAAGTGCAGATATAGAGGAAACCAACATAAATATGAGATTGAGGTAGCTAGATAGGGATGCTAGGCATCCTTGACCTGAAAAAAATACTCATAATTAGAATTTAGATCTCAGTTGGCCTTTTTTTGTAGGTTCGTCTCCTTTAGATTTAGTGTTAGAACTTCGTTTGTCGCTAACAAAATCCAATTTCTATAATTTTTTGACTTATAGGACTTGAATTCTTGAATGAACAATTAGGTCTTCAATCCTCTCCAATTTCGTTTCAAATCTGTAACCTACACACAAGAAAGAGGGGAAAGAGTTGTGTCATATAGGGGCTTTCCTATGTCAAACCCTGTTTTGGTGTTTCTACCTCCACAATGGCTATGATGATATAAAATAGAGCTTAGACTCAATCATAAAGAGACTAAATGATAAATAAGTGATAAATTGACAATTGTTATAACTCACCACTCATATTTACATTCTTTGATGGATTGAATTGATTGTACTCATCACCTTCAAGGAGAATTCAAATGCTTGATTTGAAGTCTTGCAAGTGTTGCACTCACAAAATAATTAAACATGAAACATAAACTCACATGAACATATGATGCATTGCTAACATGATGATTGATTGAAATAATGTTGTTGTAATTATGCTCTTGGCTATTTTTAGGATGCTCCAATTGCTCAATTCATTTCACTAGGATTTCAAATGGTGAAAAAGATTTGTATTTATATGCAATTGTTTAATTTCAAGTATAAATTAATTACCAACAACTAACAAATGACTTTGGATTTCTAAATGCTAAAATGCCGACACTAACATATTTGAATTGGGGGAAAAATAAGTGGGATAGGGGCACTGGGTGCCCCAATACAAACCTATTTTGGGACCTTAAGCATTAATAAATAAATATTAATTCCTTAATCCCAATTCAACCTTTGATTTTTCTAAAGATTATTATGAACTAATGAGAAAATTAAACACCCAATTGGGTCTAGATGCACATGAGGGGGAGCTAAACCAAGTGTGAAATTGTCAAGGATGACAATTTATGATGCTACATTTATCCCCAAATTTAATGAGTATGAACTTACACTCAGTCTCACACTAAATTAAGGATAAGACAAGAAAGGTTCGACTGTCCAAATATTGAAGAGATAGGATGACATCAAATCTAGGGGATGGATGAGCCCCTAGGATCAAGATCCCATGAAAAAACATTATAGGAAAAAGGAAAACACATACAAAGTGCAATGTAGCATGACAAACATGAAGCATACATGATGAAACACAAGGCTAACATAATGCAAAAATAAAACATAATGAAAACATAAAAACATATAAAACACGATGCAAATATAATTCAAACACAATTCAAAAAGGAGTATGACAATCAAAAACTAGAAAGCTCCACATAAATCTTACTAGGATCCATACCCAAGGCATTCATGAATCACATGCTAACAAAGTCTAATATTTTCTAGGTGACCCATGAACCAAAACCATTACAGGCTAGTAAAGTCTGATATTCACTAAGTGATATTTTGACAAGAAACAACACAAGCTAGTGAAGTCTGATATTCAATAGGTAAGTTTCTACAAAAATATCAAATGAGAAACACACAAGGGCTAGTGAAGTCTAATATTCTCTAGGTGTGTTCTCATGTCAACCATACCAGAATTATAATCCTAATAATTTTGATAAGGTACTACAAAAGTGATCAATATTCCAAAATACATCACAAAGCTCAACATGCATGAATAAAGTGAAGCACATAATGAAATGCATTCCCCCACCTTAAATTAATTGCTAACACCAACCAAGATCAATTTCCTTTAAAGTAGAATAAAACAACATATGCAATATGCTAAGGCCATGCAAGCTTATTGGAAAACCCTATGGCAATGATATGCTCCCAATCAAAGCTAGCTCATGACAAGGGGTTGCCCCTAAGATAAAGCCACATTAACAAGACAAAAATAACACATAAGGGATCCATAGATCCGAGGTTGGTATAGACAATAGATAATATATAATATGATCATGTTCAAAATCAACATCATTACCCAAATACTTGTGGAACTATGAACACAATGGAGAAATGACAACATAAATGCTTTTGGGTCAGCATGGAAGAGGCCTAAATGTCTCAACACTTTGCATCATTCCCAAAATGAATACAAAAAATACGTTCACAATATAAATATGAATGAAGATATAAATAGATGAATGCTACAAAAAAATTATTTTCTTTGTATCCTTGTGCCAATCAAGAAAAAGGGTCATCCAAAGAAAACTAACAAACACAAATATACACCAAGTAGCACATCACAGGGGATCACATCATGTGCAATAAAATACACAATAAGTATCACACGTGTGAGCTGATTTAAATTAAATTGTCTACATCCTAATCTTTCTCATCATAAATGGAAGGTGGACAATACACTAAAGGAAATACAACAAGTGCAGTGCAAGGAGAAGCACCAGGTTCAAAATTTGGTGGATCACTCTCCTCAAGAGGATCATCATGGTTTCTCTCATCTAAATTCATTGATTTGAAAAGTATAATAGCTAATTTGTTATTATGTAACAAGAATAATGGGAAATGATTGAAAAGACAAATTATAGAAATTAGGGTTAGAAATCATTAAACACCTAGAATTAAGAGATAAATTACACCCATTAACCAATGAAGTTGAATACAATGAATTAAATGAATAAAACATAAATCAAGAACACAATTCTATAAAGATAAAATTACTCAAAAGATACATGCAAACCTAACCTAGTACTCCATTGTTGAATTATGAGAATTCAATATGTGGATTTCTTAATTATGCGTAACCCATATTGCAAAAGCTTGTTGATGAAGATCTTAACTCACAATGATAGCTCAAATGCTCAAAATGATGAAGAAATTATTAATGCTCAAGCTCACAAATATTGTGAATTCTCCAAGGATTGTGAATGAATTTGAATTGAAGGAAAGGGTTTATTTTATAGATTTCATGAAGGTTTGATCAATGGTGGAGATCAAAGGATGTAGATCAAGGGATGCAATTAGATCAAGAGATCAATGTATGAGATTGAATGAGAGTTTCAGTTAACTGAAGATGATCCCCTTATTTAAGGAAGATATTTGAAGATATTTTGGAGGGAAGATATTTGAAAAGAGAATGTTCCCTTTTTTGAAAATGGAATATGTCATGTGCAAGTTGGAGGAAAATTAGCCAATTAAATAATTAAGAAATTATTTAACTATGATATGAGAGGTGTAGTGTCCCAAATTCACCCTTGAAAATTTCAAACTATGTTTTTCTCCCCCTAAATTATTAATCTTAATTAACCTCCTAATTTTCTAAATTATGCATTTTGGGGCCTATTTTTATAGTTTTTTGATAAACTACAAGCATAGAAAAAATGCATTTATTTAATGTTTTTCCCCTAACATCTAAATCCCCAAAAATTAGGGCCAGGACTAGGACGCCCTTGGGTGGCTTTGTCCCCTTATTTTTTCATGCTCAAAATTTGAATATGTCGGTGTCAATATTTTACTATTTGATTTAATTTGCAAAGTTCGGTTATCAGGATCTATTTTTTGGAAAATTAGAATAATTGCATATAAATACCTACTTATTGCATCATTTGAAATCTAACAAGATCTATCTAGCAACAAGTGATTATTAAGAGCAAGGATTACTATCAAGAGCAAGTCAAGAGAAATATTTCAAAGATTCATTACAACAATTCAAGATTCAAACATCATGCCAAATCCTATGTGAATTCATGTATGCTCATGTCATCATTGTTTGTGAAGGAAAACCCTTGTTGTAGGTCTTCAAGCAATTCAAGCATTCAAGCAAGCAAGATCTAAGAACTTAAGGTGATGTGCATGAATTTTGTCCTTCAAGGAAGCCATTAAAGGGTGGTGAGTTTCAAAAATTTGTTGATTCATCATTAATTCCTATCACTTACCATTTCTATCACCGACATTGCCATTATGGAAGTGGAAACACTAAGACGAGGTTTGACCAAGGCAAGCCCCTAAATGGCATAACATTTCTTCTCTCTTTGAATGTGCAAGTTTCAGGTTTGAAGAGGATTGAAGGAAGTGTGAAGATCATTAATTCATTATTTCATTCAAATCCCTACACCTTGTCAATTCATGGAAACTCACCTAACAAATTATGCGACAGTGATCTGACAAGTTTGCAAGTGGTAATTGGGAGCTCATATCCAACATCAGAGGATTGTGAAAATAGATCTAGGACACCCCTACAAAGATAGAGAGGCCCTTGGGTGCCTATGTCCTCCTATTTTGACTAATACCAAATTTATATGAAAGGTACACATCACTTTGCACTACACAAATCTATCTACAAATCTATGTTATAGTTTGTCAATTGTCAGAATCTTGCAATTTTTCATATTAGGGCTCATAGTCTAGTTAGGTCAATCAAGGAAAATCAATTCCAATACATTCCAAGACTCAAAAATATGAAGATACAAGTCTAATTAACTTGCCTTCATGGTTGAAATTCAATCTAATCACCTTGTTGATCTCCATCTTAATGAAACACTAAAAAAGGCCGCACACACCCGAAATTTAACCCTAGGTTTTATACATTAAACTTAGGGTTCTCTTTTCCTTTGTTTCATTTTGGTGAACCTGGCTTGTTAACATCATATACCTTCTAAAAATTCACCCTAGATCTAGGTTTAGCATTACATTTTTTTGCATTGTTTGTTCAGGGTTTCATTTTTGCATCATAAAATACATAAAAATTCAAAAAAAAATTGTATCTCATATTGCATCATAGGTTGTAATATGATTACTTTTAGTCATTTAGGTCAGATCTACATTCAAAATTACATTAAAAATTTTCATTTCTTGTCCAAGAATTGTTACACATTTGCATTTGAATTACATTATCTTAAATTGAGAAAATTCTAGAAACATACTTAGTTGCAGACCTTACACAAAAAGAAAAACCTTAGATAGTCGAACAAACAGTCAAATTTTAAGTTTTTAGAAACCATGACAAGGACATAGACACCCTTGGGTGCTTCTACCTTGCTACACTTGGATCAACAATTTTTTTCTTAGGTCTCTTTCTTTGTGTCTTCAGTCTATTTCCACTTGCAAACCTCTGATTTGGAACTCTTAATTGCATTCATTTAGGAGTATTTCATATAGCTCAAAAAAGTAAAAAATATGCATTGTTTTGATTCAAAATTATCATTTTCAGATTGAGAGAATGAAAGAGAAAGAGAAGAGAGCTATAATTAGAGAGTGATAGAATGAATGAGAATGGGAGTGAAAAGATTGGTTTTGTTCAATTGCATGGGTGGGAGGAGCCGTTACTCTCAAAAATTGACCATAGGGAAATGTATCACGGGTAAAGATTCCAAGATTCCTCATTTGAACTCACAAAAGTACAGGGACGCTAGTGCATCGTGTAGACATTCACACTCCATGTAGGTTTCCAAATCATCTTTTTGCAAGAAACAAGGTGGCAAATTGTTGTCGCTTCATCATTGGTCCTTATGGGGTTGACATCATGAAATTCTAATCCATAAGGTTCTTTTCATAAATGCAGCTAGGTGCCATAAATGCAAGGGTCAAATGCACAAATGTGAAATTGCTACAGGGTTCAATTTTATGACATTACACATTGTTATACACTTGCATTAGCATAAATTGAGAAAATTCTAGAAAAATATTCACTATCAAACCTGTTTGCAACCAAATCTAGAAACCTTGAACACTATAATACACAATGAAACTTTGAATTTCCCAACACCTTGTCTAGGACATAGGTGCCCTTGGGCAGCTCTATCCTACTACTGTTGGTTGAAAAAAAAAATTCTCACATTTTTGTTGAATTGTGTTTTTTGTTTGCTTTTGTTGTCTAACTTTAGCTTTTGCTTGTTCTACTATGGTTATTTGACTGTTTAGTGTTCATCTTGTGTACACTTAGTGCTTTGAAACTTGCATTCAAGCTTCATGATCTAGTGTCTAATTTCCAATACTTTAGTGGGACGTAGTTGTAGACTTACGACATCTCTCACTATTGTTACATCCATAGTGGATCCAAAGTCTTCCAACTCTTTCATGCAAGGTACTGTCAATACTCATCCCATTTTGGACTCTATCCCTAATGCTATAATACCAATGACAAATTTATAATCAATTATTTTTACAGATGTTGACAAACTGAAACAATCAGACAAAGATTTAGGACTTCAAGACTTTGTGAGTATTGAATCTCTAGTTGGCATAGCGGTTCCTATAATAGATAACATGAGGAAATTGCGATTAGTGATGCCCAAGGATTAGAGGTTTTGCATAGCCTAGCCCATATAGTTGATGCTAATGTACCTACAATGGCTAGTTACACTCAAATTCAAGGAGGAAATCAAGTCTCCCTCCCTACAACTATAGCCTCTATCCCCACATACAAAAACCTAATTGTCACTTCAACGATACAACAAAGCATTGGAATAACTCCAATCTTAGGCCTTTCCACTGGAAATCCTTATGGTTTTGGGTCCTCACATGTTACACCTCAATTTTAATCCCCTCTCATAAATTTGTAACATAGTAGTCCACCAAGCACATACACAATCCCACCCTATCCACCCCATTCCCAAAACATGTCAAGTAATGATTCAGTCATAAACCAACTTTTGTAAAACATGGCATCACTTCAACATAAAATTTCAACATTAAACCAAAATCAAAAAATACAACCATCATAATATGTCAAAAGGAGCCCACTATCACTTGAAATATTGAAAACACCCATGCCACAAAACATAGAGATACCTCGATATGCTAAGTACAATGGTAAAGGAGACCCTAGAAATCATATATCGGCATATACCGCCTTGTGTAGTGACTTCATTTTCAAGATAAACTCCTAGATAAATTCTTTCCTAGGTCATTGAAAGACATGGCTTTAGAATGGTTTTGTTCATTACCGAATAACTCAATCCACTCTTTCAATGATCTTTTTGATGCATTCCTCCAACATTTCCAAGTAAACATTAGTCTAAAGATTACCCTAACTGATCTAGTGTGATGCAAATAAAGGAAAAATGAAAAGGTAACAGACTTTATAGGGAACTATTAGTTTCTTTATTCACAAATCAATCTTACTCTCCCTGATGTGGATGTTCAAAGAGTATTCATTGAAAACTTGCAACCAAGCATAAGGGATAAAATCCTATCAATAAAATATCCATCCTTTATACACTTGTGTATGACCCTTCAAGATTATTAGAATTTGGTTAGTCAGTATGAAGAGACATCTTCACCAACTCCTACTAAGAAATCCAAATCCATACCTCAAAAAAAATATCAACCATTCAAGAAAAAAAATGAGAACTTTAGCAAGATAAATACACCTCAAACAACCAACCAAATTGAACCACAAGTTGTAGCCATAACTTCAAATCCATCCCAATTTAGATCAAGAGAGAAAATTTACCCATCTACCTGATTCCCTTCACTCAATCATATTGCAGCTCTTGAAGAAGAACTTAATCCAATTTCCTACAATTAGACCTGTGGACATAACCAGACCTCTACCTACAAGCTTCAATTCAAAAGACTTTTGTCAATATCATTGCACAAATGGACATGATACAAAACAATGCATGCATCTTAAGCATCAAATTTAAGACCTAATTGATTCTAATCACATCTAGTTGGGTGATGTTAATGATCAAGGAAATAAATATTTTACCCAACCTAACCAAAACTTGTAAATTTTTACCAATCAAATGCCAAATCATTCGTCCAACTTTTCTGCAAGCTTGTGATGTTAAGAATGATGAGATGAATGTTGATAAAATAGAAGACATGAATAATGATAAGTATGATGATAAGAGTGATGAGGAGGATGGTATACAAGATATGGTCACACTCATATATGTTCAACCTCATAAGGACCAAACCACTTTGTTACTTGACATTGCTTTCACCTATATTGACACATCCATACATGCACCCAATGGTCCTCTCTATATCATCAGATGTATTAATGAAAATCCTATAAATGGGATACTCATTGATCCCATGTGTTTAGAGAATGTGATTTTATTGAGGAATTCTAGTTTGTGCATGAACTTTATCAAGATTGTTATGAACAGTCAAAAGCATGGTGTAAACTCATGATATTTTTTCTTGCCCTATGATAGGTTTGATCACTCTTCCTCTTAAAGTTGGATTGAAAAAATTAGATGTATCATTATCCATAATCTCGATGTTAAACCAATTCCATGTGAAGCTAGGCTCATGGATATAATCCATGAATATTATCCCATTGGCTATCCACAAGTGCATAAAGTTCCTACTTAAAAACCAGATTTTTACAGTTCATCATAATGAGTTTAATCCTTTGTCCTCACGTGGAAAATTTTCATTAGATTTATTTTGGCCTCAACCTATTGAACCTATTAAGCCTAGTGAGGATTTATTTTTCCGATCATACCAAAAGTTTAAGGTAAAGCACATAACAAAGTTATCCCTTACCAATATTCTTGGGAATAATAAGACCATGGTTGTTCCTCCTCATCCACTAGTTGTGGATGAACCTATGCCTAAAGAAAATACCTTTCCAGGTAACCAAGGTAAATATGCCACAATTCCTCCACCCATATCATATAAAAGACCAAGGGACAATCACATAATTCCTTTTGTGCCTCCAAATGTAAAACAAGTGTATAGACCTAAAGAGACAATGGTTTCCCAACCCCCGTTGGTTCCTTTAGTTCCTCCCTTAAGGGAAGATAAGAGACCAATGGTCTAGAAACCCACTCCTACACCATCACAAATTGAAAACCATGCAAGAATAAATTGAAATGATAAAGAGTGTAGGTGTAGACACCATGCTATTGCTTGTCAATTGGAAGAAAAGAATAAAAAAGCACTTGAAAATCAAACACCTATGCAAGAAAATCAAGAATAATTTAAAATTTCACCAAAATAGGACATGGAACCAAAACAAGAAGTAAAACAAGAGCATACAACTAACATTATCATTAAATCTCCCATGGTGATAAATTTGGATGATGAAGATGAAATTGCTAAAATTGATGAACAAGTGTATAATGAGCTAAATGTGTTGTTTTCAAAGTCTATGAATTTAGATGGGGGCAACCGTGATGATACTCTTGATGAGAGTGACACACCACGTGTTGAACCTAGAGATTCTCCTAGAATGACACATGTTTTAGTCACTTTGGCTAGTTGTACACCTTCCCTATATAATGAGCAAGAATGGGATGGAAATGATTTACTTTAGATTGGCTCACATGTGTGGTACTCCTTTGTGTTTACTTATGTGTTCTTTGTGTTTTATTGCACATGATGTGATATCTCATGTTGTGCTTCTTGGCATGCCTTTGTGTTTGTGAGTTTACTTTGGATGACCCTTGTTGCTCTATTGGTGCAAGGATACAAAGGAAATGAATCTATCATGAAATTATTCTATTTGTATCTCTATTATTCTATATGTCATCAACATTATTTTGTAAGTCTTGTGTTTTCCTTTTGGGGATGATGCAAGGCATCGAGACATTTAGGTCTCTTCCATGTTGACCCAAATGCTTGTTTGTTCTCTATCTCCGTGTTATTCTTCCATTGTGTTTGTTGTTCCATGAGTATTTTGGGAATGATGTCAGTTTTGAGCTCTATTATATCACTATAACAAAGACACATATTGACCCTAGATCTGTGGATCCTTTATGTATTCACCCTTTGTGTTGATTATTGTATTGCATTTTGGGGAAACCCATTATCATGAGGTAGCTTTATTTTGAAACATATCATTGGCATAGGGCTTTCCAAATAAGCTTTCATGACCTTTTATCACATGAAATTTATCAGTTTTCTAACTTAAAGAAATTGCTCACAACATGGCATTTAACAATTTATTTAAGGTGGGGGCATACATTCCATTATGTAGTTCACTTTGTTCACATGTATTGGACTTAGGGGAACATTTATATTGGAAGTTTTTCTTCACTTTGTTCACACGCGCCGAACTTGGTGATGCATTCACATTGGAATTTGTGCTTCACTTTGTTCACACACATTGAACTTAGTGTTGTGTTGGCATAACGTATTGATCATTTTATGACACCTTATCAGGGTTATCAGGGAGTATAAATCTTGGTATGGTTGTTAATGGGTACACACTTAGTGAATATCAAACTTCACTAGACCTTGTGTGTTTCTCATTTTTCTACTTTGTCATAGGTACACACCTAGTGAATATTAGACTTCACTAGACCTAGTGTGTTTCTCATTTGTCTTGGGGGGCTAACCTAGTGAATATTGGACTTCACTAGCCTGTGTTGCCTTCAAATTGTGATTCACCTAGAAATATCAAACTTTTCTATTATGTATCATGAACACCTTTGGTGTAGATCCTAGCCTAACACAACTTGCTAGCCCATGATTACCTATACGCTCCTTTTTGCATGTTATGTTGACATCATGTATATTTGTGTATGTTTTCTTGTTGTATTTCATACATATGTGTGTTCCTTTGTGCTCATGTTGTCTTTCCCTATGATATATGATCTTGGGGGCTTGTGCACTCCCCCTGGATCCTTAGCCATCCTATCTCTTCAACATTTAGACAATTAGACCCCACCTGACATATATTTTCTACTTTAGTGCAAGTTTGAGGGTAAGTTCATAATCTCACTAAAGTGGGGGCTAAATGTAGCATCATAAATTGTCACGCTTGACAATTTCACACTATGTTTTTCTCCCCCTAAATTATTGAGCTTAATTGACCTCCTAATTTCCTAAATTATATTCCAAATCCTATTTTTACCGTTTTCTAAAAAATTGCAAGCATAGAAAAATGCATTTATTTAATGTTTTTCCCTTAGCACCTAAATCCTTGGAAAAGAGAGCTAGGACTGGGATGCCCTTGGGTGGCTCTATCCCCCTATTTTTCTAGGCTCAAAATTTGAATATGTCAATGTCAACATTTTAACATTTGAAATTCAATTTGCAAATATCGGCTATCGGGATTTAATTTTCAAGAAATTAGAATAATTGCATATAAATACCAAGTTATTGCATCATTTAAAATCTAACAAGATATATCTAGAAACAAGTGAACATTAAGAGTAAGAATTATTGTCAAGAGCAAGTCAAGAGTATCATTTCAAATATTCATTACAACACCAAACATCATGTTAAATCCTATGTGATTTCATGTATGTTCATGTCATCATTGTTTGTGAAGGCCAACCCTTGTTGTAGGTCTCTAAGCAATTCAAGCATTCAAGTAAGCAAGATCCAAGACCTTGAGGCGATGTGCATGACTTCAACACTTCAAGGAATCCATTGAAGGGTGGTGAGTTACAACAATTTGTTGATTCATCATTCCTTCCTATAACTTATCATTTCTATCATTGACATTGCCATTATGGAAGTGGAAACACTAACATGGGGTTTGACAAAGGCAAGACCCTAAATGGCACAACATTTCTTTTTTCTTTGAATGTGCAGGTTTTAGGTTTGAAGAGGATTGAAGGAAGTGTGAAGGTTATTAATTCATTATTGTTGGGAAAATGTGTCTCAACCTTGAAATTATATGTGGTTTATTCTTGATAGGATGTATATATATTTATATATATGTTTCCTAGTTACACCAATAGGTGTACAATGGTAGCATAGAGCGAAATGTGAGTGTTAACTTTTTCAGGAAACTTCTAGAATGATTGACATACATTAAATAAAGGATATATTGTAAATTTGGACCGTTCGTTATTAGGTTTTAGATCTAATGGAAAATATTTTGTTGGTCTGTCTTTCCCTAGAATGTAACTCTATTTTATGAGGGCATTGTATTACGACTGCAGTACAAAGAGACGATGATGCTTTATGAGAGTCTAATAGTGGTCATGTTGTCTCTTGATCTCTGAGTGGTGATACTCATGTAAGAAGCTTGCTCTATAAGTATATTGCAATCTTTGTGATTTACTAAATAATATATTGGGAAACTTTTGGAGTGTGGGGTTTTTCTCTTGAAAGGGTTTTTCCCCATGAAAATAATTGTGTTGTGGTATGGATGATATTTATGTTTAAGTTTTTGTAACTATTAAAGATCTATGAAGTTTTGCATTATTCTCCTCTCAAGATTAGTGTAGGAAGTTGTTCCACTACCTTAGCTTTCTTACAAGTAGTATCAAAGCTTGATCACCTTTGGTTCAGTTGTGGGTTGCTGGATTTTTTGAACTAATCCAGATTTGAGTGGGGGCTTGTGTAGAAGATACTTTGTGATCTTCTTGCAGGAATTTTTAGATGACAAGTTCATCAGGGAGAATAGAGGTGGAGAAATTTTCTAGAAATAATTTTGAGATGTGGAAATTGTAAGTGTGGAATAAGTAAATAAGTAAAACAACTAAAAACACTTCTTAATGAAACATTATATCAAGATTTAACAGCAATTAAATAATTTAAAGCACATAAAACTTGAAAGAGTCTCGTTGTTTCCTATCTCCAAAGATTTATCAAGTCACAAAAGGCTCTCAAATTTGGTAAGCAATGTGACTGTTTAAAATGCCAATCTAGAGAATGGAGTGATGCTAAATGCAATGATGTACTTCTATATGGTGATTTCTAAATGATATTGATGCTACTATAATCTATACTGACATGAAACCTGATGGAGCCATGATTATGATTCTATTGATGCTATGATGCTATTTATATTGATAAAAATGTTGATGCTATGCTTAAGATGTTTGATTGCTATTCCTGCTGAGTAAGTTTGCACAAATATGAAAGATTCTGGATCCATTTCCTATTTCAGAAGGTTGTATATATATATTTCATGGCAACACATTGTGACCGGGCAGTACAATAGAGGCTTGGATTCAATCTAGAGAATTGAATGGTGAGAGATTGAGAAGCTTGAGCTGATGAAGGGAATGGTTTCAACCCATGAAAACATTAGGCAGGATGATAGGAAGGATCAAAGGAATGAGATTGAGAGGATTGCTTGCAAATTTGTCTCCACAACTTCCCGTGAATACCAATTGAATTAAATTAGATATTTGAATGAATAGAGGAATTGCTTTATGCCTTTATTTGAATAATTTGATTTATTCAAAATTAGTAAAAGGGAATAAATAATTTAATAAAACAAACTTTATAGAATTTGTTTATTAAATAAATATAGAAGGGATATGATAATTAAATAACAAAGTATTTAACATTCCTTAATTAATTAAGATTGAATGATATGATAATTAAATAAAACAAACTATTGAAGTTGTATATTTAATTAAAATTGAAGAATAGGAGAATGAACTATAAATAAATAATTCTATTTATTTAATAGTAGAAGAATTTAATTATGATAATTAAATAAAACAAAGTGAAATTCATTTATTTAATTAAGACGAAAATAATAAAATAAAGATTGAACAATTTAAGATGAACTATATAAATAAATATTTCTATTTATTTAATAGTAGATGAAATAAAGGTTAATTAATCAAATAAATCATATTTAATTAATTATATTCTCCAGACCATTTTTAGGTGTATACATTTTTCCCCTCTTCGAAGTGATGTGTTTACACATTGCTTCAAAGAAAATTTTGTTGTTGCTGCTAGTATCGACAAGAAAATTTTAGTATGCCCCAGACATGCCCCAGACATTGATTTTCAAGAAATGATGAATATAAGCCCCCTAGAGAGATAAATTAATGATTTTTTTATTTTTTTTATTTTTTTGGAATTTTTCAATTTTTCAAATTTTTATGATTTTTTGATGTTTTGATGATAATTTGATGAAGAGTTGATGATGAAATAATTCATCTCCCGATTAAAAATGTAGAAAGTTGCCCCTAGATGAATTTGTATTAATCTCCCCTTAAAAAAAAATAATTAACCCCATAAAAATCCCACCAAAAATAACCTTTAATAGGTCAAAAAGGTCATTTTCAACCTCATTTGTGCATTTGAGTTTTGAAATCTTTGTGAGAGAGCAATATTGTGCAATTTGGAGCAGGATGTGGATTCCCTATCATACTCACTAGTTCGAGTGTGTGCGACGTCACCAACACCCAACCGCTTATGGACCTCTGATACGTACCCGATAACCCCTCATTTTTTGTGCATTTCCTCATTTTTAATGCTTTTTCCAGTTTTTTAAAATTTTCATATTTTTTAGCGCTTCTGCATGCTGTAGTAGCACTTTTGCGTGTTGTTCTAGTGCTTTTGAGATTTTAGCGCTTAGGAAAAAAAATTAGCACTTTGGTAGGATAGTTTAGCACTTCAATAGTTTTAACGCGTCGAATCAAAATTTTAGTGCTTGGACAGACTGTTTTAGCTCTTTCAATTTTTTAGCACTTATACCTAATATTTTAGTGCATTTCCCCAATGAAATAGCGCTTTTGATGTTTTGGCATGTTGACCATCTGTTATGGTGCTTTTGCCTGATGAAGTAGCACTTTTGATAGTTTGGCACTTAGAAACTCTGTTTTAGCGCTTCTAAGTCAGATTGCAAAAATTCATCAATTTTGTCCTTGATGTTGTCGATTTTCGATCATGTCAGCCTTTGGTTTGATATGATTGATGATCCTGATCAAGTAGATGATGTTCAAATTCATGATAGGCAAGGTATGATGTTTGATTTGATGATAATTATCCTCATGATAGGCGAGGAATAATTTATAATTTGATTGATGAACCTCATGATATGCGAGGTTGATTTGATGTATTGACCTCATGATAGGCGAGGTTCAATGATGTTTGATGATTGACCTCATGATAGGTGAGATTCAATGATTGTTTGCTCCTAAGATTTAATCAAAAGTCTCACCAAGAGCTGATTAGGTTTGATAGGATAATTGATGTGTGATGTTTTGACAAGGAGTACTGACTTTGAATATTTCCTGATAATAGGAGTCGTTGGTGAACCTACAAATTAGAGAGCGATTTCCGTAGACCTTTGATTTGATACGACAGCTGGCCCAACCTGAGACAACTATCATTACATGTTGTCGACTGTCTTCTCTACTTGATATGCCCCAGATTAGGATTAATCAAGGTCTGTTGACAACATTAGCATAGAGGTGGCACAACGAGCACAACACCTTCCACTTAGCCACTGGTGAGATCACAGTCACTCCAAAGGATGTCTGGAGGATTTTGTAGATACCAGTTGTGGGTGATATTGTTGTTTACAATTCATCAAAGCAGGGTGGTACTGATGCTCTTCAGAGGGTATTTTAGGATGCTAGGATTGCTGGAGAGTGGATTTTGTGGTGGGAGATGGTGGATGCTTATCCCACTTTGTTGACAGTTCTTGTCGGATTCATCGGAGGATTCCTTTGTCCTTATCGCAGGTCAAAGGGATTCACTGCTGGTTGGGGCCGTGTACTAGAGAGTATGGTCGTACATGGTACTAGATATGCTTGGGGAATGTGCATGCTTGCCCACCTTTGTCATGATTTGCATTCCACGGTATACCTTAGAGGTTGGAGCTTATCAGTCGATGTTACTTTACTTCAGGTATGGGCGTGGGAGCATATTGCTATCATGCGGCCAATGCCAGTGAGGTAGCATCATGCTAGGTGGCCATATGTACATATTTATGTCTGTCAACTTACTCAACCTAAGGTGGGTAAGTTAGATCACTGGCATAGATTATTAGATGAGATGGAGATAGTTACCTGGCGCCCCTACTTGGATTGTGAGCAGTGGGACAAGGATGACGTGCAGTTGCCATACTTATGTCAGACTTTTACTTTTATTGGGCATACATGATGGGTTTTGGAGAGATTTCTTTTGAGACTAGTGCTTTGGCAATATGACATTGTTCAGGGTATTCCTTAGGGTGTCACACACTATGCTTGGCGACAATTGGATTTGACAGATTAGGGGCCTGGGATATCATATGATGCAACAATGCAGGAGTTTTAGGCTTTACAACCATATATTTGAGAGATTCACTCAGATATTGTGGAGGCACCTGTTACAACAGATTATGCCGCGTACCTTGTTCTGCATTCATTTCCACGCATCACTATTCCTGATGAGCCAACACCATTACCTGCTGGGGAGGAGGTGGTGTTTGCACATCGACGCCAATGGAGGAGAGAGGAGATTGGTGGTGAGGAGATTGTTGGTGGTGAGTAGGATATGGAGGTGGAGGAGGTGGTGTTTGCACATCGACGCCAATGGAGGAGAGAGGAGATTGGTGGTGAGGAGATTGTTGGTGGTGAGTAGGATATGGAGGTGGAGGAGGTGGAGAGTAGCAGTGATGAGGAGGGAAGTAGAGATGAGAGTGATAGTAGTGGTGATGGAGATGGGGAGAGTAGTAGTGGGACAGTGATGGAGATAGTCCAGGCAGATCTGGTGCAGGTGGGTCAGGTCCAGCCTTGGAGGAGTACATGAGGCCTCGCAAGAGGCAAGCAATTGTAGACCCATTAAAGGAGGATGCACAACAATAAAAATAGACACAGATAGTGAGCCTGCAGGTATAGGTTCAGACATTACAGGGCCAACTAACTCAAGCATAGGGTTTGTTGGCACAGACCTAGACACAAATGCAAGCATAGGTTTAGGCCCATGCATAGGCTCTTGCATCAATACAGGCTCAGTTGGCTATAGTGCAGGCATAAATCACAGCCTTGCCAGCTAAGAGGGACACTGCCAGATGGGTTGCAGAGCAGGCTCAGATGACTACCGAGAGACTACAAAGATTGGCATATGGTACCACTTTAGCGGATTACATGCGAGAGGTTGTTCGTATCGGTGAGGAGATAGAGTACTACAGAGGGAAATATTATGATGCAGTTCCCTTCGAGTAGAGAGTCAGCTACGTGCGATCCTGTTTAGGAAGGTCTCGTACCAGGATTGTCAGTGTAGGTGTGACCCAGTTACCTCCTAGAGACCTGAGAGATCCTGGTACTTCTGGTGGTGGAGGAGGTACTTCCCTAGCGATTCCTACACCATCAGGAGCTAGCACTACATAGTCTTGTGATGTACCCTCTGTGATATTTTTGAGATATGATGTATGTTTTGATTGCAACCATTTTTATGATATCTCTCTCTTTAGTTTAGACATCATTGTATACTTGACTTTTATGATTTTGAGATCTATATGATATGCGACAGATTTTATTGATCTATCATGTGTTGTATATGATTATGTGATGGATGCATTTACTTTCTACGTTCTATATGTCATGTGATGATCCTTGTATTATGATGTTATGGATGTAGTTTTATATTCATGATGATATTCTATGATTTATGATGTTCTATTTATGATGTGCATAATGATGATGTATGGATGCCTGATGTATATGTATGCATGATGTATGGATGATGTATGGATGCATGATGTATGATGATATGTATTTTGAGAGTTTATGATAATGTTCCTTTTATGCATGATTATGAATATGATGTCCTAAATGACATATGATGTGGGATGTAAATGGGATGTGTGTACTTTTATTTTGGTGTAAATGAAAATATATGATGTAATAAATGGATGAAAATGATGTATGCTAAATGATATGATTGATGGAAATGTAACTATATGATTTAATAAATGGATGAAAATGATGTATGATAAATGATATGTTAAATGAATGTGTTATATGATGTAATAAATGGATGAAAATGATGTATGATAAATGATATGTTAAATGGACTATGATATATGATATAATTGATGGATGAATGAAAATGCAATGATATAGATTTATTTTTGAGAATTTTTTATGCAAATTTTATGATATGAGAAATATGATATGATCAATGCAAATTATTTGATTCAGATGCATGAATGATGAAATGATAATTAAATGCTTCCTAATGTATGCAAATGAAAATGATGATGCAACTACATGATCATGATGATGTATTTGTAAATGTCAAGTATACTCAATCTTTTATGATAAAAGATAATCATTAATTTGAATCCCTTCATGAGCTTTTGTAACAAACACTCTGCAGATGTAAAAACTATAATGAATGCAATATAATATTGCCATACAAATCTACATGCAAATATTGGCATTTTAACAGTACTTTTGCTTTGTATCATCATAGAGCTTTTAAAATGTTGAAAGTAAGTACAAGCATCAATGGTATAATTTAGACCATAATGACCTGAGTACTACTTCCATGATTTTTGATATTGCATGTGAACACAAGCATCTAGGTATAATTAAACCGAGATGACTTGAGTACTACTTCCATGATTTTTGATATTGCAAGTGAACACAAGCATCTAGGTATAATTAAATCAAGATGACTTGAGCATTTCTTGCATAAAACAGACAAGAATTAACCACCTTCCTATATGAATTGGAATGTCATCCATGATACTTTGTAGAGCACTTCCCGTGACAATTCACATAGTAATTATGATTAATTCACAAACAATAGACAAAGAAAATACCATTCTCCTTCCTTGCTTCTTTAGTTCAATACATCATTGAGTTGCTCCAAAAAATGATAATAATGATCAAAGTACAACATATCCAACCTTTGCTTAAAGTATTTCAACCATTATTCAGATTAGATCATCCATCCCGATTTTATGATGTTTTTGTGATTTTTGAGATTTTTTGACCAAAGACCTAACCTAAAGACCTATCCTAGGGGCCTCGGGGGCTGATCAAAGATTAGCCTTGCCTAGATTATACACACAGAGATCACGTAGTTCGGCTGACATAGACTCATGTTTTTAGCTTTTTGCAACTGACTTTTAGACCTTTTTTTTTGGAATTTCTATTGTGATTATGGATGTCCGATGTTGTTCCTGATGGTGATGTTCGTGTTGGGTTGTGTTTTGATAAATTTTTTTATTTTGTTTGTCTTCCTGCTATTTATCCATATGGTTAAGCTCAAGATTTATTGCCCCCAGTGATGTCCAGATGTTGCCCCCAAGCTAGGGTGAGACATGACCACTTGCAATGATATGATAATGGATGTAAAATGACGGTGAAAATAACGATCATGAAATGTGTCTAAATAGATGAGAAAGCTGGTTTAAATCACAAATAGTGCTTGTTTCCAGGTTTTCACTATATGTTTTTATTGCACTTTTTAGTCTTTTTTTATTTTTTTCTATTTTTTTGTCTTTTTTATCTTTTTGTATTTTTGTGTTACCAAAACGCTTGTTTTCCTGGTTTTCATCAAGGTAACCATTTTTAGAAACTAATCCATGCACTAGGTGATTTAGGTATAGAAATTTCTGAGATGGATATTGTTGATTGGTTCATTGAATAGATCCCCTTCAGGTGTAGACAATTGATATGCTCTTGATCCATACACTGCAATGATGACAAAGGGACCTAGCCAATTAGGTTCAAACTTCCCTTTCTTTTCTCTGCCCTATTGATTTCTAGGGTTTTCCTTTAGGACCAAGTCTCCAACTTGAAAGACTCTAGGTTTTACCCTGTGATTATAACTCCTTGACATTCTTTGGTGGTATGCTTTCAAATGATTGACAACCTGTTGATGATGTTCATACAACAATTCCAGTTCCTATAGTCTAGAGACTCTATATCCTCATCTGTAATGATACCCTTCAGTGAGACTTAGAGTAATGGTATTTCTACCTCGATGGGTAAGATGGCCTCTGATCCATATACCAAGGCATATGGGTGTTTCCCATGTTGGTGTTCTGATGCTAGTTCTGTAGGCCCATAATGCAGGATTGAGTTGAACATTCTAGTCACATCCAACATCGTTAACCATTTTCTTTAGTATTTTTAGAATTGTCTTGTTTGAGTCCTCTGCTTGGCCATTTCCCTGAGGATAATACGGTGTTGAGAAACGATGTTGGTTATGAAAATTTTCACACGATTCTTGGACGTCCTGGTTCTTAAATGGTCTTCCATTTTTTGTAGCTATGGATTGTGGTATGCCATACCGATAGATTATGTAGTTTAGTATGAAAGACGAGATCTGCTTTCTAGTGATTGTTGTTAAAGGAACCACTTCTATCCATTTTGTAAAGTATTATGTTGTTGTGATTATGAACTTGTGTCCGTTGGATGAAGATGGGTTTATCTTTCCTACCAGGTCTAGTCCCCACTGAAAAAAGGGCCATCTTGAGGTAAATGGGCATAATTCTTGTGCTAGTGTATGGATTAGATTTCCATGGATTTGACATTTTTGACATTTCTTAACAAATTGATAAGACTCCTTTTCTATGTTCGGCCAATAATACCCCAAACATAGGAGTTTACTTGCTAGGGTTGGTCCACTTGAATGAGTTCTGTGAACCATTTGAATCTAGACCTTGCACAAACACAATAAACATGCAAACAATTAGATCAAACACAAGGTTAGAAACAAATGATTCCTCAAGAAATCCATTTGAAATTTGTAAAAGATAAGAAATGAAAATGAAGAACACAAATGAAACAATTAAATCCTATCTAATGCAAGCAAACTCTTGATCTCTTGAGGGAGTTGGTGCCAATTTGATGTGGAAATTGGCCCTTTCCCAACTCCAATGCTAGCTTTGATGATTTGATGAAGATTGTGATCCACTTTGATGAAGATTGATGAATGTATGCTCCAAGCTAAAATCTGCAAAAAACCTAGCTATGATTCAATGAGATGGATGAGAATTGCTAAGTATTTTAGCATGGTAACTTTGCTTGAGATGTGGATGATCAAATGCATGGTGAAGCATTCTATTTATAGAATGTTGAAATGGAAACAAAGCCAAAATAGAGCAATGTGGGACAAAGATTTGGCCAATGGAAAAATGCCACTTGTCCAAATGTGATTGGATGAGGAATGAGCAAGTTTTGACAAATGTGCCAATAAATGCATTTTTGAATTTGAATTTTGAGAAAAGACATGTAAGAGGGGGAAAGAAAATTGCATTAAATGCCACTTGGCTCAAGGCAAGGACATGTAAGAAGAAGTAAATGCCTTGTTGGAAGGACTTGTAAGAGAGAGTAAATGACATGTTGGAAGGACATGTCATTCAAATTTTGAATTTGAAATAGAAGAATATTCCTCCAAAAGATGCTTTGTTGAGGGAAAACATTCAAGGCAAGGACATGTTAATGACATGTTAGAAGGACATGTCATTCATTTGAATTTGAAATAGAATGATGCTTTAATAAATCAATAAATTGATTTATTTGTGCAAGTGGAGATATCTAGAGAATGCAAGTGGGGGAGATTAGTATTTAATCATGGTTAGATTAAATAAATGATGATTATGTTAGTTTAATGATGATTAGGTGAGTTGACTTATTTTGACTTAGATTTTTGGATTAATTTAAATCAAACAAGAGAGGAAATGATTTAATGAGTTTAATTAAATAAACATGTTTTGATTATTTAATTAAAGAGATTGAAGTAAGATTAAATTAAATAAGATTTTAATTTATTCAATTTAATAGATAGACTTTAGAGATTTAATTAAATAAAATTAATTATTTAATTAAAATAGGGATAGAGAATGATTTAAGAGACTTAATTAAACACATGATTTGTTTAATTAAGAGAAGAAAACAAATGAATTTAATCAAATAAAGATATTCAATTAAATGGTTAGGTCAGGGAATGATTTAGGATGAAATGATGTTAGTAGATCAGAGTTAGATGCACAATGTCAACTTGTACATTTTCCGTGTCTACAAGTTCCACAAACACTTTCATGAACCTTATGTAAGGCAGATTCAGATTCGTTGTGTTCTAGACATCAAAGAAGAGTACCATCTAGACCTCAATGGTAAAGGATATCCACAATCAATGCATGTCAAGCAGATTGGTGGATGAAGTTATGCTTTTGGTTTCTAGAAAGATCAAGAGGAAGGATATTATCCTTGAGGTAAGTATAGATCTCTCCATCTAGTGAGTTTTGAAAGTCAATTATTTGACATATGGTCTGTGATTCATGATTATCATAGGCAGGGTTAGATACTTGTTCTACCATAAACTCATAATGACCTTTCTTTTCTAGTAATTGCAAAAGGGAAGCAATTGTCGCCATAGCATCCTCTGCTTTGTTCTCTGCCATTGGTATCTGTTCAAACTTGATCTCCACGAAGTACTTTTTAAGATCATCTATCATTTTCTTATATGGCATGATTTTTTCATCCTTTGTCTGATACTCATCATTTACTTGATAGATGACAAGTTGTGAGTCCCCATACACTTGTATTTCTGTGATGTTCCATTCAATAGCCACTTTGATGCCAATAATCAATGCCTCATACTTAGCCACATTATTGGTACATGGAAACATTAGTCTATATGACCTTGGGATGGTGTGTCCCTGAGGTGTAACAAATAGAATTCCCACACCAGATCCTCTTTGTGTGTATGATCCATCAAAATAAAGTCTCCATTGTCATGTGGTAATATTGAGAATGTCTGCATCTAGAAATTCAATGTTCATTGGATGATTATCTTGTAACAGAGCTTCAACTAATTGATCAACTATTACCTGTCCTTTGATGGCTTTTCGGTCTACATACTAGATGTTGAACTGACTTAAGATCATGACCCATTTTGCTAGTCTCCCTGTTAGAGTCACTTTGCTGAGTAGATATTTTAATGGGTCTATTTTAGTGATTAGTCAAACTATATGAGTCAACATGTAGTGCCGAAATTGTTGGGTTGCAAATACCACTGCTAAACAAGCTTTTTCTATGAATGTGTAATTTATTTCATAATCATTGAGAGTCCTATTGATGTAGTAAATAGCTTGTTCCTTTCCCTCAGAATATTTTTTTGCTAAGAGAGCTCCTAAAGAAATGTTTTTTGTTGCGATATAGAGTAACAATGGTTCCTCTACTGTAGGTGGCATGAGTATTGGATGCAACATCAAATATTGCTTTATCTGGTTAAAATTTGTTTCACATTCATGATCCCACTTGAATGAGGCATTCTTATGAAGTAGATGATTGAATGGATGGATTTTGTCCACCAATTGTGAGATAAATCTCCTAATGGATTGTAGCCTGCCTTGTAGAGATCGTAATTGACTAATATTTTTAGGCGGCGACATTTCCATTATTGCTTTGACCTTAGCCGGATCCACTTTGATTCCTTTCTCTAACACTATGTATCCAAGGAGCTTTGCTAATGTTACCCCAAACACAAATTTCTTAGGGTTCAATCTAACATTGAATTTTTCCAGTCTAGTAAAGATTTTGTCGAGGATCTCCAGATGTCCTTCTCGGGTGTATGATTTTGCTAAGATTTCATCCACATAATCCTCCATGAAAGTATGTGTCATATCATGAAAAATAGTGGTCATCACCCACTGATATGTTGCATCTACATTTTTCAACCCGAAGGACATGACATTCCAATAGAATGTACCCCATGGACAAGTGAATGTTGTCTTTTCCTGATCTTTAGGTGCTATCTTTATTTGGTTGTACCCTGAGAAACCATTCATTAATGACAAAATGGCATGTCCTTCCATTAGATCCATAATGATATCAATGCTTGGTAGAGAAAAATCATCCTTTGGACACACTTTATTTAGATCTCTGAAATCTGTGCATATTCCGATGTTGTTATCCTATTTAGATACAGGCACAATATTTGAAATCCATTCTATATAATCGATAGACCTAATAAATCTTGCATCCAACAACTTCTTTAGCTCAAATTTTACCATCAAGGCGATGTGAGGATGCATTTTTTTCAATTTTTTCTTGACTGGTTTTATTCCGGTTGGTATAGATAGATGATGCATCAGGAGATTTGGATCTAATCCTGGCATATCAAAATAAGACCAAGAAAAATTGATATGTCGCTCTTCAAATAATTTGGTGAATGCAGGCTTCTCCTGTTCTATCATAGATGCTGCTAGATGTAGAATCTTTTCCTTTTCAGTTGTTCTAAGATTTATGGATTGAGTTGGTTCTACCAGTATTGATGATCTGTCATGGTATTACTTTGGAAGGGTGTCAAATCCTCCATCTTTCATTGCCTCAAAAAGGTTTTCACTGTTAGATACGTTCTTTATTTTTTCCTTTTCAAAATCTAATGGTGCTTCAAAAAGGTTTTCACCATTAGATCTATTTTTCCTGTTGTCATTTTTGCAACTGGAAGATTTGGCACCCTCCTGTTTTGAAGTGTTGTTATGATTGTTATGTGTAGAACTTATATCAATTTTGTCACTGCAAAGAAAATTTATGACAGCATCATCATTTGAAAAGACTGGTATGTGAATAGGTTTTGTGGGTTCCCAGTCAATAAGGTCGAGATGTATCAAGGGTAATAAGTCATCAAGTTGAGCAAGGTTGATGGCTGTAATTGTTCTGATAGCCAAGTGGTCAAAATTTTTAGTGGAAAGGTCAAGGGCTATGATATTATCCTCCTCTGAGTTGTCTAGCTCACTTGATGTTTGTTCGTCCTCACTTGAGTCATTGATATTTGGTGATCCCAATACAAGTGGTCTTGTTCCTGAACTTTGTCCCTCCTCTCGTACAGGTGTATATGCTTTGAATAATCAATTTGTTTGTCAGTGTATGATGTTGCAGATAAATGATCCCATTCATATTCATTGGAATCTGTTTCAAAGCCCTCCCTCATTTTCAGAATCCTTTCTACCACTTTCTGAGTTACTTCTTCTTTTGATTCCCTTGTTTAGCCTAATCCTGTTTTGTCCTTAAGCTGAAGTGTTAGTGGTTGAAAAGGTTCTATAATACCATCTTTTCTCTTGCCAATTGGTCCTTTCCCTTCATAGCCCATTTTCTCTAAGATGGCCTTTCCTTTCCCATACTGATTTGTCTGTATGCTAATATTGGATGATGTTGAGGCTTCTTCGTCTTTATATAGCCAATTGAGAATGGCTTTGTCTTCTGATTCATCTTCTAGGGTACCTACTTTTACAAACCTTTCGCCCAGAACCGTGATAGGTTGTGATGATCATTTTGTATTTGTCTTGGGTTGTCTGTATGATTTTGGGGATGGGAGAAATTGTGAAAGACACAAAGATTGCTCAAGGGAATACTCTCCCAAGCCTTTGTCCTTTAACTGGATCTTGTCTGTAAATTTTTGTGATAGAGTGTTCAAGGGTCTTTCATTTGATGTAGTTGAGTCAACAACAATTGTTTCCCTTGCTTGGTCCTTCTTCTCAACCCATTTGGATATAAAATTGAGTTGCTTTTCACCATTGGATGAAGCAGATTTGCTAGCTTCTCTATTGTAGGGTATCAGAGTGTCTTGGTTTGCCTTAATCATGTTACAATGAGGATTATTGTTGTTTGCTGAAATTGTGACCTCTTGTCCATTGACAGGAAATTTAAAGCATTGATGATATGTTGAAGGTACCGCTTGTATTTCATGGATCCATGGACGTTCCAAGAGTATGTTATATGTTAGCTCCTTATCTAACACTTGGAAAACAATATTTTTGACAATCGGTCCCACTTGAATTAGTAGTACAATCAGCCCCTTGGAAGACCTTTCCTCTTCATCATATGTTTTTATTGTTATCTTTCTTTTGGCATCAATGGCATTGTTGGAATAACCTAGTGCACGAATTAGTTTTAAAGCACAAATATTTAATCCAACTCCACCATCTATTAAGACACGCTTGACACAATGTTTATGGATTAGAACCTCTATATGTAAGGCCACATTGTGTGGGTGATTCAGTGACACATCATCTTGTTCAGAGAATGACATACAATGAGGTGTGGTCAGATTTCCCACCATAGCTTGAAATTGACAAACATCCAAATTATTGGGTACCGTAGTGGCTACCAGATCCTGTTCTAGAACCTCTTTATGTGATGGTGAAAATTTAAGAAGTTATAGTATGGATATTTGTGTGGGTATTTTTTGTAGTTGATCCACAACACTGTATTGATGTGGTGGGGGAGTAGTGATTTTAGGTGAAACTCCTTTCAGTATCACTTTGGACTACCCCTTGGTTGTTGTAGTGACCGGTTGATAGTCTTGTGATTCCCTGATTTTTAGGACATTGATTTGGTTGTCGGATGCGTTTATGTTTGGAATCACGTTTAGGGATACAGTGCCATTAATGTTTATGGTATCTATTGATTATCAATGACATTATTTTTCTCAACCTCAGAAATGCAAAGAATGGTGGTGTCATAGATATAGTTTACACTTTTTCCTTTATTGTTTGAAGAAGATTCTCCTTTTTCATAGTTGGGTAAAGGATTTGTAAACACATTGTGATTGTTGATTG
This sequence comes from Sequoia sempervirens, assembly GCA_007258455.2. Lineage (NCBI taxonomy): Eukaryota > Viridiplantae > Streptophyta > Pinopsida > Cupressales > Cupressaceae > Sequoia > Sequoia sempervirens. Next base: position 711,111,275 of record VDFB02058242.1, on the reverse strand, counting down.
TTTGTTTTCCTTCAACAAACACCTTCTTTGCTTCAATCAAGTCTTGTATCAGGTGTTTTAACTACATACAGTCATTTGTTTTATGTCCTTTATTTTTATGAAAGTTGCAATAGTCAGCGTCGTTCCACCAAGATGGTTTCACTTTCGGCTCCCAATTTCATGCTTCTGGTAAAGTAATAAGTCTATTTGCAATAAGCTCTCTCATTGTTGATTCCGCTAACATCAAGAGATATTTTTCCATGTCTTGTGCTAAGACATTTTCCATGAATTTATGAAAATTTGGATCTTGTTGGGCGTGTTGTATATCCTCTTGAGTTAGTTCATTGGTATCATGTTGTTGGAATCTATAAACGGGGTTTTCTTCAACCATTATGTTTGGAGTTTCAATTTCCTTCTCTCTGAGTTTTTGTCTTTGCAACCTTGTTAAGATTGGTATACAAGTATTGGTTGTTTTCACTAAACTTGGATCTTCTATGTTTGGATTAGTGTCAATTGGATTTTAACAAAGTCAAATCGAATGATGTATTCTATTGATGAGACTAAGTTAAAAAATCTGGTTATTGTGTTTTTTTTCGTGATGATAGGATGTCAAAATCCTGATGAGGAAACTTAACTCAATAATCGAGATTTGTTTTGATAATTAGACACTTTGTAATTTGCAAGATCTGGGTTTACATTGAAAAGTATTTTGGACTTGTAAGAACCTATTTGTTTCAAGTTTTAAGACATTGTTTGGACTGTGAATGTTTTTGTCTGATAAATACCTAAGTTTCTGATGCCAACAAAATGTGACAGATATTCCTGAAAGCTCTCTATTTTTATGTCCTATGGAAGTGCTAATACATAGGGTATAAGGGCTAAAAAAAACTATAGAAACACTAAATTTTTTGGTAAAAGCACTGTAAAACAGAGTAAAAGCGCTAAAACGGATTGTAGACGCGCTAAAAGACTGGTGAAACTGGTAATGTTTTTTTTTGTTGTTGTTGTTGTTGATAGAAGTGCTATAATAGTTGGAAAAAGCGCTAAAACAGACTGTAGGAGCACTATTTTAATTGTGTAAGAACTAAAAGATAGTGCAGAAGCGCTAAAAAAAATTGCAGAAGCGCTAGTTTAGTACTCCACAGTGTTGTCTAATTTTCTTTTTCGTGAAGAGACTGACTTTTTTTTTATGTGATTTTTCAAGATTTTTGGTATTTTGGCAGAATATTTTCATTGGTAACTCTCCGATTTTGGATAACAAGCCTAATGTTTCTAAGTTTTGTTTACTGTAAGAACTGATTTGGCCTGTTGGAGTATTCTATTGTTGGTTGTGGGATAGAAGATTGACGAATAGGTTGACTACGATTAGGTTCCTGTGAAATAGCTCTTCTTTGAAAATAAGCTTGTGAATACAAAGGCTCTAAAGCATAATCCCTTAGCAAAATCGTGAAACCTATGGATGAAAGTTCTATGTTGAAGTAAGATTTTTCTACTTTGATACAAAAAGCGTCTTCTTTTCAAAAGGTTTTTGTATCTAAGTTTCTTCTTTGGTTTTCTGACTCTTGTTTTGAGGGATTTCTTGACAAACTTTGTGGATTTCCAATCCCTAATCACAAATTTCACCGTTTGATTTTTTTTTTTGACTCTTTGTGTTTTGTTTTGGATGATCTTTATCTAGATTAATGATTTGAAAACATAGCAAACAAATGTAGAACAGTTGTTTTTAAGAGCTATAATCTAAACAATAAGTGTATGTTCAGGGATCAATAAATCCTTCTTGATTTTCACAAGTTTTTGACAAGAAATACACTTTAGACAGACTCACTCTTAAGGACAAAAGGTCATCGTTATACTCAAACAACCCACATCTTAAAATTGCATCGACTCACACAACCGTGTTACCCCCTAGAGGGTACTCGTGTTTTTGTCTTTTCCAGGTGCATATTCAAAGTTATATTTCTCGATCCCTTGAGAAAATGGTCCTTGGAAATTATATGGTGAGTGTATTGGGGGTAGATTCTTCCCTTCCTGGCATTGTTGAGTATCACAATGTTCATAAACTAACAAGTTGGATACTACACTATGGCTCGTAGATAGGGTTTCCGTTTGGAGCGGAAAAATGATAAACTTCCTCAGGAGACCTACCAACCTTTAGAACAAAGGCTTTGGGGATGGTTATCTTGAACACTTCCGGTAAATGAGGATTTATCTAGATTTAATTTTACTTTATAGTGGGTTGGAAACCCTGGCTTTGGTTGTTCTCACTCAGGTCGTTCTCGTAGGGTGAGTACTTTTTCCCACTACAACAGGCTTTCTAAAGGATTTAACAAAGGATGAGTCTGGTATTTTGATCACCCAATTAAGGGGAGAGCATAGGCTTATCACCACACAAGCATAGTAATCAATGTTCAATTTTTAAGCCCAAGAGACAAATTTGCTATTTTATGTGAAGATATTGCTTCACAAAAATCGTGATGTTAATTTTAACTGATACAGAAAATGTGTGATGACTACCCTAGGATTGATAAATTTTAAACCAAAATGACTATCCTAGGATTGATAAATTTTAAACCAAAATGACTATCCTAGGATTGGTTTTTTTTTAGTCCAAATGTATCAAAATAAATTTTTGGTCGAGGTCGTGTCGGATCTAGAAAAGAACTTAAAAAAGCTCTAAAACAGGTTGCATAAGTGCTATAAATTTTGGTAGAAGCACCGAAACAGATTGCAGAAGCGCTAGAACTTTTGGCAGAAGCTCTGCAGAATTCGATAGAAGTGCTAAAAGGTACTAGAGATGGAACAATGAATTGTTCTAAGAACTGTTTGGTGTAAGCGTTGAAACAAAGTGCATAAGCACTAGAACTTTTGGTAGAAGCGCTGAAACAGATCACAGAAGTGCTAGAACTTTCAGCATACGCGCTGCAAAATTTGGCAGAAGCACTAAAAGATACTAGAGCTGGAACAGTTACCTGTTCTGAAAACCTTTTGGTGTGAGCGCTGAAACATAGTGTAGAAGCGCTAGAACTTTTGGTAGAAGTGCTAAAACAAAATGCAAAAGCGCTAAAACTTTCTACAGAAGCATTGCAAAAACCCTCGATCATGCTAAAAGAATCACGCCTATATCCTATATGAACACTTTTCAGAAAAAAATGTTAAAAATATGGGGTTACAACCCCATGGTGGGCACCAAAATGTAAATGTGGAATAAGTAAATAAGTAAAACTACTAAAAACACTTCTTAATGAAACATTATATCAAGATTTAACAACAATTAACTAATTTAAAGCACATAAAACTTGAAAGCGTCTCATTGTTTCCTATCTCCAAAGATTTATCAAGTCATGGAAGGCTCTTAGATTTGGTAAGCAGTGTGATTGTTTAAAATGCTAATCTAGAGAATGGAGTGATGCTAAATGCAATGATGTACTTCTATATGGTGATTTCTAAATGATATTGATGCTACTATAATCTATACTAACATGAGACCTGATGGATGGAAGCTACAATAAAACTATGATGGAGCCATGGTTATGATTCTACTGATGCTATGATGCTATTGTTATTGATAAGAATGTTGATGCTATGCTTAAGATTCTTGATTGCTATTCCTGCTGAGTAAGTTTGCACAAATATAAAATATTCTAGATCCATTTCTTGTTTTAGAAGGCTGTATATATAGATTTCACGGCAACACATTGTGACAGGGCAATACAACAAAGGCTTGGATTCAATCTGGAGAATTGAATGGTGAGAGATTGAGAAGCTTGAGCTAATGAAGGGAATGGTTTCTCCCCATAAAAACATCAGGCAGGATGATAGGAAGGATCAAAGGAATGAGATTGAGAGGATTTCCTGCAAATTTGTCTCCACAGCTTCCCATGAATACCATTTGAATTAAATTGGATATTTGAATATCTAATCTGGTAGGTGAGTGAATAGAGGAATTTCTTTATGCCTTTATTTGAATAATTTGATTTATTCAAAATTAGTAAAAGGGAATAAATAATTTAATAAAACAAACTTTATAGAATTTATTTATTAAATAAATATAGAAGGGATATGATAATTAAATAACAAAGTATTTAACCTTGTTTAATTAATTAAGATTGAATGATATGATAATTAAATAACACAAACTATTGAAGTTGTATATTTAATTAAAATTGAAGAATAGGAGAATGAACTATAAATAAATATTTCTATTTATTTAATAGTAGAAGAATTTAATTATGATAATTAAATAAAACAAAGTGAAATTTGTTTATTTAATTAAGACGAAAATAATAGAATAAAGATTGAAAAATTTAAGATGAACTATATAAATAAATATTTCTATTTATTTAATAGTAGATGAAACAAAGGTTAATTAATCAAATAAATCATATTTAATTAATTATATTCTCCAGACCATTTTTAGGCGTATACAAAAGCTAAAGATGGAGGATTTGTTGATAGATCAAGATTTGTGGGATGTTGTTGATGAGAATGTTTCAAGGCCTATAGATCCTACTTAAGCTGTTAATATTATTTTATGGACTGTAAAGCCAAGGGTCTATTAGATTGTGCTTGGTAGACTTTGTTTTAATTAATGTACATGAGAATACTTCTACATAGAAACTATGGAAGAAGCTTGGTGAGATGTATCAGGCCAAATCTTTAGTGAACAAGATTTTCTTGAGGAAGAAGTTGTATTCCTTGAGAATGGAAGAGGGTGAATGAATCACAGACCACCTGGAAGCATTCAATATGTTGGTGGCTCAGCTGGCATCAGTTGGTGTCAAAATGGATGAGGAGGAGAAATGTTAGATCCTACTTTGTTCTTTGCTTGATTCATGGGATTCTCTTGTTATGGCTATTGAGAGTACTTTTGTTATTTTGAAGATTGAAGATGTGGTGGGTTCTTTTATTTTTGAAGAGATGAGGAGGAAGGTATCTATCACTACCAATGAGGCCTTGAATGTTCGTGGAAGACCTAAAGAAAAAGACAAGAAGAATGAGAAGCATGACAAATCCAAGTCTAGGGAGAGATCTAAATCTCCTAGAAAGTCTAAAGTTATTTGTTGGAACCGCGGTAAGCCTGAACATGTTCATAAGGAATGCAAAGAAGAAAAGAAGAAGAAATTTGATTCTAATTTTGAGTCTGAGAAGGAAGATGGTGATGCATTCATTGCAACTTTGGAAACTAGTGCAGGTAATGATGCATGGTTAATTGAATCAGGTGCATCTTTCCACATGACCTTTAATAGAGACTTGTTTTTTGAATATGAAGAATTTGATGGAGGTAAGGTGTACTTGGGTGATGATTCTCATTTAGACATTGTTGGCCATGGTAAAGTTAAAATTAGGTTTTCTGATGGTAGAATAAAAAGGATTAATGGTGTGTTGCATATCCCTGGATTAGCATGCAATTTTATATCTGTAAACAAACTAATAGATGCGAGTGTGCATATAGTATTTTCTGATGCAAGATGCAAGATGGTCAGAGGTGCTATGGTGATTGATAGAGGTGTCATATATGGCACATTATATAAGCTTGATGCTTGCACTGTTGAGTGCAATAGTACTTCTATGAAAAGAAATTTTGTGGAAGAAGTGAGGGTTTCACCTTCAGCAAATGGTCATGGCTTTTGGGTACCCAAGGGTGCTCTTTCTTCTAAGAAAAATTTACCTACAGATAAAACTATTTTATGGCACCAGAGACTTGGCCACATTGGAGAAAAGGTCTAAGGACCTTAAAAAATAAAAACCTTGTTGAAGATCTATCTGATTGTAATCTTGAATTTGATTTTTGTGAGATTTGCATTTATGGAAAACAAAACCACATTTAGTTTTACTCAAGTTCTCATAAATCTTGTGGTGTATTATATCTTATTCATTCTGATGTGTTTGGTCCTGTAGATGTTCCTTCGATTGGTAAATCCACATATTATGTTTCATTTATTGATGATTATAGTAGGACATGGGTATATTTCCTAAAGAGTAAATCTGAGGTTTTCAGTTGATTTAAAGAATTTAAAGCAATGGTTGAGTTGCGGACTGGAAATAAAATAAAATGTTTAAGAAATGATAATGGCGATGAATTTTTCTCTAATGATTTTGATAGATTATGTAAAGATTGTGGTATTCATAGACATTAGACAACTCTGTATTCTCCACAAAATAATGGAGCTGAAGAAAGAATGAACATGACATTGATGGAGAAGGCTAGGAGTATTTTGAGTGGTGTTGGTCTAGAACAAAGGTTTTGGGATGAAGCTATTGCCACTGTCTATTACCCGATTAACAGGTCTCCTACATCAACTCTTGTTGATAAGATGCCTATAGAGGCATGGTCGGGTCGCAAGACTTCATTACAACATCTTAGAGTTTTTGGTTGTGAGGAATATGCACATGTGCCAAGGGAGAAGCAAAAAAAGTTGGAGAACAAATCTGTGAAATGTATCTTCATCAGATACAATTATGGTGTGAAAGGATACAAGCTTTGGGATCATGTTGCACAGAAGGTAATACATAGTAGAATTTTTATTTTTAGAGAAACTAAGCTTTCTTTTGTTACATTGCAGCCAAAACAAAGCAAACAAGAAGATATGATTCAATTTACTTCTACACCTAAGAGAGTTGAATCGAAGCCCAAGGATATACAAGAAGTTGAGGAGAGCTCATCTAGCTCTGGATCTTCAGAAGAGGAGGAAGAACCTTCAACTCAACTTGTTCGTAGGTCTACAAGACATGGACAACCACCTAAAAGGTATTCACTTGATGATTTGAGATGTATTTTTTCTTTGAATACTAACATGGATGAACCCAAATTTGTAGAAGAGGAACTAGGAATGAATGATACAGAATCTTGGAAGATTGCTATGGATGAAGAAATGAAATCTTTGAAAAAGAATTATATATGGGATCTTGTACCATTGCCTGAAGGACGAAAACCTGTTGGTTGTAAATGGGTGTTCAAGAAAAAGATTGGTTTATATGGAGGTATTGAGAAGTACAAAGCAAGGTTGGTTGCAAAGGGTTACTCTCAAGTTGAGGGTGTTGATTATGGTGAGATATTTTCCCCTGTTGCAAAAATGACATCCATTAGATTTTTTCTTTCTATTGCTATTGCTTATGATTTATAGGTTGAGCAAATGGATGTGAAAATTGCTTTCCTTCATGGTGATTTGAAAGAGGATATTTATATGACATAGTTAGAGAACTACATGGTGAAAGGTAAAAGTAAAAAGGGTTTGCAAATTGAAGAAATCTTTGTATGGCTTAAAATAGAGTCCTAGGATGTGGTACCAAAAATTTGATACATATGTGTTGAGTTTGGGATTTGAGTGTTCTAAATCAGATCATTGTGTTTATTATAAAATTGATGGTGATCATTCCCTATTTATTGCACTATATGTTGATGATATGTTATTTATTGGTAGAGGGAAAGGTATGATTTCAGAACTAAAATCTCAACTTGCTGCTAAATTTAAAATGAAATATCTTGGTGCAGCTAAACACATTCTTGGGATGGAAATTAAAAGAGATAGATTCACTAGAAAGCAATGGCTTGTACAAAGTAAGTATGTCAACTCAATTTTACAGAGGTTTGATATGCAGAATTGTAGACCATTGTTTTTTCCTATTTTAGTTGGAACAAAGTTATCTATTTTAGACTAACCAACATCCCCATTGGAGATGGAAGACATGAGCAGAGTTCCTTACCATAGTGCAATTGGAAGTTTGATGTATGCTATGGTTTGTACTAGACTAGACATTACACAAGCAGTGGGAGTTCTTTCTAGATATATGTCTAATCCTGGTAGAGTTCATTGGAATGTAGTTAAAAGAGTCTTCAAATATTTACAGGCTACCTCAGATTATTCCTTATGTTATCATAGTAATATGACTGAAGATGATATTTCCCTTGATATTCATGGTTATGTGGATTCAGAATGGGTAGGTGATGTTGATAACAGAAAATCCACATGTGATTATGTGTTTACTTTATTTGGTGGTGCAATTAGTTGGATGAGTAAGAAACAAGATGTGGTTGCTTTGTCCACTACTGAAGCAAAGTATATGGTAGCTACCCATGCTTGTAAAGAAGCCATTTGGCTTAAGAGACTGTGTTCAGATATTGGAATAAAACAAGGTGCAGTGACAATTTATTGCGATAGTCAGAGTGTGATATGTCTAGCCAAGAACTTGACATTTCATGCTAGGACCAAACACATTGATGTACAATATCATTTTGTTAGAGATATTGTCGAAGATGGTAGGGTGAAGTTGGTTAAGGTAGAGACTTTGATGAATGTTGTTGATTCTTTAACTAAGCTTGTGAGCACAAAGAAGTTCATATGGTGTTCAGAGACTATGGGCCTTTTGGCCCCTAACAATTAAAGAGATGATGTTTACACCCTCACATTACTCTTGCAAGGTTTTTGACAAGTGGGAGATTTTTTGGGAAAATGTGTCCCAACCTTGCAATTATATGCAGTTTATTGTTGATAGGATGTATATATATTTATATATATGTTTCCTAGTTACACCGATAGGTGTATACAATGGCAGCACGAAGCGAAATGTGAGCCTATTAACTTTTTTCAGGAAACTTCTAGAATGGCCAAAATTCATTAAATAAAGGATATATTATAAATCTAGACCATTTGTTATTAGGTTTTAGATCTAATGGAAGATATTTTGTTGGCATGTCTTTCCCTAGAATGTAACTCTATTTTATGAGGGCATTGTATTACAACTGCGGTATAGAGACACAGTGATGATTTTTGAGATTTTGATAGCAGTCGTGTTGTCTCTTGATCTCTGAGTGGTGATACTCTTGTGAGAAGCTTTCTCTAAAAGTATATTGTAATCTTTGTGATTTACTGAATAATATATTGGGTAGATTTTGGAGTGGGGTTTTCCCCTCGTAAATTACTATGTTGTGGTATGAATGATATTTGTGTTTATTTCTATTTAAGTTTCTATAACTGTTAAAGATCTGTAAAGTTTTACATTATCCTCCTCTCAAGATTAGTGTAGGAAGTTGTTCTGCTACATTAGCTTCCTTACAATTATTGCATTCCAATTCCTACACCTTGTCAATTCATGGAAACTCACCTACAAAATTATCTGACAATGATCCAAGTTTGCAAGCGGAAATCAAGAGCTTAGATTTGACATTAGAGGACTACAAAAATAAATCTAGGACACCCCTACAAGGAAAAAGAAACTCTTAGGAACCAATGTCCTCCTATTCTAACTAATACTAAATTTATATGATAGGTACACAACTTTTCCCTTCCCAAATCTATCTGCAAATCTTTGTTACAGTCTGCCAATTGTTGGAATCTTGCAATTTTTATATTAGGGCACATAGTCTAATCAGGTTAATCAAGTAAAATTAATTAAAATCCATTCCAAGACTCAAAATGATATAGATCCAGGTCTGATTAGCTCACCTTCATGCTTGAAAGTAAATCTAATCACCTTGTTGATCTCCATCTTAATGAAACACTAGAAAAAGGCCACACACCCAAAATTTAACCCTAGGTTTTATTCATTAAACTTAGGGTTCTCTTTTTCTTTATTTCAAGAGGAAATTAGGATCTTTAATTAAATAATTAAAAATTGTTTAATCAAGTGTGTGAGAGGAAAAATAATTGAAATTATTTAATTAAGGTTTAGAGATAATACAATAAATTATGATGAATTTTGATGAATTAATCAAATAATATTAATTATTTAATTAATATAGGAAATTAGTTAATTTAATCAAATAATTGGAAATTATTTAATTAAAATTGATGAATTAAGGGATAATGAGGAAAATGATAGAAAATAGTGAATTATGATTGTGTAATTCATTCAAACAATTTTATGTGTCTACATTTTTCCCCTCTTTGAAACAATGCACTTGTTATATTGTTTCAAGGACATGATTCTAATTAGAAAAAAAAATAAAAAATTTGATACCCCACTATGCCCTAGTAGATGAAGTAATGATGTAAGGATGGTAGGCTACCTCCTCGAGAGGGTGGCTAAAAAAATAATATTTTGGGTTGAGCTCACAAGAAGTTGAAGGGGTAGGTTTGGTGAAGAAGAGGAAGAAAAATTAGGTCCTAGGATGCTAAGAAAATTATCAAGAAAGATGGTGAAGAGGATAAATAGGATGAAGGGGGTGGGAGGAATGAAAACTAGGGTTTTGGGGAACATATAAATTCCTTTGGGGTTCTATTTCCACCTCATTTTCATTTTCATAGTTATAGATTTCTAGAGTTTAGACTAAATTCCTTCACAAAGACCTTATAGAGATAGCCTTCATTTCACATGCAACACATCGTGCAAACACAATCTATTAGTTCTAGTGGCTCACCAAATCATATACCTCAATATGCATCTAAACCAATTTTTCTTTTACGTATTTTTAGGCATAATAAATGTTAGGAGAAACTAGGAAATCAAAAGTTTCAAGTTAGAATCTACACTTTTGAAACCCGTTGTGGCACATTTGCACCTCAATTTGACACTTTTGCATAGTGAATCAATTTCAAATTTTGGTTCACTTATGACTATTACAAAATGACACGTTTAAAAAATAGCTCACTTATAAAATTATAAAGTGACACTTTTGACAAAAAACTCACATATGACTATAATGAAACAATGCTTTTGACAAAAAGTTAGCTTTTGATTTAGGGATTTAGAAAATTAGATTTTTTTAAATTTTTTTGGAAAATTGACGTTGTGGGTGCTATGCTTGTAGGTACTACTTGATCCTATCTTGTTGTAGGAGCGAAAACCTAGGGTTCTTGACCAAATGTTCCATCTAAGTGGGGTGGATGTAGAGTTCATAGGCACAATAAGACTATACCATATATCATATAAATCAGAGATCTGAGCACATCGAGCCTTCATGATCGTGATCATGGAGAGGTGGCACTTGGAAACTTTCTTGTTCAAGATACCAAAAATTAAGGGTACCATTACTTTTGAGGATGTGTGGCATATCCTGAGGGTTATGATTCATGGAGTGAGGGTTTCATAAAAGCTTCAATTTGGTGTAGAGGCTTTGGAGAGAGTTTTGCTAGATGATGAGCTTGATATCAACAATGACCAGATCAACCTCTAATAGTACATTGGGGTCATGGATTATATTATCATAGTGATGGTTCAACTTATTTGTGGGTAGATCATATGCCCAATCAGTGTCTAATGGTATTCTCAGTTGGATAAGGTTGAGTTTTGGAGAGGATGATGGAGGAGGTCAAGTCTATGCATGGGGACCATGCATCTTATCACATCTCTACCACTGCATGCATTAGGTGGTTTACTAATCACCACCAATTTATTAGTGGGTGTGAAATTGCTCCATATTTGGGCATGGGAGCACATAGTAGTCAAAAACCTATTGGGGAGGCATTTTGAGCAATGAGTAACCCCCTTTTGTTCCAAATATGACACATTTTTAAGGGCACACAATCTACTAAGAGGGGGATGAATCAATAGATTTACTTAATTCAAATTCTCAACTTCAACACCATTTATTGGACCATACAACTTTAATGTTTTCTACTATTAACTAAATTTTCAACATGAAGAGCACTTAACCATACAAGTAAATACAACACAACATAACACCAGATATACATGGAAACCCAAGATGGGAAATCCCATGGTAAGAATAGTTTCTTGGATCTAAATTCCAAATCCAACCTCACAATGTAGAAATATAATGAGAGAGATTACAACTTGAAGTAGGCACCAACCTACCAGAGACACCAATCCCCAATTGAAACTATAGGAACCAACCTACTAGAGACAACAATCACTACCATAAAGAGACACCAATCTTTATTAGAACAATACAAGTAGAAAACTAGTCCTACTAGAATACAAAAATAATGGTGGATTTGAAATTTAAATTTGATGTGTACTAGAGTCAAAACTAACACTCTTCAACACTAAGAGTGAGTTGATACTGGAACTCCCTCTTTTCTTCATAATTTTGTACTTAAAATTGAATTTCTTGATGATAGATAATACAACTGATACTTACAACACATACACTCCATATTTGATGAATCTGAACATTTGAACTATATACATGACATTCCATTAACACTCTTCCATGTTGGCTAGGGATCCACATAAAACCAGAATAACATAAGGTGGACCTAAATTCAAATTACATGAAACATGTAATACAACAGTCCAAACACAAATATCTTTCCACCAAAAGAACTTGATGTCGTGCGCCACCACATGAGCCTTAACTAGGTCCTATTCTCACTCCACACATAGGATTTTAATTCCACATGCTACTAGTCATTATTGCACACACCTTAAAGTTTGAATAGGAATAGAGAACCTTATGAAACTTCAAACTTCTTACACACTAACCATATCCTTCAGAAACTCAAGAAATTGATAAAACTAGTGTAAGCATACTCTCCTTCCAAACCATAGAGAAAACATGCATTTCTACAAGAAATTCCAACCATATTTAGAAATTTCTCTACCCAAAATATATCCTTGAACTAACTTTCGAACCACCACACTCATACTAAATACATACCCAACATGGTATAATAAATACACCAACTATCTAAAGGCAGACACATCACAATGAAACTTCATGTATGTTACTTGATATAGATAAGACAACTTCTTCATGTTATTACAAATTCTTGATACATAGCACTTTAAGTCAAGGTAATATAATGATAATTCAAGTATGATACTTCTAGTACTACAATCTCTTTCATCTTTGATAGCCCTGACACCCTTGATAACAATTGTCAACAACCTTGACAATCCTTTGACATCAAGGACAACCTGTGTTCAATAATCTCCCCCTTTCTTATTGATGGAAAATAGTAAAATGTTGGGACCATCAAACACATCTGAATGATTTCTTTTTTGTAGTATTTTCTCCCCCTATGAAAGATATAGCATTCTAATATCGTTATTCTTTTTGAGCAATTCAACATTCTGAGCTCACTTTCTAACATTATTCTTTCTGATAAATTCAACATTTTGAGCTCACTTTCTCCCCCTTTGAACTCAATGGAAAAGGTTCAATAATACCTATGCTGACATCCACTGAGTCCCCCTACGAGGAGGCACCATTTTTGCAACCTTTTCCACATTTATCGGTATACTACACTATCTGGAAACTTGTTCCCCGAATAGACTTCCCTGAGTCTATGCTTCACTACCTCTGAATTTATTTCTTAGGTGCACCAACCCTTCTTGTGGTAGGGGGACCAAGATCCCCTCACCCTATGCTTCCTCTTGATTAAAGAGGAGGGAGAAACAAATCCCAACTTCTATCAAATAAATTCAAATGTCTCCTTAGGAAGTGGCTTCACGAATATATCTGCAACTTCCTCCTTTGTATCCACATATTCAAATCTTACTTCTTTCTCTACAACCTCCTCCCTCAAGAAATTATACTTGATTGCAATGCATTTTTTCTTGAGTGCATCATCAAATTCTTTTAAATATTTATTGCACTATTGTTATCACAAAGAATAGTGATAGGGTCTTCAAACTCAACCTTCATCTCCTTCAAATTCTGCTTCATCCAAATCATCTGAGTGCAGCATGATGTTGTAACAATGTATTTTGCTTATATTGTAGATAGGGAAACTAACTCATGTTTCTTACTCAACTAGGATACCAAACTATCACCAAGGAAGAATGTACCACCACTTGTGCTCTTATGTTCATCAACACATCCTACCCAATTTGCATATGTGTATGTAGTAAGAAGGAAATTCCCACTCTTTGGATACCACAGTCTAAAATCTTTAGTGCCCTTCAAATACCTGAATATCCTCTTTACAGCTTTGAAATGAGTCTCTTTAGGTGCTGCCTAAAATCTAGCAACCATTCCAATTTCCTACATGATATCCGGTCTAGATGTTGTCACATACAGTAAACTACTAATCATAGGCATGTACAAAGTATGGTCTTCTAGAGAAAATTCATCATATTTACACAACTTACATCCGATAACCATAGGTGTTTCCACTGGTTTGCAGTATTCCATCCTAAACTTACTCACAATTTCATTTATGTACTTGTGTTGTGAGATGAAAATTCCTTTATCTAATTGTACAATATGCAACCCAAGAAAGAAAGATAATTCACCTAACATAGACAATTTAAACTCATTCTGAATTGCCTTCTAAAAATTATTGCACACTTATTAACTGTGACCTCCAAATATAATGTCATCTACATAAACCACAACTATCAACATTTGTTCTCCTATTTTTATGTATATATTACTGTCTATACTTCCTCTCTAGAATCCTTCATGTTGCAAGTATCCATACAACCTTGAATACCAAGCTCCGGGATCTTGTTTGAGTCCATACAATGCCTTCTTCAATTTGAAAACATAATATGGATTGTTAGAACATTGAAATCCTTCTGGTTACTCAATATAAACCTCTTCTTCTAGTTTCCCATTCAATAATGTTGACTTTACATCCATCTGGTACACATTGAAATTCTTGAATGCTAAAAGAGCTAAAAAATACTAATTGCTTCCAGCCTTGCTACTAGAGTAAATGCCTTCAACTTGAGCATACCCTTTACACACAAGCCTTGCCTTGTTCCAGATCACTTCAACTTCTTCATTTAGCTTGTTTCTAGACACCCACTTTGTTCCAATCACATTCTTGTCTTTAGGTCTTGGGGCAAGCTCCCATGTTTCATTATTCACGATCTAATTTAGTTATTTTCTTGTTTCTTTGTATGACTTAGGTTTTATCTTTGATAGTAAAACAATGTGTACTTGCTCACCTGATCTCCCAAATTTCTTCTAGGTTTGAACCCCACTGTCTTTATCACCTATGATGTGGTCTTTAGAATGATTCCTTTGAACATATTTTTCTAGAGTTTTTGTAGCAACTTCTTTTGAATCTTCAATACTACTGTGAATTAGTTCTTCAACATCTTCTACTTCTAGAATTCTAGTAAATTGAATAGTCTCATCAACTCTCACTTTTGCACTTTCAACTATATTCTTCAATATTTTGTTAAAACATCTATAAGCTTTACTTAAGGAATAATTAAGGAAAATACCTTCATCTAATCTAGAATCAAATTTACCCAAATTTCCATCTCTCTTGATGTGGCACTTTCTCCCAAGTATACTAATATGTCTTACTGATGTCATTCTTCCTTTCCATAACTCATATGGAGTATTCTTAGTTTTGCACCTGGCCTGAACACTGTTCAAAATATACACAACATTATATGTAGCTTCTCTCCAGTACATATCCAATAGACTTACTTGACATAACATAGTTCTTTCCATCTCTTGTATAGTCCAACTCTTTCTCTTTGTAACTCCATTTTTTTGTAGAGTTCTAGGAGCATAGAACTTCCTTTGAATCCCATGTTCTTCACAGGATCTTTCATGCTTCTCAGTAGTAAATTCTCCACCTCTATCTAATCTCAAAAAATTTATAGTCCTTTTGGTTTAATTTTCTAGCAACGCCTTGAATGATTTAAATTTCTCAAATGCTTCTTACTTCTATTTTAGGAATGTTATCCAAGTCATCCTAGTGTAATCATCAATGAACATCATAAAATACATGTCTCCTTGTGGACACTTAGTCCTCATTGGTTTGCATAGATCTATATGAACCAAATCTATTGGTTTTGATGTGGAATACTCCTTAGCAAGATATTTACTTCTTGTCTACTTCCCTTCATGACATGGATTGCAACTGATTTATTGAGGCTTCTTAATCCTTGGCATATCCTGAACTATCCCTCTTGATAAAATCTTCACAATATCATAAAAATTCATATGTTCTAACCTTTTGTGCCAAAGACAACTTTCATCTTTCTGTGTAGCGAGACAACTCTGTCCATTCAATTCACTGAGATGATACATGTCACTTTCAATCTTGCTTCCTTCTGTAATCAATTCATCGATACTTGATTTAATAATTTTATGACCTTCAGCACTAAAAGATGGCTTGTACCCTTTGTCACACATCTAACTAAAACTTAATAAATTATGCTTTAAACCTTCAACATACAAAACATCATGTGTCCTTGTTTTATAACCATCAAGACTTAAATTACCCTTACCAGAGATTTTGATAGTTGAATTATGTCCAAGGGTCACTGAACCACCTTCAAATTTCTTGAAATTCATGAACTTACTCTTGTCTCCAATCATATGGCTAGATCAGCCATTATCAATAATCCACAATTTTTTCTCCTTTTGAACATGTAGTGCAATTTGAGCAATACTTGATTTTTTAGACTTATTCTCTTCAGGAACCTTCTTCCAAACCTTTCTTGATTCATGACTTCTACCTATTGATTCTTTTCTCCCACTTTCTCGCAAGCGAGGACTCATAAAATTTCTTCTATAGTTCCTTGCAATATGTTAAAAAAAATTGCATTTGAAACAAATGATACTAAAGTTGTATAGAGGTGCAAATGCATTATTAATGGCAAAATTATTTCTCATTACCAAAGCTCTCCTACAATCAATAGCTTTATGTGTTGAGAAAATGTGTCTCAACCTTGCAATTACATAGGGTACTATTCATCTGACGGTGATAGCGGGTGTGAGGGGATCCCCCCCATGAGGGGTCCAAGGGGATCATCCCTCGGCTGGGGTCTAGGGGTAGTGCGCCTTGGCGGGGGATTGGGGGTAGTGCCCCTGAAAGGAAAATTTTATTTATATTTTATTATTGTAAATTTGGACCGTTCATCATTATGTCTCATATCTAACGACCGATATTTTATTAAGCTTGAATTTCCCTAGAATGCAACCCTATTCTATAAGGGTATTGTATTATGGTTGTGTATTGCGGTGTATTTAGAGAGTCTAATAGCAGTCTTGTTGCCTCTAGATATTTGAGTGGTGATACTCCTATGAGAAGCTTGTTTTGCAAGTATATTGTAATCTTTGTGATTTTTGAATAATATATTGGGTGACTTTTGGAGTGTGGGGTTTTTCTCCTGAAAGGGTTTTACCCATGTAAATCATTGTGTTGTGGTATGCATGATATTTATTTCTATTTATGTTTAAGTTTTTGTAACTTTTAAAGATATGTAAAAGTTTTACATTATTCTCCTCTCAAGATTAGTGTAGGAAGTTGTTCTGCTACCTTAGCTTCCTTACATTATGACCAAAATTATTGCAATTATAACAATAACTAGAGAAAGGAAAATTTGAACTAGTATTGTATCCATATCTTCTTGTTTTGCACTTGAATAAAGCCATCATTGTATCTCATGCTTTCATCACTTTCCATGGTTCTTTCATATTTTAAATTTTTGGATCCTGTCACTTCCATACTTTCCTAAGTAGGCTTCTCTGACTATTCTAACGCCTTCTTCTAATCACCAAAACCTTTTCTAATTTTTTCATGTGGAGCTTTCTATCTTTCTAAAATTTGATCTAAGGTTTTAGTACTCTTACTGAAGTTCAATTGCAGCTATTGATTTACCTTCTCAAGCTCTTTTCTTAATATCACAATTTCTTCTTCAATCTTCTCATAGTCTTTGTCTCTTGATAGCAATTTTTCTATCAAAACTTCTTGAATTATTTTTTCTTCTTTTGTTTACGTCTTTAGTTCAACAATCACCTTTTCTACATTATTCTATTCCTTAGATATCTTTTCTTTAGCTATCACTTCTTCAAAAAAATTGTTCTTCAATCTCTAGATTTCTTTTCCAACACACAACAATTCTTCCATAAGATCTACCTATTCTACATTATTTCGAGAATCCATTTCAACATTTTCATTAGTAGTTTCAAAAGCCATGAACACAACATTTTATTTTCATCTTCAAATGTGTATTCATCTTCTTCTTCTTTAGTGGAGTAGTCTTCTTCCTCATTAGTTTAGAAACTTTTATCTTTCCTCTAACCTTTGAACATTCTCTAAAATAATTTATTTTTCATTTGTATGCTCAACATTGTTAGAATTCTTATGGGGACACTTAGCCATAAAATTCCCTACTTCTCCACAATTGAAACACTTGAAAGGTAAATTTCCTTTGTACTTACTAAAACCTCTTTGTAGCTTCCTGAAAAAGTTAGCTTCCTTCGGATCTAATCCAAAATCAGAATCTTCATCAACTTGTTTCTTAGACACTCTGAATGAAACATCTTTCCTTATAGAATCTTCACTTTCAAATCTCATTTCAAATGTAGTTAATGTTCCATGCAATTCAATCAAATTTAAAGCATTCAGACCTTTAGCTTCTTCAATAGTAGAGATTTTAGGATCAAACATTTTGGGGAGAGATCTGAGGACCTTCTTCACAACAATCTTGTCTTCCAAATTTTCACCAAGACCTTAGATATGATTGACAACTTCATCCACTCTGAGCATGAATGTAGAAATGTTCTCATCTTCTTTCATCTTCAATCCTTCAAACTGAGCTCTATAGGTCTGTAAATTTTCCTCATTCACTTTTTCATCACCTTCATAGATTGTTTCCAATTTGTCCCATATGTCCTTCATTGTTTTACTCTATATTACTTTTATAAATTCATAAATTAGCCAGTCCACATAAATGAGCATTATTTTCCTTAGCATTGAGTTCAAGAGCTCTCTTTCTATCTCGATCCCTAGGAGGGTGATTTTCAAGAGTTAGATATCCTTCTATAATTGACATCCAAATATCCATCCCTAAAGCCATCAAATAAGACATCATCCTAACTTTCCAAAATGAAAAAATTGGATCCATCAAATATTGGTACTTTTTTCCAGAGGAACTCTTGCGCCATCTTAGATCTACCTTAACCTATTAGGCTTCTTCAAAGGAACTTGGCTCTAATACCAATTGAAGGACATAATCTATTGAGAGGGGGGGTGAATTAGTAGATTTACTTATTTCAAATTCTCAACTTCAACACCATTACTAGACCATGCAACTTGAACTTTTGTTACTATTAACTAGATTTTCAACGGAAAGAGTACTTAACCATACAAGTAAAATAACATAAGATAACACTAGATATATGTGGAAACCCAAGATGGGAAAAACCATGGTGAGAATAGTTGCTTGGATCTATTGCCCAAATCTAACCTTACAATGAAAAAATATAATGAGAGAGATTACAAAATGAAGTAGGAACCAACCTACCAGAGATACCAATACCCAATTGAAACTGTAGGCACCAACCTATTGGGACAAAAATCACCATCGAAAAGAGACACCAATCTCTATTAGAACAATATAACAAGTATAACACCAGTCCTACTGGAATACAAAAATAATGGTGGATTTGAAATTTAACTCTGATGTGTAATAGAGTCACAACTGACACTCTTCCACATTGAGAATGATCTTATGATACTGGTGCTCCCTCTTTTCTTCATAGTTTTATACTCAAAATTGCCTTGCTTTATCACAACTAATACAACTTATACTTAGAACACATACACTCCATATTTGATGCATGTAAACATTTGAAAAATATAAATTACATTATATTAACACTCTTCTATGTTGGCCAGGGATCCACACAAAACCAAGATGATATAATGTGGATCTAAATTTAAATGACATGAATCATGTAATATAACTGTTCAAACATGAATTTATTATCACCAAAAGAACTTGATGTCGTGCACAGGAAAGTGGAAGAAAAAGATAAAAAATTAGAAGTCATGACTCAAATAAAGTTTGGAAGAAGGTTCCTGAAGAAAATAAGTCAAAAAATTCAATTATTTCTCATGAAATTGCTTTACATGCTCAAAAGGAGAGGAACCTATGGATCATAGACAATGGTTTCTCTAGCCACATGATTGGAGATAAAAGTAAGTTCATGAATCTTAAGAAATTTGAAGTTGGTTTTGTTACTCTTGGAAATAATTCTATTACCAAAATTTTTGGTAAGGGTACTTTAAGTCTTGATGGTGGTAGGAAAAAGACACATGATGTTTTGTATGTTGGAGATTTAAAGCATAATATTTTAAGTGTCAATCAAATGTGTCATAAGGGTTATAAGATATTTTTAGTGTTGAAGGTTGTGAAATCAAGGAAACAAGCATTGGTGAATTGATTGCGGAAGGAAGCAAGACAAAAAGTGACATATATCATCTAAGTGAGTTGAATGGACAACGTTGTCTCACTATGCAAAGAGAAGAAAATTTTCTTTGGAATAGAAGGTTAGGACGTATGAACTTTGATGATATTGTAAAGATTAGCTCAAGAGGACTGGTCTAGGATATGCCAATATTAAGAAGCCTCACTCAACCAACTGCAAGCCATGTCATGAAGGGAAGTAGACAAGAAGAAATATCTTGCTAAGGAGTATTCTACATAAAATCTATTAGATTTGGTTCATAAATTTTTTTTCAAACCTATGAGGACTAAAATCCTACAAGGACATAGGTATTTCATGATGTGAGTTGATGATTACATTAGGATGGCTTGGATTACATTTATGAAGCATAAGTCAGAAGAATTTGAGAAGTTTAAGGCATTCAAGGCATTAGTAGAGAATGAAATTGGAAGGAAAATAAAGATTTTGAGAATAGAAAGAGGTGGAGAATTCGCTTTTGAGAGGTATGAATTTTTTTGTGAAGGGCATGGGATTTGAAAACCTTAAATGCGCTAAAAAATCTCTAAAAAAGACCAAATATGACCAAGATATGGCCATTTTAAGGTTGACTATAAAAGCGCTAAAACAGACAGTAAATGCGCTAAAAGAACTCCTAAATGCACTAAAAAAAAATTATTTTATTTTTTTACAAATTTTTTAATGAAATGGACTGAGTATATGCGCCATTATGTTCCTTATAAGCGTCATTTTGTTCCCTAAATGTGCCGAAACAACTCTTGAATGCACCGAAAGACCTGCAAAAGTGCTGAAAGAAACCCTGGATGTGCTACAGAAATCCACACATGCGCTAAAGAAACCCACGAATGCACTAAAACAAGAATTTTTGTCGAAAATCTGAATGCCAAAATGTGAAAACCTGTCAAAAAACCTGCAAGTAGATGTTAAAAATGGGGTAGGGCCCCACGATGGGTGCCGGAAAATGTGTGATCGATTTTAAAGTGTATCAAATGTATATTAAACAAATCAAAACACACAGATAGAACATTAAATCAAAACAAAAAATTAAAATAACAAAAATGCAAACTCAGTATTCTGTCGTTGATGTCGTCCTATCGTCCTCTATCTCCAGTGTTTTTGTCGATTCTAGCTTGCTCTCGGATTGTGTGCTAGGCTCAACAAATAGTCTTCCTAGAGAACAAGATTAAATATGAATGCATGCAATGCTATGCTAAGATATGATTATGTTGATACTAAACATGATTGCTAAAGTGAAAGATTATGAGATTACGAAAGCTAAAGATGATAAAGACAATGCTAGAATGATAGAATGCTAGAATGCAATTAAGTTCTAATGCGCGTGTGTTGTAAGTTGTAGGTCACCAATGCTTGGATTTGCAGGGATATTTATAGATTTTTCAAAAGATTCTAATTGGCTGAGGTGATCAACGGCTATGAAAATTATTGGCAGATCGAACGATCGAAGATGGATAAGATTGGAGAGAAAAATAGAAGAAAACATAAAACAAGCTTTGTTTCCTTTTTCGAAGAAGAGATAAGATGAGATGATAAAGATGAATTGTAAAAATCATCTTTTTGTAAGATTTTGGAAAGATTTAAGAAGATAAATAATGAATTTATCAAATTCATTATTCATTTATTGGTGACATGGAAGATTTTTCTTAAAATAGAATATTTACTCAAGATTTGAAGAATAATGGAGGATTTCATAATTAAATAAAATATTTAATTATGAATAAAAAAGATATGAAAGATATTTAATTAAATTGCTTATGTGGATGAAATTAATTAAATAAAATATTTAATTAATTAGAAGAAAGATTTGAATAGGAGAAAATATTTTTTTTAATTTAATTAAGTCAAAAGACCTAATTAAATTCAAAAGGTGATAATTAATTAAAATAAAAAAAAGTATTTATTTAATTAATTAAGGATTTATTTAATCATGACAGAAGAATAAAGTGAATGAACAATATAATTAAATTAATTAAATTTAAACATATGTAGAGGACTTTAGAGAAATTAATTAAATAATAAAATATTTAATTAAATTCTAGGATTTAGACATGACCAATTTTATGCATATACATTTTGCCCCTCTTTGAAGTGATGTGTGAAATGCATTGCTTCAAAGAAAATATTCCTGCTTTTGAATTTTGCCGTGTTTGATTTTTCCCCTGATAAAAATAATAATAATTGATATGCCCCTGATTAACGTGCCTGATATTGATGATGCCCCCTCGGGAGGTAAATCACTGATGATGAGAAAAATGTTGAGTTGGTGATGAAATTCAGATGATGAGAGGGATGCAGTGATTTAGCTCCTGATAATTGATTAAAAGATGCCCTAGTTGAAAATGACGCCCCTTTTGATGGAAATGATGAAATGATGATGATGTATATTGCTTCTTTGCTCAATAGATAGATAAATTGTCTTATCATCATGTTGATATGGATAGAAATGATAGAAAATCTGATAAATGATGAATTGATAACTTTGCTTCCGAGAATAGAAAAAAAAGAGTAGATAGTTGATAACTTTGTTTCCAAAGAGTGGAATGATTGATTGCATTTTTCTTGATAACTTTGCTTTAGAAAACAAAGAGTAGATGATTGATATGAATTTTGATAAATTTGCATTCTGCGATAGAAAACAAATAGTAGATGATGTGATTGAAAACATATTTGCATTTGTGACTGAAGTACAAATATGAAGATGATTTTATTGTTGTTAAATTCATCGTGATGAAGATAGATAGTAAATATTTCATTTGATGTCTAATAAATCGATCTTGATGAAGATAGATAGTAAAGATTTCCTTTGATGTCTGATAAATTTTCTTTCATTGAAAAACAAAAACAAATAGTAAATGAGGATTGATAGATTGATTTGAGATTCTGAAAGATAGAGGGCATGATTGCGTGATATGAGGCATCGATACATAAATCGCATGATATGAGTCATTTGATAGATAGAGAGATTCTGATTGACCTTTACACAGTCAAGGTGTGTCGGGACCACACAAAAATCCTGGGGCAGGAGGTTCAGGAGGTGGTGGACTTCCACCACAAAGGCCAGCTCCATCGGGGGGCTCTAGCAGTTAGAGTTATGAGACTCATTATTGATTCATTCACACATCACAATGTATATTATTTTTGGAGCGTGTATGTTATTTTGGTCAGATCTCCTGTATCTCTCTTTGGACTTTTTAGCTTCATTGGACATTGGAAATTTCTATTATTTTTTTATGAGCGATGATATGCAGCAGCGATGATTTTTTATGATGTGATGTGCATTTATGAGATGATGATGTGATATGCATGGATTTTGGCATGATGTGATATGGATTTTGATATGCATTTTAATGATTTGATGACCAACATGATAGGCAGGATGATTGGATATGATGTTTATATGATGACGATGAAAAATGATTTATGATGTGTACTAATGATGTCATGTAGGTGGATGATGATGATAAAAATGCAATGTGTTGAAATGATATGATATATGATATGAAATGTTATGAAAATGTATGTTTTGCAAATGATGTGGAAATGTAATGTATGTATGAAATTTTTGTTTTTGGATTTTTCAAATGCAATAAATAATGATGATGTGATGGATGTTGTGTTTATGAGATGCATCATGAATGTGTAGTATGTATATGAATTAGGAAAATATCTGAAATGATATGTGAGATGGGTCAAATTTTATGTGAAAAATGGCATGATATATAAATAATATGAAAATGAAAGATGGGTAAAGATATGATATGAATGTAATGTGACAAATGATAAATGATATGAATAATGATATGAAGTGAAATGATTAATAATAATGAAATGTATGATAAGATGATAAATGGTATGTAATGAAATGAGATGAAACAGATGAAATGATAATGCTAAATGAAATGACAATGAAAATGTAATGAAATGATAAGTGAAATGAAATAGATTATGAAATGATGACACAAAGATAAAATGTGATAATGAAATGGTGATAAAGATGATAAATGGTATGCAACTGTGTAGAATGAAAATGAAATGGATATGAAAATGATAAGTAAGATGTTAATGATATGAAAACGATAGATAATATGAAAATGAAAGTGATATGAAAATACCTAATGAATAAATGAATGATATGAAATGATAAAGGATCAAAATGATATGAGAATGAATGATAAATGCTAAACTATATGATATGTATAGGACCTAGATGAAATGATAATGATTAATGAAATGAGGATGAAGATGAAAGATGATAATGAAACAAATGTTTGAATGTCCTCCACAAATAGTCCAAAGAGGCATGACAACCGTTGATGTTTTTGTTCAGCCTTTTTAAAACTTTGA
>VDFB02058242.1:710816149-711077444 GCA_007258455.2 Sequoia sempervirens | reverse complement strand
CCACCAAAACCAGTTGCCCTAGGGTTTCCGTTCCCCAAAGCTAAGAACTCCGAAAAGCTCCTCAAACATCAATTAGAGAAAATAAGCAAGCATAAAGCAAATGAGCTCAATTCCCACTTTATATATTACTTGCACTTTTCCCGCTCATAAAATAAAATAAAGTGACTTTATAAAGTTCCCTTTTTAAATATTATCCCCAAAGTCACTTTATTACATCTTTTAATTAATTATTTAACATTATCTTATAAATGTACTTTTTCCCACCAGGCTACATTAAATAATTAAATAAACCAATTCCCTTTACCCAATAGCCTATGGGAATTAAATAGGCTAGTAAGTCCACCTGGAGCGATCATTGAGAAGGGGACATTACATAACTCTCCATTTCTACTTGACTGACCTTGTTTTCCTGAATGGGGATGATGTCAGGGATGTTTACCTTGATTAACCACTGCACAAGATGGCATTTGTCAGGGGCATCAATGACCCTGACATTCCAGCGTATGACCTTCATGATTTCTTAGTGTGAGGGAATGCCCCCACCAACTTGACAGAAATTGGTTATTGGCAGCTAAGTGCTTTTTTCTACATCTTTAACTGCTGACTTCGCTTTATTTGCTTCTATTCTCCTACCACTTGGTCTTTGTCCTCAAAGATCAGTAGAGGGAAGAGGGGGTTGCTGTCAAATTTTTCACACTGCTTCTGGTGACTTTTTTGAAAACCACCCTACCATTCTTAATGCCTGCCATATCATCAAAAGTTGCTTTAAAGATCTCTTCCTCACTTTCCAATTCCTCAAATTGGTTCTCTGATTTATCTTTCGTTGTAGATTCTCACGAATCTTCACCACCTTCATCAACCACTGACTTTATTTGGTTCTCCATTCCCTTTCCCGACTCCTTGTTTGCCCCATGATCAACTGGTTCCCCCGAAGTAGTTTGTCTAGTGATGTCCTCAATTTTCCTGTCCTCAAGATCGTCTGTTGACTTCTTTTCTTTGTTGTCTCTAGTTTTCATGGTCCATATTTGTTTGCTGCGGGTTGTAACCTAGCATTTGATCTATTAGTGACGTTACAGAGCCTTGCTGTGTGCTTTAACATCTGCATGGAAAACATTGGAATGGCAGGCAAATGTAGTCTACTTCTTGTGTGCTGCTGCACATGGAAGAGACCAGCCTTATAGCTTGTCTGATCAGTTTGTTAAGGTCAATCTTGACACGTGTGGGCATAGGTTGCCAGCGCCTTCTTGCCTGTAGAATCGGATATAAATAAGTATGTTCTCAGAGTATTTCCTATTTCCTCCAACACCTTCTCCAACCAATATTCCTGCGTCAGCTTATATTATCTGATCTTTAACAGGATTTCCTAATTAGTTCTGTTAGCGGTTCAAATCCTGGTGACCAAGTTGTGATAAACATCTCCGCATTACCCATGAACCATGGGCCTCCTTTGAGGATTTTGTCTCTGTATACTTCTGACTGGAGGGTGATCTTTAAAAACCTAAAGCTAAAGAGGTAATTGTTGGTCTTGGACAATCGGCCCAATGCTGCCCCATTCATGATTTAATTTTCTCCATTGTAGGACATATCCCAATGACTGTGGCACAAATCTTGACTATCGTTGATGAATTCCTGAATAGCCTGGTGTTCTGCTTTATTTTGCCCAGTATCTTCCTCTCCTTCCTTGATCCATTATCTAAATTCATTGTGTTAATGGCCTTCCTCTGTGCGCCTCTGCAACTTCTCTGCCCATTTTTGCTTCTCATCATATTATCATTGACCTTCTAGAAGTCTCTCGTTAGTAATACTATGGATTACCAAATTTGAAATCTCTAATATTTAACATGTATCAATTGCCAAAGACCTTAAATCTTCACCACTGCATACACTGGACATATCGTTTTCTCTAATTCTTTCTGTCAAGATATTTTTTACATATGTTGTCTCTTCAAGGCTCGTTTGGATTTGCATGTAAGCTGACCTTTTATCTATTCGTCATATTTTGTTGTCACTGATTTTCTTTGTTGGATGATGCTGTGCTTGTATCCAGTGGTAGGATTATCAGTCCAAATGTGCTAAATGACTGGGAAATCTTATTTTCCAGAGTTGTTTTGTTCTTACAATGGTTGCAAAGTTTGCATGCTTTTCCAAGAGAATTGGATATACTAAACTTTGGATGTGATGTGTACATATCATTAGACAGTATCTGGTATTGGCCATTTGATGGGTGTGCAATCTACTTTTTAAGTTGGTTCTTACATTTTGATAGTTAACTCATAACTTTAGATCAGATGAGATGTGCATGTATCATTAGACAATATTTAGTACTGGCCGTTTTATGGGCATGCAATATACTTAATACTTATTTTTAAGTTGATTTGTACTCTTTGATATTTTACTCATAACTTTGGATCAGATGTATAAACACCAACTCTATTAGGATTAGTAGACAATATCTGATACTGACTGTTTGATGGGCTTGCAATCTACTCTTTTTTTAAAGTTGATTTATACATTTTTGATATTTTCAAGTAGTTCTCAGCAAACAAAATTTCATTACTAAAAATGCTTATTACCAAACCTTAATGAGTACTTATGATCTTTTTAGAAATATTGCATGTTTCACATGCTTTGAGGCTTGTTTATGTATGTGCAATTTTAGGAATATACTGCTTGACTAGAGGTTGGAAGATTAATTTTGGACTTGTAACATTCACACGTTCCATTGTTGGAATATGTCATGCTTATGTAGATTTCTCTAATGGTTTACACATCAATAATACTCCTTAACTTTCCTGGAATTCTCCTTAATACAACACTGCATTCTCATATTTTCCAATTTTGATATTTAAATCATATCTTGACTATTTAATTTATGAAATTCTGGAGCTAGATAACTCACCTATTTAATTTAAGAAATTCTGGAGTTCATAAATAAACTATTTAATTTAAGAAATTCTGGAACTGCATTATTAAATAATTTAATTTAAGAAGTCATGTAGTTACATAACTGAACTATTTAGTTTAAGAAATTCTGGAGCTACGTAACTTGACTATTTAATTTAAGAAATTTGGGAGCTACATAACTTGACTATTTAATTTAAGAAATTCTGGAGCCACATCAATTTTTCAAAGAAAACAAAGTTGGAGATTTTTTCGGAGTTTAACTTAATTGAATTACTGTAATGTAGAAGATAAAAAGAAAAGTGAAAAAAAAACAAGGAAGAAATCAAAATGGTGGGGAATTTTATCGAGGAATCAAGGTCGGGTAGTGTTGACAGTGAGTTGTTACTTTTGATACTAGTGAAACTTAGTTTTGATGAGTAAAGACTATCTGAAAATGGCTACGTACCTTGAGCTTGGATTCACAAGTTTCTTTGGCAGAAACTTGCTCCCAGCTTGAGGAGCCTATCTATTTGTTCTCCTCTTGCTCCACCTTGAGTGTCTTTTCTGATTATGCAAAGGTGATCAGTTTCTGAAAAACAAATTAATTTTTGAAAAATTGGTTTTCAGCATGACAAATTCAGACTTAGTTGCTGTAACCAATTCCAGAAATATTCAGATTGCTTTTTAAAAGTTGTGTTTCTTATCAATTGTACTTGCTTGCAGCTCAGGAAAATGCCAAATAGTTCACTGGAGGCAAGGCCACAAATATGAATGTCAGCCACCTGATATTGATGATTCAAATGATTCATTGCCACATGTTTCAACTCAAGGAAGAGAATTCGATCTTAATTCTTTATCTGAGCCACAAAATGTTAAGTCTTATGATGCTAGTGTACAGGGGTTAAGTACCTCAGCTGAAGCTTCTGACCAGTCAAATGAGTCTGTTTCTGAGATTTCTCCTTCAAAAAGATTTGAAGACTTTGCATCAAAGATTGGTCCTGTAATTGCAAATGAAAAACCTGATCCGAATTATGCTATTCCCAAAGTTCTGGATTTCAGAGTTAAATCATCAATTAACAGTGCCACACATAATGCTCCCTTAGGCGATGCTCTGGTACCTGATGATCCTATGCATGAAAGCTGTGTCTCTGATGTCCCTGTTAACAGCACTGAATATCTATTAGGTACTGCCAGCTCTGATAAACCTAGCACTGAAGGTTTTATTACTGATGTCTCAACCCAAAAATTTAGTGTGAGCAACATAAGCTCCTCGACTTCTGCAAATAATGTTTTGTCTTCCAAGGTCTCTGCAAGTGATTTCCCTGTTTCGAAGAATGAGAGGAATGAGCTTCCTGCATCTGGAATTGCTTTGGACAATGTTTTGGGCTCTAGCAGTTTTGAACATAAGAAACACAACTCTACAAGCTGTACACAGAATCTTTGTGTTTATATGGATGAACCTGATCTTCCAGTTGCTAGAAACAATCCTCCCGTATCTGAGGAGCCTGTACATGATAACATCACTGTCAAGACGGTTAAGAATTCTTCTACCTCTAGTGCCCATGTCGTGAATCCATCTAGATCCTTTAATTCAGCGTCCAGCATTAATGGCCATATGGTGGATTCCTCTAGGTCTCTTAATCAATCTCCTAGCACCAGTAAAAATGTTATGAGTGATCTAACAGGCAAACGTTTTATGAAGAATATCTCAAATTCTGGAAGTCCAGTCACCAGCTCCTCTGGCCAGAAGGATTCAACCTCTTTGAATTCAAGCTCCTCCTTTAATTCTACATCCAGAACTAATGTCCATATGGGGGATACATCTAGCCCTTGCAATCAATCTTACAGCACCAGTAAGAAAGTGGTGGATAGCCAAACGAGGAAAAGCTCTATCAATAATGCCTCAAATTCTGGAGAATCAGTTACCAGCTTCTCTGGCCAGAAGAATTCCGTTCCTTTGGCATCAAGTTCAAAGAGTTCACTGCAAACCAAAGATGATTCTTCAAGCTCTACAGCCTCCGTTTCTCTAGATAGTACGTCAAAGGTTATGAATACTAGAATAGCAACATCTAAAATTGAGAACCAAAGGGCTTCAGAAATAAGTGGAACAGGCAGGAGGTCTGTTAGATCTGCTTTTCAACATTCTTCTCCACTTAAGGAAAGAGCTCCTGTTTGCAGCATATCACGCCAAAAGAATGGCAGCTATGATATAATATCTTCGAACACATTCCATACTGTTGTTTCATCTCTTCCCACTGGTAATGCCTTGAAAGCATCTGTCAAAAAAGTTGCACAGCAGCTGAAATCTTCAAAAACCTTGAAGCAATCTTCAACAAAAATGATTAATGACAGCGCAGGAAAATCAAGCGAGGTAATTTTCAAATATACTAATTTATTGTTTTCAAGCTATGGTTGGTTTCATTATTTGCAATGCTACAATTTTTTACCTAGGTTTGTGCGATACATTTTTTTAGCAATTATTACTTACTGACATACAAAAGAGGTCTTGAATTGAATCAAATTTTATAATTTATGTTGCACCTGGAACAGCAAGTATGTTCAATTTGTTCTTGTTATGTAATTTTGCACCTTATATTTATTTTTCTCACAAACAGCTTTTGGTTGTCAGACACTGTTTCCGTACGAACTCTTTGTCAAACATTTCAACTGGGACAAGCTTGAATTGCCACCTTGTGGTCTCATCAATTGTGGAAATAGGTATGGTAGTTTCTAGAGCCAATAAAATCCTAACATATTAGTTTATCTTTACTAGCATCATTCTTTGAGTCTGAAGTTGTCAATGCACAGACAGATCATGTGTTCTGGTTCACTTAAAGACATGATATATTTGTGTTTATCCATGTGTTGACCTTTATGTGTAAAATTTCAACAACATTAGGGCATATTAGACATTAAGGCATATGATATGGTTGCAACAGCAGGTCCTCAATTAAAATATTACACAAAGTTTAAACCTTTTTAGTGTAAGAGTGACAAAGAATTCATCTTTGGGCCTTAAATTCTCTTACGCTAACAGCATCAAATTACTGCTTTGGAATATGAATTCCCGAATCAAAACTTTTGTGGGTTTGGATAAATATGACATCCATGGTTTGGCCCCCAAATCAATATGGCATTGAATTTCCCTTGACTGCTTTTGTTTCTGATGCTCATCTTGGATTGCTTAAATCTTACGTGCACTTGTTAGAAAATTTAGAGCTTTACAAGCACATGATCTCCAATATAAATTCTATTAGCCTATTATTTGGTCCTTTCACCTCTTTTGCTGCTTTTCATTTTATTCCCTGCTGTCTGAAACTATTAACATCCTCATTGGACCTCCTCATATAGCAAGACCTACCCGTCCTTAAACATATTTCTCTCTGAACATCATCTGTTTGGCTGTTCTTAATCAATGGAAGACTCAATCAGAGCTAATTTTTGAGGTCATCTATCTGCAGCACAGAATGTTTGGAAGCTTGATGTTTGATCTCTTTAATGAATGAGGTTAGACTGTAAATAATATAATTTGCAAGTACTTCTTGGCTGTTTTATTGCACAAGTAGTAATGTGAATGCTTTGCTTCAAGCTTTACAAGCACTGTGTAGCTTATGCTCATTTTTTTCAAGCATTTATGCAAGAATCTTATTACCAAGTTCCATCTTTTTTTTTTTGCTTGGTAAATCTCAGGCAAGGCCATGGGCCTTTAGAATGTTGTGGAGTAAGCTTGGAGCAAGTTTGTAAGATTTGTAAAAAGTGTCACATGTAGGCCATAATTGTTCATCTACAACCTTGCCACGAGCTAGGATTTTGGGTCACATTATTTTTGTGAGGGGATTTGAACCTGGGTTTTATTCTTTTCAATGTCTTCCATTACCATTACACCACAATCTCATAGACTTAGCATCCAATTTCGTTTTTTCAACCCCTTATCATTGAAAATGGTCATTTCAGTGAGCACAATATGGTGATTTACAAATTTAAAACAAATTTTTCTTTTGCATCAGAGATTTGTGCTCCATCAAAACTTAAAACAATACCGGCTATCACCTCCCCTCTCGCCAATTGGAACTTGACTACGGAAAAAATACATTTGTCCTCCACCCAGCATTGGGTTGCTGTGAGTTTGTTGTTAAATGCGGACAAGTGTTTCTAGTTTTCATTTGTATGGCCACCTCTAAGTCATGCTAATCTGCCTCCAAGTGAAGAAATAATTTAATAAATCCTTTGGTGAAGTGCAAACAATGGCAGTTGGACCTGTTGCTTTGTGATGGGTTTGCAAATATGCAGGCAGTGGGCAAGTGGGTTAAGAGTTCTTTAGGTGGTAGAGGTAGGCCCTTTAAAGTTAAACTTTTATTTATCTTTTCTATTAAATAAAATTTACATCCTGTTTTAAGGTTAGGTTTTAATTTTTAAATTGCAAACTTTTAATACTATTAATAATGATAAAATTTACATGTTTGTCATTTTTTTATAAAAATTACAAAAAATGTATTTAAATTACAAACTTTAAGTCCTTACTAATATTTAATATATTTATATTATAATATTTTTAAATTTTTAATATATTTTTAAGATTAATAATTGAGGATTTGATTTGGGTCCTCACCCATGCATCTACTAACAATCAAGTATAAGCAAGTAGTAGTGGTCATGCCAAGCAAACCAATAGAATACAAAGAGCCCAAAGGCAAAACCCACTGAGGGGAGCATGGAACTAAAGCAACCACCCACATAGCCAAAACATGTGCATACAATGATCACAACCGAATTACACAGCTTGAGACACCTCCCAACTACTAACCCATTGAGCCATCCCACCAGCACCCAATTGAATTTTTCAGTGCCATCTAAGCCATTGCTTCCTCCTTTAACCCATATAAAAGCGTTCTCCTCAACTTGACAAGTTTTGGAACTTAACAGCATGAATTATCACATCTCTCTGAGAAGCTCGTTCTAGGATTCCATCTATTAGTGATGACAGTAAAAATGCTACTCACGTCCAATGTTCCTTGGTTATGTGTTACCAATAGGTGCTTAATGACCTTCCTTATATCCAAATAGAATGCCTCCAAATCTTGCAGCTCACACTTTATTGCCAACAACTCTTTACTCAACACTTTGACATTACCCAAAGTAACCAACTGCAATAGATTGCATGACACCTCAGCATTTTCCACCAAACCCGTAACCTCTAAATTGCTTTCACCAGGTGGGGAACTTTGAAGACCATGTAAAATTCAATTCCTGGCCCCAAGAGAAGACAATGATGCTTATAAATTTATCGTTAAATCAGATAAAATTGAAGCCTTGGAGGAAGCCATTCCAGCGTCACCATAACCTTGAGTGCCAAGGGTGCTCTTGACCAAATAAGGAGTTACTACATCTAGGTAGCAAATATGGTGTGCAACTACCTAATTGAAACTTGACCCTTGAACAGATCTTTGGGTTTTGCTATTCAACACTTGCGAGCTATCCTTGACTATGTGCAGTAGACAAGAGTAATGGCCATACCAATCCAGATTACTCTAGCCTAGTAAATTTTGCACGATAAAATGCCCAACACACACAACCAAAGGAACACATATATATGCACAGGGAAACACTTGCTTGAGTGTGTCAGGAACAAAGCTCTATCTGCCTACCACTTAAATAATTAACTCTCATCATGAAGGAAGTCTCCTTCTTGGACGTATCAATTGTCGCTAAAGCATTGAAACATAAGAAAACAAACAAACATAGGGTCTAGGTCTTACAAAGGGGACCATAGACCCAAAGTCCTTGAAAATTTACTTAAGGAGGCTGATTATCAAACAAAAAATATCCAAACCAGGCCAATAAAACAAATCAACACTAAGAAAGGGGATTGCTTAATTCCTTTGTTGGCCAAGAGATTAACCACTTTGTTGTACTTTTGCAATGGTTTAAAAAATCCTCAAAGCCCTTACATAGGACTAATAAAAAGTTGTGCATAAGAAACCCACACGGGCTCTTTGCGAAGATGCTTGTTTTAAAGTAAATTTTAAAATTTTTTAGTTCAGTTTTTTTTTGAATGTTTAATTAATTTTTTTTTTTTTTGCTGATTAACTTTGGTTAGGCACCTAGGGGCTAGACAAAAGAGTGATTAAGCTAGAATTTTGGTAGCTGTTGGGCTCACCAATTCCCATATATGCCATTGTATTTCTCATAATTCTTAAAAGAAAACTCCAAACCCTTTGATAAGAAAGACCTTTTCCATTAGAGCCAACTTTCTTATATACAACATCACAGTCTGATCGCTTCTCTCCACAAAAACTAGACCTCTCTTCATGCCGTAGATCTAGAAAGCTAAGAAGCAAAAGGCAATAAAAATCGCATCACAACCTTGCAAAATACAAATCTAGAGTAATATATTATTAATATTGTCAACCTGTGTTCCACGATGTTTTGGGGATGAGGATGGGGGGGCGACTTGGGACGCGTTTTCGGGATGTTTCCTAGGGGGCCATTTTTAGGGGACGGTAGAGGATGGCGACATACAAAATATATATATATGATTTTTTCAAAATTTATTAATATATTATAGACAAAGAGAGGGAGAGAGAGAGAGAGAGATATGTCAATAAATTAATAATTGATAACAACAATATCAATATGTAAATAAATTGCGAGAGCAGTAGTATAACAACATAATAAATGCCATTAAAGCATTATAAAATTTATCATAGCAATATCAAACATCAATAAAACCATGGTCTATCAATATCCAAATGTTTCAAACATGCATCCAAAAGTCTCAAAGTTCAAACATGAAAATCAAAATACTAAATACATTGTCCAACAGTCTATGAAATTAAGCCTCATTCGGGCTATGAATATCAAAAGACTCAGAACTATCTGAGTCACTATCATCTTCTGGCAAGAGTGGATCATCCAATGGTAGCCCGACCAATCCTGGTTGCACCTCATCCTCATCAATTTGCCTAACGTCCTCAGGATCAACATCCCATCGTGCTGCTGGAGTCTGCCGATACTCAGTAGTCTGACGGTCCTGAAGTCTCAAGGCACTATGAACTGCAACTAATTTCTCAGCTCGTTTTGAAGTAAGCCTATTCCTCTTAATGGAGTGGATGAAGCCATAGGTGGACCAATTCCTCTCTGCAGCAGAGGAACTAGCAATCTGTGAGAGCAAACGAATGGCAAGTTGTTTCAAATCCGGTGTGTCCTTCCCATGAAATTTCCACCATCCAATGGGGTTGTTCTGTGCAATGGTGGCCCTATCTGTCCTAGCCTCTGGTTTGCTGAATGTAGGACCCTGAAGATCAGCAAACATAAGCCACTGCTCTCTAATAATGGTTGCCAGCTCATTGGTATATATTTTACGAAGGGTTGCTGTAAGCCCCTCTATCACCTCGTCATCCTCAGAAGGAAGCATTCGGCTAGGTCTAGGTACATACCACTTTGGATTAAGAGCATAGGCAAGTATATGAAGAGGGATATTCATTGTGTTCCACCTCTTTGTCACAATAGGCCTAATATGGTCCTCATAAAAACTCAACTCAGGTTCCTTTTGACGAATAGCTTGCTTCATTTGGTCAAGCATGCTATCAAAAGTCTCATATATCTCTCCCAAGCTAGGAGAGTCTGTATTTGCATATCGGATTACCCTCACAGCTGGTGATATGAAAGAGAAAATATACCTACAAGCAACAAATTAAATATTAGAACTTTTAAAATACAAACTACAAAGTAAAACAAAGTGTAACAAATTCAAAAACAATTTAAATTTTCAGATTTCTTACTTGATAGTGGCCCACCAAGTTTCATTAAGTACTCTATCTCTCACTTCCTTGCCTTCATTTGTCTTTGATAGAGGCCACCTTTTCCAATCTGCACAAACAACCATGGCTTGTAGAGCATCTTGGACCTCCAACATCCTCTCTAACAAAATATAGTAGCTAGTATATCTAGTCTCAACTGGTTTGAGGAATTCTTTCTTTGAATAAGACCAGAATAGTGCGAGTGAAGTGTGATGGTTACATACAAACATTTGTATGTTTCTAGCCTCTGCAACTGCTGCCCTCACCCAATCTATTTTTCCAATGTCTTTCAAAGCATTATTCAAAGCATGTACACAACATGGAGTCCAGAAAATATGTTTGTAAGCACTCTCAATCATCAAACCAGCTAGCTTACAAACACGAGCTGAATCTGTCACAACCTGCACAACATTAGAAGGCCCAACCTCCTCTATGGCCTCCCTCAAAATGCCAAACTGAAAATCAACATCCTTACGCTTCCCAGAACAATCAATAGTTCGAAGATGTGACTGTCAACAAGAAGAAAAATTCAGGGGGGCAGTAGGAATTGGCTTTGTCATGTTTGTGAATCTAATTACCATGGGAGCTATACTAGGATTAGAGGCCATCTAGTGGGTGACACTGGAAAGGGTGTTAGAGAAAGGGTGTTAGAGTTTGTGAGAAAAATAACATTGGAGCAGCAGCTTCAATTTGCAAAGTTGGCTGGATGTAGTGATGACCAAATCATTACCATTCAAAATAAAAAACAACCATTAGCTAATTTGCAAGCCTCTTCCAATGTATCAATTTCAGAGAGTTGTAATAGAGGGAAGAAGAAAGCAACTGAGAAAATTTCAATCATGGGGTTAATGAATGTGCAAAAAACGTGAGCAAGCTGATGATGCAGTGGCCAAATTCTTTTATGCACATGCTCTTCCATTTCATTTGGCAAGGTCACCTTATTTCAAAACTATGGTGAAAGAAATATTGACAGTTGGACCCTCTTATGCCCCCCCTGAAGAACATAGATTGCGTACCTCCCTTCTTGACAAACAATATTCAAAAGCTACCTTGTTGATGGAGGAGATGAGGCAAACATGACTTAGGATAGGTTGTTCCATTGTCATGGATGGGTGGACTGATATTTGACATAGGCCACTCATTAATGTTATTGTTACATGCCTTGTTGGTTCATGACACAATGGTTTGTTGCAGTTGAAAGGGCCTTTTGTAAACCTTTGAAGAGTGGGTATAGGGCATGCAAAATGGTTTGAAGAAGCATGGGTTGGATTTTCAGAGGTAGAAGAAGGGTCTATTGACATTCTTTGAACTTCATTTTCACTATCACTACCCTCACGATTGTCACTGCCACTGCTGTTACTGCTCATTTTGTGAGGCTTTTTTTATTTTTATGAAAGACTGAAAGTTTGTATGGTTGAAACTTGAAAGCCTGAAAGTTTATAAACATGATACCAAATCAATGAAAACAGAAAATGAAAATAAAAAATAAAAAATAAAAAATTTTTAAAAATGTAATCTAGCTCAATGTACAGCAGAAGCTAAACAAAATTATTTAATTAAAAAATTTGAAATCACAAACCTGGAAGTATTTGATCACTGAGAAATTATAAATTTGTAGCTCCTGTAGGCATCACCAAGGCCCAAACACAAAGCAAATGCAATTGTAGGCTGTAGCTCGACTCAAGGAAAAAACCCACGAACTTGACCTGGGCGTGAGAAATTCGAACAATGAAGAAAGATACTTCAAAAGCCTGTGAAAAATACCTTTTCTTAAAGCAAAAATGCTCGAGTCAGATTTGTTTTGGATGAGAACTGGCGCCTGGCACCTGGTTCGAATGTTTTGACTGCGCATGAAACTGGGCATTCGAATGTTTTGGCTGCGCATGAAACTGGGCATTCGAATGCTTGCCGTTGCTTCTCCAACCAAGTCCAAAATAATTCCTCATTATAATGTTCGATTTGCATTTTAGAAAAAATATTTAGGGTTGCTAGTGAAGGTGGGCTCTGCACAACCTTTAGAAGCAGAAAAAAATATTAAAAAATCAAAATTTTAATGTTTTAAAATGTTTTTGAGGCTTCCTGTCCGTGGGGGACGTTTAGCCGTCCTCGGTATGACGGGGGAAGTTTCCAACGTCCCCTAGCTGTATTGGGGATGGGGAACCGTTCCCAAGCATGAGGAAACGTTTCCTATCGTTTCTTGAGAATTTGCCTAATTTGGGGACGGTAGGGGACCGTCCCCTTGTCCCCGGGACGGATGGGGACGGGTACAGTGACTTTTGGGGTAGGGGACGCGTCTCCGTGTAACACAGTTGTCAATTGTTTTGAAGCCATCACACATTGAGTGCATAGACCAGCCAAAGAGAAGACATACCAATGTCCATTCAATTTTCAACATGAGACTATGCAAGGCAATAGGGGGGAAATTACCACTGCTACAATTGAGGAAACATGGAGATGCGGGTGTTGGGGCCAATTACATTTTTGACACCTTGCCCCATTCGCCAGTGGGGCATGTGGAGGGGGTGCAGAGGGGGAGAGAGCAGGGGACTTCCTCCAACTCATCATCCATCTCAAAATCACATCATCACTTAGAGGAATTGATGGAAGCTTCAATGTTACGAATTACCTCGAGACCTCTGGTGACATTTGCAATTGCCTTGTGTGTCTTGCAAATGCTATCCATCAAACCACAAAAGTGCTCCCAATGATAGTTGAAAAAATCCTCCACCTAGATATCAAGCCCATCAATGTTGTCGAGCAGAAGATAGGTCCTTGTTGCCATTGATAGCATGGAGGCACAACTCAAGGATTGATTTGCATTGAACATGTTTTTTCTCCCAATAGATTGATAGGGGTCCAATAGAAGCTTCTACATAGCTTCCCTCATACCCACAAATGGAACCTTGTCCACTCTTCTAGCCAATTCCTAGATGCACAATACCCAAGAACAGAAGTCTCGGTTTGAAGTCTCTTTCTCCAAATACTCTTAGAAATTAGCTTCCCTCATACCCAAAAATGGAACCCTGTCCACTCTTCTAGCCAATTCCTAGATGCACAATACCCAAGAACAGAAGTCTCGGTTTGAAGTCTCTTTCTCCAAATACTCTTAGAAATTATCAACCATATCCTCTTTTCCTATCTGCTCCTCTGTCGTACCACTAAGAGTTATTCCCCTTTTTCCCCCATGCTTCTTCATTTGCCTTTCTGGTCATTGAAAGAGGAGGCCATCACAAAAGGAGCAAAAAACTAGACTGCATGCTATGCTCCCACAACATAAAACCAAACCAGCCTTCACATCATTATTTTGCACCTAAGTTGTTGGTCCTGGTATGGGAATGTGTACGGGTTTGGGGTTTGGGTACACCAATTCAACAATTTTAATCCCTTGAATATTGGTGGTTTGTATGTATATATATAGTATGTATAATTTTTAATATATATAAAATTATAAATTATTGTTATATTGAGTATTACTGTTTCTACATATATATACAATAATACTTAGTATAACTATAATTTATAATTTTATATAATATATTAAAAATTATAAAATAGTAATAGTAATAATTAGTATTACCAATAAACAAAATATTTAAATACCTCATATATTTGCAAAAAAGGAAATATTCATAAATTCATAATTTAGTTTTTTGTCAAATATCAATACAAAATGAAAATTATAATCAATCTATGAATTTGTAATCTGTTGAAATGTATAAATTTAAGCAAAATAAGCTATGTTCCATGGAGTCTTGGGATCAGGAGATGCAAGAATGAGGGGATCAAGGACCTAAGTTCGAGGACGGTGGTTGGTAGTGGTCTGGGGATGGAGCCCTTGGTGAGGTTGAGGGGCAATGCCCCCACTAACAAGCCCAAATTAAGGCCTTTGAAACAACACAAACCTTCATGTCATCTGACATTATCACAATTTTATGGCTATGCTTTCTGCAACACCAAGTCCTTACTATTTCTAACTACATCTTCATTTTTTAGAAAACTAACAATGGAGCTGAAGAATCTGACCAGTCTAAATGATGAGGGTTTTTAATCAATAAGTGATTAAAGATCACTTTAGGGCCAAATTAGGGTTGGCAAACACTTTTTTATCTATAAAATAATTGCAAAAAAATAAGTCTTGACCACTTTTTCTTTGACTTCCACCTAGATATGCCCAAGGCCTCCTATGTACGACCCTGGTTTGCCTAAGGTCCACCTCGGGCACCTTTGTGGGTTCTTCAGTACCTAGGGTGGACCCTAAGCAAACCCTAGTTTGTCCTGGCCTCAAACCAACACCCAAACTAGGCCTGGACAAGTATGAGGGGTGTTTCGAAGAATCTGGTAACACACCTGAAGAATAATGATTAGTAATAGGCCTCCCAAGTTGGCAGCATACAATGTAATAAATGCCCAAGCCCCATCCTACGTGTGAGTATCCAACCCAAAGATCTATTAGAGGGAGAGATATTTGCCACCACCTTGTGATTACTCCTAACTTTGCCACTTGTCATCATACTGGAACATGCTCTTTGCAGGGTAATATTTATAATTTTTGAAAATTTAATATATTTAGGCAATTAATTAAATTTTAATTTTTAAATATATTTAAATATTAATGTATTAAATTTAATATAATATATTAAAATTTGAATATTTTGAAATTAATTTTTTTCAGACTGCCTACATTTTATCTTTCGTTAACTGTGTTTTATACTCTTACTATCTAGTAGCTACTAATGTATTTTACTTTGCTGTTGTTCAGATCTGTTTTTCGTTGCTTTGCATATCATTGTAATATCCTCGCACACATGTCTGTGCTGCCCATGTGTCTTGAGCAGTTTTAAAAAAAATTCCTTTTGCTTAAGTTAAAAAATTTCAAGCAGCTACAAACCATGGATAATGGCTTTAAAATTAAAGAATCAGCATGGAGACTAATGTACTTTTTGTTCACACTATGTAATTTCCTCTTACACTGGTCTGTGCTGGTTGTATTTTCAGTAGTTTTTGTAGAATTTCCTTTTATGATTTTATCAATTATGTTACACGGGAATAAAAAAGTGTATAGCATCTACAAACCATGGATAATGGCTTTAAAATGAAAAACCAGCATGGAGTATGATGTAGTATGTACTATTTGTTAACACTGTAATAAGTACTCCTGCCATGGTACCTAACAGACAATGGATTTTGCTTCCTGTTTAACAATTACACTGTGTACAAGATGCACCATCACATAACTATAGCTCTAATGTAAATGAAATTGAGTCATCTGAACCCAAATAAATGCACACATAATGAGCATTGCTGTTTCTTGTGCGGGTTTGTATAGAAGTTCTCTAACCAACAAAACAAATGATATTTGTGATGTGCAGCAAAATTTTAATTAAAACATGATTGATACTGATGTACTTGAATGCAAAGCACATTTGTGGAGTTTGGATTGTGGAATGAAAAATGGTTGTGGAATGCAAATACTTTTGAAAATGATTGAATGTAACATGAAACAGAAATGCAAAAAACCTTTGCATGTTGAATTGAGGTTTCGGCCTATACAGTTGTATTGGATTACCTCAGTGACTTGTCTGTGTTTTGCTTGATGGTTGATGGTACTTTAATTTGTATTTCTCAAGGCCATGAATTATTAGAGATATTTTTTTGTCTTTTGTTCCCAAGGAATATCATAAGGGGATGTGTTTTCATACTGCTTGAGGCATAAGTAAATTCTGATAGTATATTTACTTGATAATCAAGTGTAGGCATTTCAACTATGTGCCTGAATTGTACACACACCCCTTTGTTCTTACCTTTGTTAAGATTTTCATTTTATGATTCAGCAATGATCAGGGATTTGAGATTTCAGCTCAATTTGTTATTTGTGCAAAATTTCCTTTTTATTGACTTTCTAAGATTGGCACAAATTTCTACTTCATGCAACTTCCAATATGGGAATAATATATGCAGCTTACAATTTGATTTTGCTGGAGAGCTTTTTTTTCACTCTTGATGTGTCAATTAGACCACCACATGCAAGAAAGTTATTAATTGGTTTTGGTGCTTTCTTTCACTCATAGACGAGCTCTATATATCAAAGCAAACTGTTTATTCCCTGCAATCTTAATTTGAATAATTTTTCAGGTGACTTCATCTACCTGCTATGCCCATGTGGTACATCTTAAATCAAAATGAACGATTTATTTCTAACAATCTACATATGAGTGACTTTTCATGTGACTTTATCCAGCTGCTATGCCAATGTCGTGCTACAATGTCTGATATTTACAAGGCCTGTTGTTGCATATCTACTCCAAGGATCTCATTCAAAAAATTGTATGTTAACTTTTCTCCATCAGGTCATTCATATATGTTGATTTTAGGTGAAATTTGTACTTCTGTATATTAGCCATTTGATCTTATGAATATTCACAGGATCGTCATTTGGTATGTTGTTGAATTCAGGTCAGAGAAGTGAGAGAAATGATTGGTGCTTCATGTGTGAGCTTCAGCACCTTGCTTCCAGGATGAGGGATGGAAAGGGTCCTATTTCACCCATCAGAATATTATCACAAATACAGAACATTGGCAACCACCTTGGGTATGGGAAAGAAGAGGATGCTCATGAATTTTTAAGGTAAACTGAGTTTTAAGATGCCAGTGTTTACAATGGCTTGTCAGGGCTCAGCCAGATCCCATTTGTCTCCTGGGCTTTTTACTTTTTTTCTACTTTTATATATTTTCATCATGGTTATGCTGATTTTTGTTTTGGTCCTTTGTCATTTTGTTTCTGGAAATTGTTTCTGTAAATCCTTGCTGCATATTTTTAGATGATCTATATGGTTTCTATTGCCAGGTTTGCCATTGATGCAATGCAATCAGTGTGTCTTGCTGAAGCTGATGGAGGGAGGGCAGTTGATCCACTATTGCAAGATACAACACTTATCCAACAGACATTTGGGGGCTATCTTCAGTCAAAAGTAATGACACTTGAATCTCTAAGGGTTCTTTTGAAATTATGTTTCAGTGGTTAACAAATGAGAACAACATTTCTTTGCATGAATTGTTATTCTTTCTTGTAGAAAATGTTTAGGACAAAACTACCAGAAAAATTTAAGGCATTTAGATGTAAAATGCGATGTATTGCTTTTTTTTGGTACTGCAGATAAAGTGTTTGAAATGCCAATACATATCTGAGAGGTATGATCGCATGATGGACCTGAATGTGGAGATAGAAGGCAACATTGAATCTCTTCAAGATGCACTTGCGCGGTTCACAGCTCCTGAAATATTGGATGGCGAGAATAAATATAAATGTGACAGGTTAGTCTATATTATGTTCAGATCGAGATGTTTACCAGTTGTACTACAATCATCCTTTGAATTTCAGTGCACAATTACCTGCCTTGCTTTTGTTTAATTTTCCAAGAAAACCTAAATTTCTCCAAGTTTTGATGATGATGGGACTTATTTTTGAGATACAGAAGATGGTGCAGGGCACAACAGCTGTATCCACCTAGTATTGATCTAAATTCTAATGCTAGAGATAACCACCTAGTATTGATATTTTATTATGTTCAAGATAATTAGATAACCATGGGACTTATTTTTGTGGAAATTGTTCTTTGAATTTCAGTGCACAATTACCTTCCTTGCTTTTGTTTAATTTTC
This sequence comes from Sequoia sempervirens, assembly GCA_007258455.2. Classification (NCBI taxonomy): domain Eukaryota; kingdom Viridiplantae; phylum Streptophyta; class Pinopsida; order Cupressales; family Cupressaceae; genus Sequoia; species Sequoia sempervirens. Next base: position 711,059,103 of record VDFB02058242.1, on the reverse strand, counting down.
CAAGAAAACCTAAATTTCTCCAAGTTTTGATGATGATGGGACTTATTTTTGAGATACAGAAGATGTTACAGGGCACAACAGCTATATCCACCTAGCATCAATCTAAATTCTAATGCTAGAGATAACCACCTAGTATTGTATTTTGTTATGTTCAAGATAATTAGATAACCATGCTAGCAGCTATACAGAGTTCAGTCTCTCTCTCTCTGCATGGTTTGAATATATGGATATATCATCATTGTTTGCTTGGAAATATGATGCAATGCTCATCTTAATCAAACCATTGTATACTTTCATTGATAAGGGTGATTATGGGTTTCCTTAGACTGAGGTAGCTAAGCATGAGAGATGGGTGGACAACTCATAGATTTCCCCTTGGCTAGGTGCTTCCTTTGGGATGGCTATATTCCATGTTTAAATCTCTTTGTTGGGGATAGGGATGGTAAGAGTTCTACAAGGACATGACCATGCCCCTTGGTACTTTGTGGGCAATGACAATACCCTTTTCCTGTAAACATGTTTTTTTTTTCATTCAATTGCCATTCCTCAAAATTGAGCTAAACTTCCAGATGTCCGTTTGTTTCCCAGATTATAGGTGCTCTATTATAGCCATTGTAGAGGTGTATTTTTTAGATAAATATTTTGGGGATCTATTAAGGGGCCCCAGCCCAAAAGACAACAGAGCAACATGACCAAAAACAGAAGCAACATACCTATATAAACAACCCATAAATGGGTGGAGCAGGCTTCCATAGACATCCATATGACAATCCTATCTAAGACCAAAGCTAACAATACATAAGGACATACGTCATCAACAACAACTAGCAGAAGAAGCCATGGCAGGCAAAATTCCACCGAGTGCAGTTACCAACACCCATTCATTGAGTCTGAGAAAGATCTCAATGGGCCTTGCATTTCCATAAATAAAGAAACATTTATCCTTTGACATCACTGCTGCCATGATTAACCTTCTAAGGCCCCAGGTTCTGCATTGAGGACTAGAGCAAGCATATCTGAGGGGTGATGGCTGGTACACGAGGCACATGCAATAGGTTCCACCTAAGCCACATTGGTATTGCTCTCTTAATAAATTAGAATATTGGTCCTTGCTGCACTGTGACTTCCCGGAATTTCATTTTTGAAATGGCATTTCCATTGGTACTTCTCCATCCCTCCCTGCATTACACATTATCATTGCAAAGACTGCAAATATAAGCTGTGCCATTGCTGCCAACCTTGCATTAAAATGTATGATTAGTAATGTGAATGTGATGAAACACAGATAAAAGCATTTCTGCTAGCTGTTCAAAGATTGATTGATTTAAAGAAAAAGAAATCTTAAATTTAAAGAAGCTAAAACTTTACAATTTAAGTCTGAATAGAAAGTGAGTTTTTTAAGCACGCGAACCAAAGTGAATAGCAGACACATGGGACCCTTAATCTCATTTTCAAGCAATAGTCTATTTTAGCATATAAATAGCTATCATGCTGGCTTTAAATTGCGCAGGTGAAATAATAATGTTCTACTGGAAATTGTTTTGCAAACCTTCTTGAACAAACTAGAATTATTTTTAAGCTTTGGTTTAAATTTACACCATATGTGATTCCACCAAAATGTCCAAACTGCAACTTTATTGAATATTAGAAATGTCAGCCCTCTAAGATAAACACAAAGCAGCATTGCCCAAAGTTAAATCCTAATACTTGTCAAAATGAAATGCAGAGCCTTAGCACATGATTCTGAAATATATTAACTGTTCTTTCACCTTTTTTAATATGATCTTTACTTTCTCCAATTCATTTCTATCTTTTGTTTTATAAGGCCATAGATAACCATATATGAATAAATTCCATTTGGTGTTCTTAAGAATAAATCAAATATACAAAGATGGTTGCTTCTTTCACACCTCTTGAGGCAATTAGTCTAGTCTTATTTGTGACATTGGACAGTTGAACATGGCTGTTAATTAATATAGTTATATCTGCCTTCCACTATTACAGACATAAATTAATGATAATTTGTCGTGTTGTTCAACAACCCTTTAGGAAGAAGCTTAATTAGTATCCTCTGATTCATTTTTTATGATAATGTTACAACTCCGTGATTCATTAATTTATTCAAGCAATTTAAAATAAGGTTTTTCGAGGCTATGTGTATACTTAAAATTTAAAATATTCTAGAAAACTTTTAGTGAACGAAATAACCCCACTGTCTTATAAGTTTTCAGTTGAAGCTTGTTGTATTTAACTCTTATGAACTGGTGGTTTACATCTCCCCTTCCCTCAAATTATGATATATCGAATGCATTTTGAACTGGCTGAAGCATATTTCTTCTCATATTGCTATAAGCTGTTTCCAATTTATATTACCTTTAGAAATCTCAATTTCTATGTTCAGAAATGTTCTTTCTATTGATCTAGTGCATAGGGTCCTATTATTTGTATTTGGTTAGGTATGCTATGATATTTTTGTTTTCTTGTTCTTTTTCCCCGCTCTTATGATTCATCTTACACCTTTACTCACTGTCAGTATGTGCCTTATGGTTTCATAAGATATCATGGCTTGACATATTGTTCATAACAATGTCACCTTTTCTAGATTTTTTTTCTCTTTCCGTAATTGTAACTCCAATGGGAGGTGTCATTTCATTTAATTTTCACTCTCAGATTGTTTGACACATATTCATCTAAACTATTTAATCTTTCACTTCCATCTTTTTGAGATATTGTTGTACAAGAAAACCCTATGTAGAGTACTTGTACCATCCTCCTGACACTCTCTACATTTTCTAACAATTTCTTCAGAAATAGTAACGTATACTTCCTTATTCTAAGGTGTATACATGTTTTATGTATTTTGATATCCTTCATTAATGTATACCTCCTTCATTATGTTCTCTACGTTATCTAACAATTTCATAAAAAACGGTTAAACATCATACTAGTAACTTCTCTGAATGTTCTCCACATTTTTTCTAACAATTTATTCAAAAAATTGGCGTACATCATAAATTTAGGGCTTTACTTATTATGTGTTGAAAAAGTATGTAATAAATGATATCTATTGTTTGGTGAGATCATTCTAAGGTTTAACTTTAAACATGTTTTATGTATTTCGATATCCTTTGTTAACATTTGCCTTCTCTTGATGACATTTCTTGGATTAAGCATTTGTATGCTGTTTGGACCCTTATAAGTTAATGGAAGGTAAATGGAATAGAGTGAAATGAATTGGGGGCATTGAGCATCGGAAAAATAAATGGGATTAAGGATGATTTCTAGGAATGGACATGAAGGTGATTCTAGAAAGAGGGGTGGAAAGATATAAAAAATTCTAAGTTTTTTGGTTGAAGAATTTGCATTTGTATGAATCAATAATGGAAAGCAAATAGATATGTGCTTGTAAATTGGGAGCGTAGAGTAAATTGGGATTTGGATATGGAATAGAAATGAAAAATAGCCACAGATAAAGGAAGTATGAAGAAATGCATCTCTTGAAGAGAGTCATGCTTGATAGATATCTGTGTTGTCAAGGCTTGTTATGCTCTATTAAATGGAATGGGATAAACTAATGGTATGTAAGATAACAATTGTCTAGGAATTAATCCTTCCAAGACTATCATGTGTGCCACCTCAGTTATAATAAAGAAAATGAAATTGTCTGTGAAGGAAATAGATATTTTTTCTGTAAATGGATGCATATAATGTATTGCTAAATGGCAATTTTAAAGAATGGATAAGAATGCACTTTGCGTATGACATTAATTCAAGTATTACTCTGATATCTTGGATCTGTAGCAAATCAGATTTTAAATTTTCTTATACGAGGTTACCTGTTGTAACCATTGCATCAAAAAATCTCCAAATTGTAAAAAACTGCCATGCTTTTTCTTTTTGATTTGGCAGTAGGAATTAAGTGTCTAATTTTTTTCTCTCTCTAACCCTCGTCTGCTTCAATTGTTGATGACTTTAATGCCATACATTGAAAATTCTATATGAAGTTATTTGTAGTTTACATGTTCCAGGATATTTACTTGAAAAAATCTTCTATATTTCTCAGCTACTCTTTAATGTCTCTGTGCTTGATATTAGAGTAATATCACATGATTATTTATGTTATGATTCTTATTTAAAGGCTCTGCCATCTTTTAAATTGCATAAGGACAGCTGATTAGCATAAATACTTAACTCAAGGTTTGAGAGTTCTTTCTTGCATTACTCTATCATCTGAAAGAACATGTAGAGGCAGCAGCAACATGGGTACATGGATATACCGAGTTAATTGTTGTAGTAAATAACAAAATCTGATTCCCCTCTTGGGAATGAAGGGTAGGGCCTATAATTCATTACCTTGTTATGTAAAGTCTAACCAGAATCACATTTATTGCCAATTACGAAGGTCTAGAATTATCTTTCTGAAGATTTTTATTTTTCAAAATTTATTTTTTTGGACCTAAAACTCGGACACATTTCTAAACAAGATGGAACTAAATAAGATGAAATCTGTTTCAAGACAACTTACTGAAACTTGTAGCAAAAAAGAAAAGAAATAAATTATATTTAGTTTTACTGACCATGATTGACCAAAGTAGGCGAGCAGGACTGGAAAATAGAGCCAGGTTCAATGGCACAGTATGAAGGTTATAAAGAACCATAGGAGCTGAAAAAATAATTAAACACAAACCATGGAGGACTAAAGCTATGCTGCACAATTTTTTGTTGTAAATGTCTAGAGGCTGGTTCTGCTGAGCTAAAACTATTGGCCAGCACATAGAATATGTATTTGTTTCCTACATTCACAGTTCGTTTTCTTTCAACTTATATTTGAAGTTCCATGATAGATGGAGTAAGCTCTCTTAATACAATATATGATGACAGGTGCAAATCCTATGTGAAAGCTAGAAAGCAACTGACCGTACATGAAGCTCCCAACATTCTTACCATTGCTCTGAAAAGGTTCCAGGTAATGGTCTTGGATTTTCCTGGATGCAATGCTTACTCTGTTTCATGTCTCTAAGGGCTTAATTTTTTTTTTTTTGTATCAGTCTGGGAAGTTTGGCAAACTCAACAAACGTGTTGTTTTTCCTGAAATCCTCAATATGAAACCATACATGAGTGGAACTGGTGACAGACAGCCAACATACAAGCTTTATGCAGTAGTAGTGCAACATACAAGCTTTATGCAGTAGTAGTGCATTTAGATATGATGAATGCTTCCTTTTCCGGGCATTATGTATGCTATGTGAAGAATTTGCAAGGGGCCTGGTACAAGATGAATGATTGCAAGGTAAGCCCCTTGGCACTACTGGTAATTGATATAGTATGCAAAGTGATCTCCTTTTTTATTTTCTCAATAGGGGGATAACGTGTTAAATTATTCTGATGTGAGTGGCAATTTAGTTTAAATTCAGTGTTTCCATACTTTATGTCATTCTGAATTTTGAACTCTATTTAACTTTATATCCCACTAACAGAATCTAGAATAATTTAATGGATTCTGTGATTGTCTGATTTTCACTGTCTTCCATTTTGATGATTGTAACTCACTTCTGGTTGTCTGATCTTTAGGTAAAGCAGGTAGAGCTTGATAGAGTACTGTCTCAAGGGGCATACATGCTTTTGTACTCGAGGTAAATGGATTCACCGATTTCATATACTTCCTTTGCAAGCATGTGCATGAGTAAGAGTAAATTGGAAACAGATTTGCTTCTAATGCTTGATTTTTTCTCAGGTCTTCACCTCGGCCACCGGCTATTATGAGGAATGGGATAATTCCTCCCTCCATGCCAGTAAATGCAGTGCGTTGCGAACATGCTATCAAGACACCAGTAATGAAGAATGGACTTGAAAGGATCAGTGTGCTTGACGCATCTCCAGCAACCACATGTACAGTTAATTTGGAAGACTATGGGTTTGATTATAATGGAGTTCCTTCAGTCAAAGGAAGCAGGATCAAGGGTTCCAGAGACTATGCTGATTGGGCATCCAGTGATTCTGGGTCTCTTTTCAGTTGTTCAGATGAAGCTTCTTGGAGCACTGAGAGCAATAGAGATTCAACGAGTACAGACGATTATAGTGAGACGATATTTGGAGATTCAGGGCGACTGACATGCAGCAGTTCTGGATTGCCCGAGGACCCTTCTATGCTGCCTAGTTCCTTTTTTTGCACGAAATCATCTCCTCCTGCTCAAACAGGATATTATTTTCAGAATAATGCATCTTTCCAGGATTCTGTATTTTCAAATCATTATTTCTTTGATGATATATACCACCAGAATAGGGAAACGGATCCAGAAAGATCCACTTCCCCAGTTACAACTCCCCAGGATACTGATGGGCTACCTGCCTGGCTTAATAGCAGTGCTAGCAGCTTTTTTTCCTCCCCATCGGTTCCTTTGGGACATGTAGAAACCAGTTCTGATTCTGACCCATCTAGCATAAATAGTTATTCGTTAGACAGTAGGAGTAACACAAATAACCATGCAGGATTTTTGCAGTTTCAAAATTCAGTTGGGGCTCCTGATGTTTCAGAAAGTGGAGCCTTTATGAGTGAAGATTTTGCTGGCCTAGCAAAGTCAAAGCACATCAAAGACAAGCACATGCGAGGTTTTTTGCAAGAATCTGCTAGGTTAAATTTTGATGTACCTTCAAGATCATTTAATGCAACTACTAATTTTGATTATTGTTTGGTACATGACACAAGAACATCAGATTCACTAACCGATTAATCTCTTGGGGTTGACAGTAACTTTATTATAAATGTATATGGAAATTAATTTGCTGAGCCTCTTGTCTTATTTATGTGAATGGATTAACATAAATGTTCTTGTTGATTGGACTAAAAGGATATTTGAGGACTGTTCTGACTCTGGTATCATCTACTGAAGGAAATAATATTGTAACAGACTACAATAAGATTTATTTCTTGAGAAAGGGTTGCAAACTATTCTATCAGCAAGGGTAATTCAGCAAAATCATTAAAAATCTAGGATATGGCTCATAGAAGCAATAACTGGGGAAAAAGCTTTGGGCCCTGACAGTTTGAACCTGCCAGCCATGTACAGTTTGTTGACTGGAATTTCCATAAAAAATGGAGTATTTTGAAAACCGCTGGAAAACCACGGTTTTTTCATTAAATTATGAAACACAAATAAACTTTGGATTTTTATTTTTTTTGGCAGTTTCTCAACAAAACGTAACTAATCTTTACCCAAAAAGTGCATTTTTTAAAGAATTGTTTTAGGCTGTGGTATAGAAAAGCAGCATTTTTTGTCCACAAAGACTCAAGTTGTAATGGATACACCTCTACTTGATAGAGAATTTGATACTTACTGAGAATTTCGGAGTAATTGGCAACATTGAATCTTTATTTGTCTTATGATTAAACTTTTGTTTCCCTTTTTATGCAATATATTTGGCATAAAATTTAAAAATATAGTAGCAACTCCCCCCCCCAACAAAATCTTATTAATATTTTAGCATTTTTTAATTTACCATGTTTTTCCCATTTTAAAGTTTAAACCCAAGCAATTGAAATCCATTTTCACTTTCAGTTTGCTGTGTCAATGCCATGTAAATGGGATATACTACTATGGTTCAATATGCCAAGTCTGTCGATCTGACAAGTACAATAGAGATTCAACAAGTATAGAAGATTATAGTGAGAAAATATTTGGAACTCAGGACAATTAACATGTGAGTTCTGGATTACTGGAGGACCCTTCGCTCCTTTCTTTGCATATCAATCAATTCTCTACAATTTTCAGAATAGTGCATATTTCCAGGATTTTGCTTTTTTTAATTTAGCATCTCTTTAACAATATATACCACTTGAATAGGGAAATGATCCAGAAATGTCCACTTCCTAGGATACTTATGGGCTGCTTGCTTCTGTTAGCAACAGGGCTAGTTGCTATGTTTTTGCTCCATCTATTCCATTGGGAGACATAGAAAGTTGAAACCAGTCATTCTGATTCTCACCAATTGAGCATTGGTAGTTATTGGTTAGATACTGGGAGTAACATATAGAACCCTCTATTACTGGGTTCTGTAACAACCCTGGCTGAAACCAGATGCGTCCGGACTGGGTACTGATTATAATCTGGGTCCAGCGTGTGTTTGCCCAGGTTCCTGCCATGGGCCTGTGGATCTGGCCTAAGGTAGTACCTAGGTGAAACCAGAAAGAAGCTACCTGGGACATAAAAAAGTTAAGACATACATGGTCTGAGAATACACAGGCTCGGGAAAGCATTGGAGAACCTGCACAGGGCTTAAAAAAAGTTAAGCCAAATAAACTTAAATAAAAAACATTACAAACGACTTTCCTTAGTCTTGGTTGAGGATGAGGGGCACAAGGCTGCTACATGGTACTTGCATATTGCAGCTAGTGGGAGTGGCTTTGGCATTGCCTGTAGTTCTAACGAACCAGCTGATGATTCAATGCTCTTATTGAAGAGGAATACGATGGTTTATATTTATTTTCCATGTGAACTTTGAAGGTGCATTAATGCAAACCATTTTGATTTATCTATTACCTTCAACATTGAATTATAAATTATCCATGGTGTTCTGTATATAATTTGTACATTTTGTGCAAATCATGAAAATTTTACATATATTATAGGGCCAAACTCAGCTGTACCAAACATGAGGAAGAAAATCAGCAACTGCTGAACCGAAATCTGAAACCCAACTGGCAACATGGACAAAAAACATAAAAGGCCTTTTGCAATTTCAAAATTCAGTTGGGGCTCCCAACGTATAAGAAAGCAGAGCCTGTTGTGCAGATTTTGCTGCCTGAGCAAATTCACAATACATTGAAGATTAGGTGTTTGCCAGGTTTCTTCAAGAATATGCCTAGTTAAGTTTTGATATACCATCAAGATCACTTAATGCAGCTACTAAATTTGATAGTTTGGTTCATTACACGACAACATCAGACTTGCTGACAAATTTATCTATTGGGCTTGTCAGATAAATGCAAACTACTTTGTTCACTCATTTATTCTTATTTCTGTGAATGGATGAACATAATATGTTCTTGTTGACCTAATTAAGTGGATATTTTATGATTCTTTATACATAAGTATAATGCATGGATGGAAATCTTATAAGACTTCAGAAGCTGTAATTTCTTGGAAGAGGGTAGACAAAGTCATAAAAACTTGTCCTCTTTTTAATCAGTTATATCTGAAATATCATTGAATCACGGGCGCTGTTACATCAGCAAGGGAAAGATAACACAATCTTTAAAACCTTATGACAAGGCCTTCATTAATCTACTTGCTCAGATGTTGCATGTTTGGGGTGTTTGCATTTTGTACATGAGCCAGAAAGCAGAGGTGTCATGTTCAATTGATGACACCAGCTTTTCTGTAGCCAGGAAAGTTACTACTATGGTAATTTGAAGAAAAATTCTGAATAGAAGCAGACAAAGAAGACTATATGTTGAAGTACAGCTGTAGTCTAACAATCTGGAAGAGGGGAAAACATTGATGTTGATTCTCTTGATTCTGAAATGATGTCAAAATTTGCTCTATTTTTTATGTTAAACTAAATTTCAACTCTGAAGTCTCAGTTGCGATGTTTTCCAATTCGTGAGATCAGCATGCAATATAAAAGTTTGATGTGTTTTTGGACTATCAATTTAATTGTGTCCAACACATCTTAAGTTGTTTTGAGTAGTGTTTTTTTATGCGTAATGTGAAATGATAAAAAAAATATTCTCCAAGATTTTGACAAATGAATCTCTTTTTATAGTATCAAGCTTATTTCAATATTTGCATTATGATTTTGTGAAGATCAGGCATTTTGCATGTCGTCTGATAAACTATGGGTTTAAAGTCTAATATAACGTTAGATGTTTATAAACATTCTTTTTAGAAATTGTGATGTTTTAATTTTACAGTGTTACATATTTTCTTAAGATGCTAAGATCAAGGATCCTAAAACTGCAGAAAAGAGTGAAATTATCCTTCATTGATAAGAAAACTATCTCATCAGTGCCCAACAAACTGTAGAGTCCATGGTCTGAATCGAAAGTTCGGAGGGTTGTATCTTATTGAAAATAACACATCCCATTTGAAGGTTCTTTCAGGGCTGATGGTATACATTTATCCAGACCCCCCCTTGACAGCACTACCAATCCATTCTTCACTGTCAAACTGAAAGCTTGACACTCAGTTTTAAAACCTGCTTCTTATCATATAAGATACTGCTGGCTAATCTAAATATGAAGAGTCTCTTCACCCATTTAAAGAAGACTTAGAAGGCTATACATAGATAAATCTCTCTCATGCTACACAGGGTAGTGCGGCAATCTCATCATCTTTCTCGTTGCTGACACCTTTTCCTTATTTTCTCTCCCAATCTTTTTGTCATCATACAAATGCTGAAGTGCTGGACAACCAGAGTTCATGTTCATGCAACAATAGAGCATGTGAGAATTGAAAATGAGACCACTGCACTCAATTTATGTCACACCCATGTATTAATAAGTAATACAGAACAGTGTTTGGAGTTGCATAGCAGAATCCTCTTTCTGACAGATGAAATGCTGCAAGCCTTAATTTCTGCTTTCACATGCGTCTTGCATTAAACATGCAGGTGTAAAGGCAACTAAAAAGCAGTCATACGATGCAAAAATTTCAATTGCTAACCCATATCTCTTTCCCACTAGTTTATCTCACCATTCCTCTTATGAACATCTACTTTTGCTTCTCAAATTCACAACCTTTCATTCCCTCCCTTTATGCACGTTCTCACCTCACTCCCTCTCACGTACGCACACCCCATGCTTTAATAATCAAGCTAGACATAATAGAGGGAATAGGGTTAGTGATGGGGACAGCCAATTAAGGAATCGGTCTTTGAAATAGATTGGGGAGGCTGTGGGAGGAGGCTGTGTTGACTGCACATTTCACTGTAATTTGTTGAATCTCATCTGTGAAGTTGCATTCACAAAATTTGTTCGGTACACTTTCAGAAACCAGGATGCTAACTCTCAGATTGGCAACTATATCTGCCAGTTTATTCCCAGACTGGAATGGAACCTGTTATATTTTATCACAAGCTACTTGATCTTCTTCCACAATTGCTTTAAGCCATCGTGAAGGAACTTATTTTGCATTCATAATATCCATTAAAATTTGAGAATTCCCTTCAATGATCACCTTTTCCCATAATTGAATGTGATGTCCCCACCACACTGGAATAGCCAAGATAAGTATATGTTCAATATATTTATATTTTTTATCATGATAATACTATAAACACTCAGATAGAATAATCATCCTTAAGATATTTTCTTATATTCTCTTAAACTAACTCTATTATAGGGATAATCTCCAGCAAGATCGACTAAATAACAAGACTTTTACGCAAATGAAGCATAAGACATCAACAGGTGATTAGGCGAAGATTAAATAAGGTGTTAGTTTACAAATCGCATGAAGGGACGCGTAAGAAGGTAGGTGTCTCCAAGCAAAGGACATGTCTTATAAGCATCGTTGAGTGTTTGGTCACCCGCGGGCAAGCAAGGAGGATATACAGAAAATCATGAGAAGAAGACAAAAGGCATATAGAACGACATCATACCAGAAGGAAGAGGTACACGACTTAGATGCTGAGAAAGGAGGAACACAGATTCACGAAGTGAGAGAATAAGAGATATACCACAAATTGACGTCATATCGATTAAAGAGAGAAGAAGATAACAAGTTAGACGCGGCAAGCAATCCAATAGGCAAGCACGAGCTGGTGGGATAATCGACCAAGATATTACTACCTCCATTGTTAGCACAAACACACGATTAAGGGTGACAAAGGAATAGAGATTAATACGCCGAGGCTCCCCTGTTGTGTTCCCAGGAATTAGAGATTAGTTATATAACATTCAATATCTATTCCTGTTATCAAACATAGCCATATCATTCTAAAATTGATAGACTTCAATCCTCTGAGCAAATTAATTGTCTTTCAGATATTTGATTTACTAGTTCAGCCACTTATTCGTTGCATTTTGGAGTAAGTTTATCACTTGGTTTGATAAGGGCTCTTCATAGTGGTATTAGAGCATCGGTCTTGCCAAACCTGTTGGAGAAAAATAATGCAAACCTACCACAAAAAGGGAACCATGGCCGATCAGCTGGCTCAAGAACTTAAAAACTTCATGGAGCAAACCAATGAGAAATTTGAGAAAACCAATCAGCTAATTCTCCAGACTCTTCAAAATATGAATAGCCACAACACTTAGAAAAGAACCATCCAAGGAAAGAAATGCAATCAAACCATTTAGAAAATGAACATTCAACCCAAAGTTCCTCACTAAGACCAACCATGCCTACTTTCCTTCCAAGCGAAAATATCATAGAATAAATAGAAGAGCCAAATTCATATAGTGTAGAAGATATTGTGCTTATGTATGCCGAGTTAGACCCTGCAATTCAGAAACTCGTACCTTTTGAGGAATAGTATGAAGTCAAAACCCAAGCCAACCCAAGTAGGAGGAAGAATCAGGCCAGCAAAGACCTTAGATCCTAGATTAATAAGATGACATTGCCTTATTTTGACGGCTCCGAGAAGACCACCGCACAGTCATGGGTTCAAAAGCTTAATACTTATCTTTCCCTTAGCCCCATGACTAAAGAGAATGCCATCAAATTTGTTGTCCTACACCTATCACAGATAGGTCATGATTGGTGGCACCATGGACTCATCACCCAAGGTCACTGGAATATGGTCACCTATAGCGAGTTCATTCAAAAACTCATTAATAGATTCGATCAAAGGCATCCCGAGTGGTATTTCAAGGAACTCAACCAACTTAGGCAACATGGAACTGTGGAGGAATATGTAAATGACTTCCAAAAGCTAGCTGTCATGGTCCCCGACCTATCCCAAAGAAGGCTTACCTATCTATTCATTGAAGGACTCAAGGAGCCAATTAAAAACATAGTAAACCCACTGGAACCCCAAATCGCGGGGAGTGGGTGGGGTGTGGGACGGGGGAGGTGGGGGGGCAAGTCAAAGGGCCATGAAAGTGGAATCCAATTATTCAAAAGAAAAATCTAAGAGTCCCTCGCTCAAGTCATAGCCCAAACAAGACCAACGAAGGGAAGATAATAGAAAAAGAGCATGCCACTTTTGCAATGAACCATGGATCTTGGGCCACCAATGCCATGACAAGGAAGCAATCAAACGAAGGTAAGAATTAATGGAGAGAGGCTTATGTTTCAGATGCAAGGAACCTTGGGGACAAGACCACCAATATAAGAAGGGACAAATACACAAGATAGAAGAAGCATCAGACGAAGAATCGAGAGAAATTCCTACCAAAAAGGCAAAATGGGACCCGAATGAACAAGGGACATTGGCAGTCATCTCTCAAGCAAGTGAACATAGACCCTTTTGGATCAAAGGCACACTAAAGGCAAAAAAATATTGCCTTGGTGGATAGTGGGGCTTCCCACAACTTTATCAACAAAGGTTTATTATCAAAACGAAGATTGGAGGCCCAAAACTTCAATGGTTTCAAGGTAGCACTTGCAAATGGAGCCACAGATCAATGCTCAAAGATCATCCCTAAACTAGAGATCACCTTGGATGGACATACCATAAGAGGGGATTTCTATGTTGTGAACCTACAAAATGATGTGATTTTAGGGATGCCTTGGATAAATTCCCTAGGGCACTTTACCATGGATAACCCAAACTTAGAAATCTGCTTCAAGCATAATGGGCAAGAAGATTTTTGGAGACATCTTCCCGGGTCTACCTCCAAAAAGGGGATTTGAGCACTCCATACAACTAGAAGGAGCAAAACCGGCGATCACCACCCCCTATAGGCATCCCCAAAGATTCAAAGAGGAGATTGAGAAGACCATTCAAGAATTGCTAGAGATGGGACACATTCAACCAAGTAATAGTCCCTTTGCATCATCGGTAGTGCTAGTCAAAAGAAAGATGGCACTATGCAAATGCGAATAGATTACAAGGCTTTAAACCAGAAAAGTATTAAGAATCGCTATCCAATCCCAAGGATAGATGAGTTATTGGATGAACTCCATGGAGCAAGATACTTCTCCAAAATTGACTTATGGTCAGGCTACCATCAAATCCGAATGAAGAAGGAAGATGTACTGAAAAAAACTTTCCGGTGTCATTATAGGCATTTTGAATTCCTAGTCTTACCCTTCGGCCTCACCAACGCCCCAACTACCTTCCAATCATGCATGAACCACATTTTCTGCCAACAACTAAGGAAGTTCTTACTTATCTTCTTTGATAATATTTTGATCTATAGCAAAACATGGGAAGAACATCACTGACATATTGAAGAAGTCTTGAACATTCTTGAGTCAGAATCCCTTTATGCAAAGATGTCAAAATGTGAATTTGGATTGGAAGAAATACTCTACTTGGGACATAAAATCAATGCAGAAGGAGTGAGCGTGGATGAGAAGATTAAGGCCATCAAAGAGTGGCCCGGACCAAAGACCTTGACTCAACTTAGAGGCTTTGTGGGATTATGCAGCTATTATAGGCATTTTGTAAAGGGCTTCTCCAAGATAGCCAACTGCATTTTGCTATTCTTGCTAGAATATAGACTCTCTTATCCCTCCCACCCAGTTGACTAGCCAGATTCTCTACGTAACATGCCATTCCCCCCCACTATCTATCCTCCTAGGCCCCACCCCGATGCTCTCCTGCCTTATTGGAAAAGGTGGAGTCGATCCCAAATTTTTTTTGTTAAAGCAATTGATTGACTGCCCTGGACTTCCATTAAACTATTGCTCTTGAAGTTGCCAATGGGTTTCAAATAATTGGGTTGGGTACCATAAACCGAGTCTCCCAATGCTTCCTCAAGCTGGACACTCTCCAAGCACCTGAAGATATTGTTGGAGTGCGGATTCTTAGACCAATCTCGATACCTTAGAGAATAGTGACTTTAGCTAAATACTAAAGATCACTATCCTGTTTGGGAAATACCAGAGGGAGTCTGAATGTAAGCTAGATTGCAACTGGACCAACTAGCCAGTTTTAACAACTTTCCAGTTGTTCATCGAAATCGAATATCCCGTGCATCCCATGTAATACATTGTGATAGCCCTATTTAAGGAGTTCCAATGCCAATTGTGCTAGGGGGTGGCTGGTTCCAGGTGAACTCTTCATTCGTGCGAGAACAAGTGAAGGGAAACTATATTGTATGGAGGGCACTTCTGATATTCAACCCAGTCGACTATTGATTGAAGGGAAACAATAATTATGGGATTGACTGAATGGCAAACTTTATTGCCGGGCAAGGTCTTCTGGGTTGACACTAGAATTGCGTGATGGAACATTCAATAATGTATTGCCCATGTATGGAGAGAGCTCGGTTCGAATCGACCTAGGGTTTAAAGTACTCTATCGTTCTTTGCCCATAGAATAGTAGGGGCATGCAGGGTGGGAGGCTTTTCTAGTTCTATAGGCTAGTTAGTGGGTGGGTGGATATAGTTGGATGGGTGGGAATAGATAATTAGTGATTGGGAGTGAGCCATGGTGAGAACCGAGTAGATAAGAATCGGATTAGAGTGATCAAGAGGACTTCCCACCCTAAGGCCAATATGGTCGGTGGGGTTGGACCGAATGGACGAGAACACGAAGACCCGTAGAAATGCAATAATCCGATAGGGGGACAAGAGCATCCCACATGAACTATAAGGTTCTCCACTCTTCGATCGGCCATAGGCATACTGTCGCCATGGATGAAAAAGTGGCCCAGGGTATGATATTCGACATTTCACAATTCTAAATCGCCTATAAAAATTGTGGTAGGGGAGCCAGATTTCGCCCCCCCTCTTCTATTATTGTTTCGTAGACCAACCCACCAACCTCCCCACCAACTAGAATTGTACGGAAGGTTGGAAGGCTCCAAACCACCAACAACAATCAATGACATCTACCCTATGCCCCTTTAGTCCCCCGGGAGGGAGGGAATTATAGAGGGCGAGGGATCTTAAGTTCATCAACCTACGACGAATAATTAATCATATTATAGCAATGGATTAATTAGTGCCCTACAATTCTATGGATGTGTTTGCTAGTATAAGCTAGAGTACGATTAATTACTACTAGCCCCCCTGCAGGGAGGTAGATTGGTTCGCTCCCCTCACAAACTTGAAAAAAAAGGGGCCTTTGTGTGGAATGACCAAGCACAACAAGCCTTTGAACAACTCAAGGAAGCCATGAGTACCTGCCCTATCCTTGCCATTCTAGTCGTCACACTACCCTTTGAGCTACAATGTGATGCCTCAGGAGAAGGAATCCGAGCTATCCTGATGCAAAAGAAACATCCAATAGCTTTTGAAAGCCGCAAGCTGACTGAGACAAAGAGGCACTACTCCATCTATGACAAAGAGATGTTGGCTATTATGCACACCCTTGCCAAGTTTCGACAATACCTAGTTTGTGGAAAATTCATCATCATAACAAATCACAATAGTCTATGATTCTTCATGCCTCAAAAAGATCTTAATGATCGTCAACAAAAGTGGGTGAGCTAAGTTCAAGCCTATGATTTCAACATAGAATATGTTAAAGGGACCAATAATGAAGTGGTAGATGCGTTATCTAGGCTCCCCTACCTCAACACCATCATAAGCATTTCAAAGGATTGGAAAAATGACATTATCACCAATAATGTCAAAGATGCACAAGCCTTCGAGAATTTAGAAGGAAGAATGCCAAACGAAGAATACAAGATATGGGATGAACTCATCTTATATAAGGGAAGGGTACTTCTTGTTCCCCACTCCAAGATAAAGAACAAAATTATGAAGGAATTCCATGATAGTCCTCTGGCCAACCACCAAGGATACTACAAAACTTATAAACAGATTAGACAGAAGTATTCATTGAAGGGATTAAAGAGAGATGTGCTTAAACATATACAAGAATGCATGACTTGTCAGCAAAATAAAGTGAAACAAAGTCATCCTACAGGTCTACTACAACCACAGCCCATTCCCAACCAAAAATGGGAAAGTATCTCGATGGATTGCATAACCAGATTGCCCAAGATACATGAAAAAGATAGCATTTATGTGATAGTGAATAGACTTACTAAGTATGCCCACTTATTTGCGATTTCATCGGAGTACAAAGCATCTCAGATAGCAGAATTATTCTTTAAGGAAGTCTTTCTTCATCATGGGATACCCAAAACAATCATTAGTGACAGGGATAGAAAATTCCTTAGCCAATTTTGGCAAGAAGTTTTCCGGCTAGCAAGAACAAATCTAACTCCAAGCACAAGTTACCACTCGTAGATGGATGGGAAAACAAAGATAGTTAACAAATGGATAGAAGATTACTTAAGAAATTATGTCACGGGTTAGCAAACCGCATGGATAAAATGGCTATGAATGGGTGAGTATTGTTATAATACCACCCACCACATGTCAATTGGAATGAACCCCTTCAAGGCCCTATATGGATATGAAGCCCCTTCCTTTGGAAATTTGGTCACCCAAGAAAGCAAGGTACAAAGTGCACAGGACTTCATACAAAACAATATCGACCTCATGAAGACTCTTAAGGAAAATCCGCAACAAGCCTAGAACTAGCAGAAAATCTATGCTGATCGACACCACATAGAAAAGACACTTGAAATTGGAGATCTAGTTTTTCTACGGCTACACCCATATAAGCAAACATCAATGAAAAAGAGTGGGGCTGAAAAGCTAAAGCCACGTTTCTATGGTCCTTACAAAGTTATAAGAAGAGTGGGTGAGGTAGCTTACAAGATAGAGCTACCAAAGCACAACAAGATCCATAATGTCTTCCATGTATCCAGCTTAAAAAGGTCCTTGGGTAGCAAGTCATCCCTTGCATTGAATTACCTCCTCTACATGCGGAAGGGCAACTTAATTTGGAACAAAAAATTATCCTAGACACCAGAGAAAGGAAATTGAGGAATTGGGTCATTATTGAGTCCCTAATCAAATGGAGAGGACTTCTTGAAGAAGATGCTACATGGGAAAGAGAAGAAACTATTAAGGCATTTAAGGATAAACAAATTTAGGAAGTGAAAAACATAATGGCCCTTGACTAGAAATGAACTTAGATGTAATATCTTCAAAATAAGTTAATAAGACATTCTTCTTGCACAAGGACATCACTTATGTAATATTACACTACAATGTTTATAAGAATAAGGATGGATATACCAAAATAGGGTATCCATAAGGCCAAGGAAGATCCTAGGTTCTTCCAAAGATCTTAAGGATGGATACACCAAAATATAGGGTATCCATAAGGCCCAAGCTCACTTCTAGGCTTATAAGGCTGAATACACTTAAGAATAAGGTATCTAGAAGGCCTAGAAGAGATGTTACAATCTTTTCCAAGATTCTAAGACTAGGTACACTTAAGAGTAAGGTATCTAGAAGGCATGAGAAGAGATGTTACAATCTTTTCCCAGGATTGTAAGGCTGGGTACACTTAAGAATAAGCTATCCAGAAGGCTTGGAAGAGATGTTACGGTCTTTTCTAGGATTCTAAGGTTGGGTACATTTAAGAGTAAGGTATCCATAAGGCCTGGGAAGAGCTGTTACAATCTTTTCTTAGGATTATAAGGCTAGATACACTTGATAAAAGGTATCCAGAAGGCTTGGGAAGAGGTGTTACAATATTTTCCCAGGATTATAAGGTTGGATACATTTAAAATAAGGTATCCAAAAGCCCTGGGAAGAGATGTCACAATCTTTTCTCAAGATTTTAAGGCTGGATATACTCAATAATGAGGTATCCAGAAGGCCTGGAAAGAGATTAAAACAAGATGTTACAATATTTTTCTAGGATGAAGACAATTGTACAGGCCAAGAATGTGAAAGGATTGAGGAAGAAAAGAGTTATAAGATTGCTTGAGGACAAGCAAAGTCAAGCGGGGGAGACTTGTGATGTCCCCATCAAGCAAGAATAGCTAAGATAAACATATGTTCAATATATTTATATTTTTTTATCATGATAATACTATAAACACTTAGATAGAATAATCATCCTTAAGATATTTTCTTATATTCTCTTAAACTAACTCAGTGTTATAGGGATAATCTCTAGCAAGATCGACTAAATAACAAGAATTTTACACAAATGAAGCATAAGACATCAACAGGTGATTAGGTGAAGATTAAACAAGGTATTAGTTTACAAATCGCATGAAGGGACACGTAAGAAGAAAGGTGTCTCCAAGAAAAGGACATGTCTTCTAAGCATCGCTACGTATTTAGTCACCCGCGAGCAAGCAAGGAGGATATATAGCAAATCACGAGAAGAAGACAAAAGGCATATAGAACGACATCATACTGGAAAGAAGAGGCACACGACTTAGATGATGAGAAAGGAGGAACGTAGATTTAGGAAGTGAGAGAATAAGAGATATACCACAGATCGACATCATATCAATTAAAGAGAGAAGAAGATAACAAGTTAGACATGACAAGCAATCCAGTAGGCGAGCACAAGCTGGTGGGATAATCGACCAAGATATTACTACCTCCATTGTCAGCACAAACACGAGATTAAGGGTGACAAAGGAATAGAGATTAATACGCCAAGGCTCTCCTGCTGCGTTGCCAGGAATTAGAGATCAGTTATATAACATTCAATATCTATTCTTGTTATCAGACACAACCATATCATTCTAAATTGATAGACTTCGATCCTCTGAGCAAATTAATTGTCTTTCAAATATTTGATTTACTAGTTCGGCCACTTATTCGTTGCATTTTGGAGTAAGTTCATCACTTGTTTTGAGAAGGGCTTTTCACATTGAAGGTAATTAGGTGCCACCTTTTCCTCACCATTCTTTGGCTAAAGGTAATTAGGTGCAATGGTGGCTCTTGATCAAACAAAGGTGACACCTAATTGCCTTTAGCAAAAGAAAGGTGAGGCAAAGGTGACAACTAATTACCTTCGATAAAAAACACATACTTATTAGCTACCTAGGAAATATATTTACTTTATGTAAACTTAAGGAAAGTGCTGTAATAGAATATTACATTGACACGCCCCTTAAGTGTAACCTAAGAAGGACAATAATGGTTTCCAAAAGGTAGTACCATGTCAGATACTCATTTATAAATGAATCCCATAAAAGAGAGATGGGAGTCCCCAAAAAGGACAGAGAGAATGCCCTCAAAGAAGAGAGGGAATAAAGATGGACTAGCTAGCCCCACTAAGAAATAGCCTCCTTGATTCTCAATAGTCTACTAGAACTAGGTGAAGATGGATGACACGTATTGAAGATGAACCTCTTGCATTGAATAATATTTCTATCCTTAAGAAAAGATATAATTGAAAGTGCACATTGAAGGTCTTCCCATTAGATAAAAGGATATGATGGAAGAATTAAGAAAGTGTTAGAATTGGTTCAAGTTTCTTTGAATGTAGTGGCAAAGACATCAAGAATACAATCTATGAAAAAATCATGCTACAAGAAAAAATATTAAATGGAGATGGATCATCCACAAAAGGAATGCTCACCACAATAGGAGGGTTTTCCATAGATATCCTTGATGTATCTATTAAAAGAGGACTCAGAAGACAATGTGGATCCCTTCGCGAAGTAGTTGATTTAGTCTCAAAAACATCTAGGTATGAACTTTCACCAAAATAAAGAATAATGTTCCCTAATAAGTGATGACATTCCTCAATATTAGATTTTATAATAGATGACCAATGTTGTACAAGTAAGAATCACAAAAGGTATATCCTATAGATATGTATGAATCTATTGAATGAAGTTATTAGAATCATCATATAAGTTATGATCATTATAGAAATAGGAGGAATTTGTATAGGCATAAGACTGTTTAAGGAAGTATTAAAAATGGATGGAGATTCAAGTGGATCTCCAAACAATTCCCAAATTATGGTCCAAGCAGTATAAAGGCACTATATGTGCTCTATGTGATATAAAATATCTTGAGAAACTATAAGATAGATTAGTTTAGACTCTTGTCGTCATTGTTGCTCTGTTCAACATTAGTTAGAATCACTCCTCTAAGGACCAAGTCCATGGAAAAATGGTAGGAAGATCTTACTATGTGTAATGATAATTATCTTAATCCCTTCGTGCTAGAACTTATAGTTCTAGTGAGCTACTATAACAATAGAAGGGTGAAAGTTAAAATTGAAAAACATAATTGAAACTCCCCTTAAGTGTGTGGAAATTCATTTCAAATTGATGACACATCATCTCCTTTAAAGATTGACATTATAGTTTAGTACATTCCCAAATTAGTTGCTTATAAATAAATGGTTTTGATGTTGAATTTATAATTTATAAAAAAAAGAAAGAATTTGAATACATTTCTCAAATAGAATGAGAACTTAAAAGAACACCAATATCAAAGTACACATAATCACACTTTTAAAAAATTGACACTAAAAGGAAAGCCCATGTGTAAGAACAAAGCTTTCAAGCTTTCCAAAATAAAAACGAATCAACAAATATCTAATAAATCTATTCTTTTAGGAATAGAAGATATGATTACCCAAAAACTAATATTACCACTGTGTAGCTATAAGAAAATATAGCTTAGAGTCCAAAAATTTGACCTTGATTGGGGTCCAAATGAGTGAGAAAATGTCTTCCAAAATTGAGGTGTCAAGACATGATACAAAACCTCAGAGGCAATGAAAAGATGACGTCATTAGGTGTTTGGTTTGATGGTGTGATGCCATATAGTGAGGCAACACTCATTTGGCAAGGTGCTATTCAACATGCACAAATGCTAATTAGACATGATAGATGGCAATTCCGTATGCTAACTAGGCTTCCTTTGGCGATTGTGTGCTTGGTAGAAGGACATATAGGTATGAGGAGCTTGCTTTGAGTGTTGGCTACTTAGTCTTAGGAACACTAAGCACTACTCTAGGTAGGCATAGTGCATGTGTAGTACTTTGTGTTATAAACTACATGCTCACACCAATTTTGTAATATGTAATTTTCTATTTTCTTTTTGCTTATTAACTTTGGTTATGTGCTAGATGATTTAGATTGAAAAATTTGGTTTTATAGAATTTATATGATTCAAATTATTCTATTGGTCACTCTAAATGCAATCAGGAGTTCTAGTTTGTTCTAGAACACTTTCAAAAAAAGTTATTGGAGAAAATAACAAATAACATGTAATCTTGAAACTTTGATAGCTTGGCCTCTGGTTGTTTGATTAGGATGAACCAAAAGGCAGTTTCTTCAATACTTGGGCACAATGGAGAGCACACATTTTCTCTATCATTCACTTCGAAAAATAACTACAAAATTACTCTCCCCAAAAGATGAAATCCTCTTTGAGAAAAATCCAACAAAGAGAAAAAGAACTAGCGTAATAGCTAATTTAGCTTTGATATCGTATTTGATTTTAGAATTAACCCTAAATTTTTTACTTAAGATCCTTAACAAGCAAACTAATTAACACCATAATTATCTATTTGAAAGCATAAATTGACAACACAAGTGAATAGAAATTGACACTCATTACCTTTTCATTCAATATTGAAAATAAAATATAATTATTTATAGCCTCTTAGATGGACAAATCAAAATAACAAGTGTCAAATATGATTTGAGTTAACTTCAATGAAGGGAGGAGCTAACTCAACAATTAGATATAGTGGTGGCTCCTAATTGAAAGGAAATATGAAATAATTTTCAACTTTAATCCTACTAAGTTGTCACAAGCTGTTCAGTCTATATAAATTCTTATATTTTGACATAATAATAACACTAAAGAATAACAAAAAAGAAAGAATAGAACAAACATATATAAGAGAGACATTATATACCATAGGAAAACTCTTTTGAAAAATATAGCCTCCAAAGCATTGAAACTAATATATTCTCAACAATGATATATTGAAAATATAGTAATAGGCTTCGAGTCTTTATAAGCGATTGGCAATCTTAATCAAGGTGGAAACCATGTAAGATATGATCTTTAACAATAATGACCAGCCATTATTGAATTCTTCATGAGACCAATGCAAGAACCCAAGAGATCCATACATCCCAATCCATGCTCTTTAGGATTTCTCAACAAGAAACTCAAGCTTCCAAGTACATACACCAATATTCACTCACGATAACTATGCACAAGATCAACTAAAAGATGATGTCTAGCATATATCCCAAGCATTCTCTTTTTATGCAAGAGAGCAACAAGAGTGGAAAAACTAAGTTTTGTAGCTACCCTTAATCAATACATCCAAGCACCAACAATTGATGTAGCCCAATACATCTCAAAAGTGGGATCCCTAGGTTGAATCTAGGACCAAGAGTCATTATAACATCCATGACAACCCAAACACCCTCTCCAATCCAAGCACCCAAGATGACTTGGTTCATGTGACCCCAAACTATATACCTTTTACAAGACATCTAATAATTAAATGCATTTCTTTAATGTGCCCCCACACAAGTGTATTTTTCAATGCGTCTTCTGCATTAATGAGCCCATTAAGCTATGTTCTCACTAAACCATGACCCCCACTATGAAATATATTTCTCCAATGTGCCACCCACATTAAATGCATTTTCAATGTTGCATACAATAATCATCTAGAGAAGATATTATGGTGACCCATTTTGAGATGGACCACAACTTTAAAAAATATTCAATATTCCTATGTGCAAGGTGCACAAAACATTTTACATTCCCCCAATTGATGTATACATTGTATAAGTGTCCAAAAAAAGACAAAACAATCTTGTTGCAAAGGAGAAGTATCTCTATAGCCATCTTGCATCATATGAACCTCTTTGTGCTCACGAGTTTTATCAAAACAATTGTAACATCTAGAAACCACACATCTATGTGTTCCATTACACATAAAAATTAGGGTTCTTTGCCACGTTGGTAACACTCTAACTATCATAGTGAATCTTACTTCAAACCAATATTCAAACACACTCCTCAAAGACAAATTTCCTTCTTACAAGCTTGAGTATTTTCCATATACTCTAACTCTAAATTAGAAAGAACAAAAAAAACTTATCTCTTGCCCATCTAACTTGTCACACAACTAAACAAGGTAAACACATACTTGCTAGTAGACCTTTTCTATCCACATCCCTAATCAATATGAATCTATGAACCCTTTATCTAGTATACTACTCAAAAGTCCATCCTCCTTAATAGTAAATCAAAATCTCAAAAATGTCTCAAGGATATGTGAAGACCCTCTTCAATGTAGTCCAATATTCATTATCTAAAATGGAGATGTACCTACTTCAGATTCCCACTACTTGGAAAATTTTCAATTTAGTGCCCATAACAAATTATCAATTGCATTCACATAAAGGATGCGGGTCATGTCCTCTATCTCATTTGGTGTAAAATAACACTACTCAATTAAAGCTTCCTTCCCACATAAATGAGAACACACATTGGTTCACACACCTACAACCATAGAGAGATCTCCTCCAAATCCCCATACAAAAAAATGATATCCACATCTAATTGTTCAATCTTAAGTTAAACACAACAACATATCAAATAAAATGAAAGATGTAAGTTGCTAAACTTGAGAGCAGATCTCACTAACATCTATTCCCACATCTAGACAATCAACCCTTGGCCACTAACCATACCATGTACATGTCAAAGCTATCCTCAAAATCAACTTCTCCACAACCCTAGACCTATACAATAGAAGACAGAGAAAAAACTAGAATGTATTTGAAAAATAGGTGGGCTATACCTATCAAGTTGCATTCTTTGCCAAGTGGACCTCCTTAAGAGTGATGTATGAAAATTTTCCTCTTCTCATAGTGCTCTAAATCTCTCTCTTTAAACAACCTCTTCATTAGGTTCATGTTGAAATCATGTTCAATCCTAGGAGTAGGCTCATTGATATTTCTACTAAAAACTATCAAGTGACTCAATCCATTCCAATAATCTCTCCCTCACCTCAATATTTCTAGTAATAATAGGTACACACTTGATCATCCCATGGCAACCAAAATCCAACTATAGCAACACAATATCCAAGAGTATCACTCTCAATATAAAAAATGATTTCTAAACTCAACACTAGAAGATTAACTCCAAATTATGAGCAATGCTCCCATTGCATGATTGGTGTAGACTTCAGGAGCTTCCTATGACACCATGGTTTACATATTCATAATAACTAGCAATTACACCTTGGTGTGGAATGGATACGTCGAAGAGGTGTAGAAGGTCAATTAAGGAAAAAATGGTTCATTTTTTTGTATACATTGGTGTAGTACATGAGGTCAATTGATAGATCATTTAGAAAATGATTTTGTTTATTTTTATTATAATTAAACTAAATTAATTTTATTTTTTATTATATAATATATTATTATATTTATTTTTAATTTATTACAATTTTTTTATATATATTATTATTTATATAAAGAAATTACATTGGAAGCCAAAGTTTAGTACTAAATTAGAAAACAAAAATACATTTAAAGTTTTATTTAATAAATATATTTTCATTTATGAATATATAATGCTATATTTCATATAAAATGATATAACATCCTATATTAGTAAGTATTATGATAATAAATGTAATAAAGTTATTTTTCTTCTTTCTCTACATGTGGTATAACTAAGTTAGTGTAAGTTAATTAATTAAACAATATCAACAAATAACTTTAGAATTATATTGAGTTGAGATCGAGAGTAGGTGGTAATAAATGAGTTAATACATGACATATAAATAAATAAATATATTTAGATTTTAAGTTTGATGTAGAATATTTTGTAATATATATATTAATTAAAATGAAAATTACGGCTTAGATCCTAATAATGAGCACATTTAGGTTTTAAAATTACGACATCCTTTACCCTACATAGTGAAGTATAAATTAGAGTAATTAATATATAATGTATATTTAATATAATTAATAATAAATTATAAATAATCATTATATTTAGTAATAAAATATAAACCAAATCATATATTTTTAACATAGGCGTTTGCCAATTGTTACATAGTTAAGTAAATATTAGCATTAAATTACAACCCTATAAACACATTTAGGTTTTAACATTACCACATAATTAATTAGTTTTATTTAATAAATAATTTGGTTTATAATATATAATGCTATATTATATAACAATATAATAGTTAATATATTAATAATAAATGTAATAGATTAATATAATAATGAAATAAATAATACATATTTATATAATAATATAATAGTTAATACATAAAATTTTAAAAATAAATATAATAATATTATTCTATAATTAAAAATAAATAATCAATTTCTAAATGACTTGCCAATTGTTCTCATTTACTATACAAATGTATGAAAAAAATAAACCAATTTTTTCCTAATTGACCTTCCACACCTCTTTGGCGTACCCATTGCACAAGGTGCCATAGCTTATAATATATATATATTTAGATTTTTGAATTTACGCACAAACTATATATAGGATTATTTTAATATTTAGAATTACATTATGATTAAGTATTTACTGGCCAAAATTAGAAAAACAAAATTGTGCCATTTGGAAACATATAAACCATCGACTACGAGGCACTATGCTTCCCAAAAATAACAGTGTGTTTAGTTCGTTGAAAACCCAAAATATATGCTTGATGGCGAAAATGCAACAACATTTTAAAGCAGCACACCTGTACTTTGCAATTGATCATGCATCATTTGATTAAAATGTGCATTAAATTCATTCCCTTCAACACATGATTCTACGATATTTTGCATGGATGAAATCTTTTCTTAAAAACTTGAAAATACATATCATTATTGCAGAGATCTGGAGAGTAACAAAGGTTAAACCTGCAAAATGAAATAATAAAAACATTAATAATAATACCTGCTCATATCCATGCCTTCGACACAAGTTTACTGACGAACTTTCCATGTGCAAGAATTCCCATTTGATTGCAAACACCACATGTGATCCTTACACGCACATATTTTCTACCCAAATGCCATCTGTATTTTTGCCGCACATTTTTTAATGAACATTGTATGAACTTGATTTTTTAAATTGCTTGAGAGTGGAGACTGTCGCCGTTTGTACCACTCGTCATACGATTGCTTATGTCATAGTTGAATGCGTCATTTGCCAACAAGTTCCTTTTTGATTTTATTTGGTAGTTCAACCGATAAACTGTTTGATGAGTCATCATAAAATATTTCATTTTGCACTTGCTCGCAACCAATGTTCACTAACATGTCAGCTACCCTATTTAGCCTCCTTATAAGTATGTCAAAGATGATAGGCATCAAAATGTTCTAATAGTTTCCATGCTTGCTGGAGAACGTATCTTATTTCCTAATTATAAGTCTTATGTTCTCTACATGCATTGATAAGGAGTAAAGCACCCCCTTCAACCTGAAGTTTTGGAATATTTAAACTAGTAGCCAATTTCAAACCTTGTAGTAATTCGTGAACTTCTGCAATAGTACCATACGATATATGGATTGACTTCGCCCTATTGAGATCCCCTATGTACTATCCCTTATGACTTCACCTACTCCTGATAACCCATGGTTCCCTTTAGAAGCTCTGTCAAAATTTAATTTTGCAAAGCCTACTGGTGGAGGAACACAGACAATTTTGCTCTTGCCCAATTTTTGAGACACTTTTTGTTGCAAATTACCTTTGAAAGGGATAATCAAATTAGGCCATTCTTTCATTATCTTTGAGTCCCAATCGGAAAATATGAAACCTGAATGCATAGATTTTTGAACATAGGCGTTTGTCGATTCTGAAATTGAAGTTCCCAATTTATGGATGACTTGTTCAATACTAGATTTTTCTTTTCTAAAAATCCTCTTATTCATCTCCCACCATATGCACCACACCAGCGTAGATGGGATAATTTTCTAGATGCTTGCAAACAAATCTTTCTTATAAGAGAACCGACCAACTTGTAAATAGCTCCCAAAGATCTTTCAGTAATGGTGATACCCAACTCATCCTGGTTTTAACATTTGCTCAACAAGAATATGCAAATAGATAGTGTAGAAACATATGATTGACATCCTCTAAGGCTTCATCACACAAAACACACTTGAACTGCTGATCTATGATACCCAGCTTAACTAGCCTATCACTTGTAAGAATCCTATTTTTCAATGCTAACCAAGTGAAACAACCCGCTTTTGGTAAAATCATAGGATTCCAACAAAATGATAGAGCTCTTTGGGGATTACAGCAAGCTCCATTGCTCATCACCGCCCTGTAACCCCTTTTAATTGTGTAATTTCTAGTTTTGGTGTTGAAAATAGGATGCCATTTAATTGCAAATCCTAAACATTAATTATTTCATGTATCTCCTAGATTCTTGGAATGTGTTCAACAACACTAAGATTAGGATGAGAGATTAATATTTGATGAAATAATTATGATTATTGACATTTGTAATTAATTCTAAATGTAAGAAGCATGTGAGGGCGTCCATAGCGAGTTCCTAAATAATAGGGACACATGGGACACTCAAATGGTAAGGTGAAACTCACCTTGTGTCCAGTTAACTATATAGAGTAACAGTTAACACTTCTGAATGAATGTAAAGATCCTAGGAGTTAGGATTTGATGTTTGCATGCTTGAAGTTTAGTTTAGTTTAGTTTAGTTCAATTATCTTAGGTTGCATGCAAGTGCATGTTGCATGCATGTTGGTTATTTTTGAGTTGCATGTAGTTAGCTTGAGTTAACTTGTAATGCATGTTTAATAACATTGAGTTGTATGACAGATAACAGGGACTACCTCTAGTTAACAAGGGATGACCATTCTTTGGGAATGGTGTTGAGTAAATATTTTAGTTAACTATAAAGCACTTGAAGCCAACTTGGGCGCCCAAGATGCTTTATTGGATTTACCTCTCATGCATGATAAGATATTTCTGAAGACTCAGTTAAGTAGCTTTACTTATGGGCCGCCAACTTTGAGGGAAAGAACTTTGGAATTATCACACCCGAAGTGAAGGAGAAGTTATAGCCCCGATTTGGGACACCCAAATGCATGAAGCACATGTTGTAAACTTTAGTCTTCTTGAATAACTCAACTTGAAGAATATGCATTACCTTTTCAAAGGCTTGAGAGCTTGTGCATTGTAATTATCACCATTTGGAGATTACAAGGTTGCATATTGTCTCTATATCTCATTTGAGTTGAATAGAGTTGTGAGAGTTTTTATTGCAAGTTGTGAAGAAGATTGGTTAATATAGAAGAAGCATTCTCAAGCAAGAATTGGAACTATTGTAATTCAGAGATTGAATAATAGAATAATTCTTGGTGGAGTTTTTTCCCGAAAGGGTTTCTCCACGGTACATCTTGTGTAATCTTTCTAATATCCTGTCTAGTTCTTCTATCAACTTCTCTCTACATTCTACAACAGTAAAATGGATTAATCAAGATAATCACCCACAAAGAATATATGTAACAAAGAAAAGACTTACTTAGATAAACAATATTAAAGTTTTATAGGGTAGTAAGCTAGAAAAACCTCATTTTTCAACATTTGGTATCAGAGTATTAGGACACCTTTCTCTTAAAGTTTGAAGGATTTATTGGCTTAGTGGGAGCTCTTATTATTTTTGTTATTTTCTGATTTTGGAATTAAGTTTTGTTACAATGAATTCAAGGTTAGAGATTGAAAGGTTCAATGGTTCTAACTATGAAATGTGGAAATTAAAAATGGAAGATCTTCTTGAAGAAAGAGATCAATGGTTAGTGGTTAATAATGAGACAAAGACAACTACAACTATTTCAGATGAAGATTGGGCTAAGTTAGATAAGAAGGCAAGAGGAACAATAAGGTTATGTCTTGTTGATGCTGTTCTTTTAAATGTTTCAATGGAAACCAGTGCATATAAATTATGGAAAAGAATAGGGGATATTTATCAAACTAAGAGTCTCACCAATAAGTTGTATTTGAAAAGGCAATTATATTCATTGAAAATGAAAGATGGTGATTCAGTAGCACAACATTTAAATGCTTTCAATTTAATTCTTAGTCAGTTAGCATCTGTAGATGTAAAGCTTGAGGATGAGGATAAGTGCATTTTATTGCTTTGTTCTTTACCAAATTCTTGGGAAAATCTAATTGTTGCAATTAGTGGAAATGGTGCAGATCCAAAGATGGACAACATTATTCCTACTCTCCTATCAGAGGAGATGAGGAGGAAATCTAAGGAGGAAATCCAAGATGTCTTGTTTGTAAAAGGTAGGTCTAAGAAAAAGGAATATAGGAAACAAGGAAGGGGAAGGGGTAAGTCGAGGAAAGGACGAAGTAAAAGATGAAGTGTTGGGCGTAGGAAGCAGGGACGTATGAAGAAGGAGTTGTGGGGAACAAAGAGAAGAGGTTTGATTGTATGGGGGAGTCTAAGATAATAGTAATGATGCATTAGTTATTTCAGATAATATTGTTTGTGATAACTCTTTTCTTCATGTTTCAAAGTGATCTTCATAGAGAGGATGGCAGTCACAATGCCATGTGTGACTCAGTACCATGATTCGATGGGAGTTGTTGGCGGTGGCTTGGATGCATCATTAGTAAGGGTTATCTCATGTGATTAGAATATGGTTTCTTGGTTTGAAGTATGGTGTAGATGTCATGGTTTACTGATATGCATTTAGAGTTTGGCATATTACACGGTTCTCTTGAGACTACGATGTATAAGTATGTTATGATGCATGTGATCTACTAAGAGGAGATGGTTAGATCATGGATGTCATGTTTATGTTCCTGATTCATGATTGGAGCTTTGGCATTGATCTTGTGTGTTTCTCTTAAGTATTGGGTACATTAATCATTTGTTTGATTACTTCATGAAAGTGTTGTGTTGCATTTGGAGTTTGCCATGGATTGGTTGGTTACAGGTCCTCATGGATACTTGGAGAAATAGTTGAGGCTGGAGTTCTCTTATGGTAAGAGACATTTGTTGGAATGGTTACTTGTAAGAAAAGTTTTTTGAGCGAAAAAGGCGAGTCGACACCTTGGTTGAATGTGAATTCAACACACTCGGTGGTTTAGCATACCTCTAAAGAGGTGGTTTGGTTATAGAGGCTTGGGAAAGGTAATGGTTTGGTTGATAATGGGAAGGTATTAATTGAGAAAAGTTAACACTTTAATTAATGTTACAGATTATGTATGAAACCATAAAGATAAGTTCTCTCTTGGTTTAATCATTTGCTTGGAAACTCCAAGATTATACGGTTGCATTTGAAGTTAGCATGGTTTGATTAGTTGGTGTGAGAGCCATTGTGAGTCTTGTACTTGTTTTATTATTCCTTGTTTAGAATAATTGCAATGTATAATGTCAAGTGGGAGAATGTTGGAAACATGATGCCATTTAATTGCAAATCCTAAACATTAATTATATCATGTATCTCCTAGATTCTTGGAATGTGTTCAACAACACAAAGATTAGGATGAGATTAATATTTGATGAAATAATCATGATTATTGACATTTTTAATTAATTCTAAATTTAAGAAGCATGTGAGGGCGTCCATAGTGAGTTCCTAAATAATAGGGACACATGGGACACTCACATGGTAAGGTGAAACTCACCTTGTGTCTAGTTAACTATACGGAGTAACAGTTAACACTTTTGAATGCATGAAAAGATCCTAGGAGTTAGGATTTGATGTTTTGCATGCTTGAAGTTTAGTTTAGTTTAGTTTAGTTTAGATTAGTTTAGTTTAGTTTAGTTTAGTTGATTCCGGTTCCAATTCAGTTCAATTCGATTCAGTCAGTTGATTATCTTGATTTGCATTACATGTTGGTTAGTTTGAGTTGCATGTAGTTAGCTTCAATTAACTTGTAATGCATGGCTAATAACATTGAGTTGTATGACAGATAATAGGGACTACCTCCAGTTAA
The DNA here is from genome assembly GCA_007258455.2 of Sequoia sempervirens. Lineage (NCBI taxonomy): Eukaryota > Viridiplantae > Streptophyta > Pinopsida > Cupressales > Cupressaceae > Sequoia > Sequoia sempervirens. Next base: position 711,027,199 of record VDFB02058242.1, on the reverse strand, counting down.
CAAGGGATGACCATTCTTTGGGAATGGTGTTGAGTAAATGTTTCAGTTAACTATAAAGCACTTGAAGCCAACTTGGGTGCCCAAGATGTTTTATTGGATTTACCTCTCATGCATGATAAGATAGTTCTGAAGGCTTAGTTAAGTAGCTTTACTTATGGGCGCCAACTTTGAGGAAGAGCTTTGGAATTATCACCTAAGTGAAGGAGAAGTTATAGCTTCAGTTTGGGACACCCAAATGCATGAAGCACATGTTGTAAGCTTTAGTCTTCACTGAATAACTCAACTTGAAGGAATATGGCATACCTTTTCAAGGGCTTGAGCTTGTGCATTGTAATTATCACCATTTGGAGATTACAAGGTTGCATATTGTCTTTATATCTCATTCAAGTTGAATAGATTTTTTATAATTGGTTATTACAGGTGTGAAGAAGATTGGTAAAGACAGAAGAAGCATTCTCAAGCAAGAATTGGAGCTATTGTAATTCAAAGATTGAATAATAGAATAATTCTTGGTGGAGATTTTTCCCGAAAGGGTTTCTCCACAGTACATCTTGTGTAATCTTTCTAATATCCCGTCTAGTTCTTCTATCAACTTCTCTCTACATTCTACAACAATAAAATGGATTAATCAAGATAATCACCCACAAAGAATATATGTAACAAAGAAAAGACTTACTTAGATCAACAATATTAAAGTTTTATAGAGTATTAAGCTAAGAAAACACCTCATTTTTCAACATTTGGATGGCGCCCAAAGAATCTTATTAGCATAGTCAGAATCGTAAACCAATCTTTTACTTAGAATTTTGTTTATTAGCTCCTTTTACTACATTGATATTTATAGAATAGAGAAATCATGCCAAAAGACTTTGCATGTATGAGCATCTATTCTATGAATATAGTATTTAACCTTATCTCCCCACCTAGCACTAGCCAACTCTACAACTGATTGTAATTTTGGAATTGTATTCAAAGCTGGGTATCCGTTCCAAGAATCCTTCCAAAAAAGAGCCTCCTCACTATTATTTATTTCCCAAGTAATATATGAAGTGATTACTTTCCTATAGAAGAGCAAGAAATTCCATATTGCCGAACTAGCTGGAGGATTAGAAATAGAAAAAAATCTTGTTGGGGACACACAATCCAGATACTTGGCTTGTAAAATTTTACACTTGGCATATGGTTTGGAATACATATGCCAAACCAATTTGGCACCCAGAGATACATTCCTTGTTGACATATTATGAACTCCTGCTCCACCCTTCAACCTTTCCATACAGATTTTTTCTAAGGACAGTGAAATTTTACTTTTATTATCCAGATTTTCTTTCCATGCAAGAAATTCCTAACCAATTTTTCAATTATTGTAATGACAGATTTGGGAGCTTTTAAAACTGCCATATAATAATTGGGAATTGCAGAAAGTACTATCTTTACCATAAGAATTCTACCTGCAAGTGACAACCACCTCCCTTTCCACCCTGGATTTAATACTTCTTATTACCTTATCCTAGTAAGAAATCTTACTCGCCCCTGCAAAGAAAGGTATTCTGAGATATTTGCAGGGAAAATATGCTAATTGGAACCCCATAAGTTTGACAATCTTGTCTTTCAATAGTACATTTGTATTAAAGATGTAGATTTTTGACTTACTTGCATTGACCTTTTGACTAGAAGCTTCTGAGTACTTATCCAAAACCCCCTTTATTTGTGTTGCCTTTAATAGTGTTTCCTTGCCAAAAAGAATAGTGTCATCAACAAATAAAGAATGAGTTACTGATAACCTAGTTGGAGGAATTTCAATCCCTTTCCAAAACTTGTGACTCGAGGCTTTATGAACTGATCTGCTTAATGCCTCTATTAAAATAATGAAAAGGAAAGGGGATAATGGATCTCCTTGCCTTACACCTTGTGTTGAGCTAAAGAACCCTACTGGAGAACCATTAACCAGGACTGCAAATTTAGCACCCGACAGACATGACAACGCCCACTTACACCATTTCTTATGAAAACCAAATTTACTCAATATTTGCATTAGAAACGACCAATCCACTCTATCGCAAGCCTTCGTCATATCCAATTTGATGATCATTGTTGAAAGCTTATGATTGGAAATAGAGTGAAGGACTTCATGTGCTACTAAAGCACCTTCTACCGTTTCTCTCCTAGGAACAAAACCTCCTTTTTCTTCTGAGATTATTTTTGGAATGATAGGAAACAACTGAATGTAAATAGATTTTGTGAAAATCTTATATATTGTATTACACAAAGATATTGGCCTAAACTCTAAGAAGGACTTGGGACCCTCCACTTTTGGAATTAATGTTATATAAGTGACATTAAACTACTTTAACATTGATCTTGAACTACAGGGTTCTTCCAAAGCTTTGAGAAGATCAACCCCAATGAAATCCCAACATTTTCAGAAAAAAATAGTAGTAAAACCATGAAGACCAGGAGCTTTTTCTGGTGAAAGCGAGAAAACCACTGACTTTACTTCTTCTAAAGTGGAAGGTTTAATAAGCTACTCATTTTCTTGTTGTGAAATTAAAGTAGGAATGTCTTCCAATAGCTCCTCCCTTTTCTGCACTATCTACAGTGAAAGAACCAATGGAGTAGACAATAAATTTTCAAAAAATTTAGCCCCTTCATCTTGTATGTCTTGTTCTTTTGTCAACCATTCACCTGTGACACTATCCTTTATTGAGAAAATTAAACTTCTTGCTTTCATTATTTGGACAAATTTATGTTTTTATTTGTATTTTTGTCACCCTCTTTCAACCATAACTCCTTGGACTTTTGCCTCTAGTATACCTCTTCTCTTAACACTGACTCAGCCCATTCCTCCTCTAACTTCTTATGCTGTTCAAAAGATGTTTGGTCTAGGCCCTATGATAGAATATGCTCATTAATATCTGAAAGATGTTTATAAACAACCTCCTTTTGGTGGAATATGTTCTTAAAAGCATGAACGTTCCAATGCTTAATCCTTCCTTTTACATGTTCCAGCTTCTTGCAGAATCAATTTTTTTTTGAACCTTTGATATAAGGGGCCTAACACCACCAAACTTGTAGTAACTGCAAAAATTGAGGGTTTTGAAACCGCACAGATTCAAATTTAAAGGAGGATTTATGCTTAGAAGAAAATTGATTGACTGAAATATTTAAGGATGCAGGGAAATGATCAAATACTACCCAAGGAAATATTTCTGACATCAAGGTAAACTATCCTAAAACCCAATTTCGGGACAACAAGAATCTTTCCAATCTTTCTACTATTTACAATTTTTTTTTCCTTCTGTTCGTCCATGTAAAACTCCCATTTTGTGGTAGAATATCAAATAAAAGCATTATTGTGGACAAAATCATGAAAATCATCCATAGTTCTTTATAGAGGCAAAATACCTCCCTTTTTTTCATTTAATGACAAAATTGCATTAAATTCACCAGCAAGGACCACTCGTTCCTCCACTTTTTGAACCAGAATTTTGCTTAGCGCATCCCACAATAGCTTTTTATCAATTGTTGAGTTTGGAGCATATATTGAGCAGCCAAAATTTTAAGTCAAAGTGACTAACTCTCAATAGTTGCCATTGTGCTTCATTTAAAACATATTCCAACTTTACTGTTTTGACACTCCAAAGAATTACTAGACCACCTGATGCCCCGATGGCCGATGAGTGACACGATTTCCATTTTGACCATTTAGTAACCACTAAATCATAATTTTCATTGGACAACTTTTTTTCTTGCAACATAACAATATCTGCCCCACAACCATCAATTTGATGTTTGACAAGAGCACGCTTGCTAGGGGCATTAATACCCCTAACATTCCAATAAACTAACTTCATAATGATTGCAGAGAGTAACCAACTCTCAATCGCTTTTTAATATTGCCATATATATCAAGTTTAGATTATGTTACATTATTATTAAATAATTAATGATTGGGTTAGGTATTAGATTGGATTATATAATGTAATTATATTAATATTTTGCAAACATTTGTGTAGTACATGAGGTCATTTGGTAGGTCATTTAGAAAATGATTTTGTTTAATTATTATTATTAATTATATTTTATTTTTTATTATATAATAATATTATTATATTTATTTTTTAAGTTTTATGTATTAAATATTATATTATTATAATTTTATTAATATATCAAATTATTTTACATTATTATTATATTATTAATGATCGTTGAAGTATTTATATTATATTATATTATATTGGTATCATATAATGTAATTATATAATTATATTGTAATATATCTAGTTATATTAAATTATGTGGTTATACTTATTTCATATATCGTTATATTATATAAATACTTATTATGTCATTATATTTTATTATATTTATGCCGGACAGGAAAACATGCTTTATGACCCAAACCTTTTGCGAATGATCATTACATCAAAATGCCGCTAAGAAAAAGATAAAACATCAAAGCTGTCAAATCACAAAAAATAGCCAAAAATAGCCGCAATTCAAGAGCAGGAAATCACACAATCACTCTATATGACTTCTGCAGCCACCCCACCTCTCGTATCTGTTCAAGTAACGGCGTCCGGTTTAACCCTTGTTTCAACGCCTTTATATTCTTTAGTGTTTAGGCCTTTAGCCTCCTTTTGAAATTCTTTCTCCCTTCCTTTCCTCTTTCAGGTTGCGGGCGTTCTTCAAGCATGTCCACAAAGTACATTTGATCCTCACGGAGCTAATTGATCTTTCCAAATAGAACCTTAAGAGACTCTAAACTGTTCTTTATCAAACTATGACTAACCTACAGTAGTTTCTTGATATCCTCATTTGTTTCCTTAATATTTTCCTCCATTTCACCAAGGTGACTTTCACACTGGGCTTTGAAATTAGAAAATGAGCATTCTAAATCCACCAACCTCTCAATAAGCAGGTTTGATGAAGTTCCCTTCAGCTGGTTAAACATGTTCTCCTTCAAGCCCCTGATTTTATTGTTGACCTTGTTGAATTCCTGCAATACCCATTTAGCAAGTTTAAAGGTGCAAGTAGCACCAAACTGAGCCATATCCAATAACTCATACATGGTAGTATTATCATTGTCAAGATAAGAAAAATACTCAGAAAGAGGATTAACATTTAAAGGCTTCGGCTTGCCAAGGTCTGGGTTCACACCCTCATTCTCCCGCACAACCCTCTCACCCGAGGCCTCCTCACTAACTACCATCATTCTCCGTACAAGAGGGAATTTTTCAAAAGAGGGGTGGAATCATCAATATCGTCAACAACATTATTCACCACAACTTTACCTATTCCAATACCACCTTCATACCTCACACACTATCTTCCTCTGACGACGTAGGACCCATGAGAATCCGACTTTTGCATAGTAAGCTTCTTGGTAGGTCCCTTCTTTAAATTCCCCTTTTTCCTTTTCTTAGAGGGGGAGGCCACGTGGGATGAGGAAACCCCCATAGTATTATCCTCTTCCACATTTCATTCTGCATCACCATTAGCACTTGTCTCCAAACCAGACGAAAAAGAGTCCTCACTTATGGCCTTTTCTTTCCCCTTAATAGACTTAGCCTGGGTATGTGATCACACATGCTCCATGATGAGCAAGATGAGGTCTTCATGAAGAGAAAGGGACCTATGATTCTTTAAGTGGTCATAAACTGAAACTTCAAGGAAGAAAGAAGAGAAAATGAAAAAGGCACATGCAACCCATGTCTGAAATGGTTTAGCAGAGTAAAATGATGCACTAGAATAGCAGTAAACTGACCATCAAGAGTAACATGCTACATTAAAACTTTCGCTACATCAACCCATATTCGCTTAAGGGAAACCCGTTCATAACCCCACAAAGGGAGCTTCACTAGTTTAGCTATTTCCTTATCCTTGAAGAACTGGTCCATAGCATCTTCATTACTCTTCCTTTCTTTATAAAATTTACGTCCATCCGTCGACAACCCAGTAATGGAAGCAATAAAGTCTTCATTGATGATGAACTCCACACCATTCACATTCAAAAATCTATTGTGCCAGTAACGAACAAACTCCACAGGGGCTTTGGGGTCATGGCCATGAAGCCTTTCCAAATAGGGCATGAAATGCCCATGTCTTAGAATCCTCCAAATTCTACGCTTGTTTTTCCACTTCTCACAGGATAGGGGTTCGATCCTTCTCCTATCTCCACCCATTTCAATTGCCAACATTAATAGATACCAGAGCTGAACCACACTTGCAAGAATACAATTGAGCACGAGAATGGGAAAAACATAACCCATAAAACATGTAGTAATTAAGAGGGTGATTATTACTCGATTGCCCCAAATCACAATCCCAAATCTAGCTATCATCTCACAATAAAAGCTTAGCCTTCTCGGGAAGGGAAGAGTACTCCTCCTATGCCTTGAAATTATTAGGGCTAACAACATCGTTTGCAAAAAAAAATAGCAAGGGAATTGCCTTCCCTATAGGTATGAGTGACACAAATCTCATCAAAAGATCGTAGCATCATGATTGAATCAACAATAAGTTGCTCGATTGTCTAGCTCAACTTCTGATTGCCAAAGAAGCAATTAACAATTTAAGGGAGCTCCCCTCAACCCATAACTTAGAAAAACCCACATCCATTGCAAATTTGATGCTAATGTAAGCAACTTCGACCTCTTTATTATATTATGTTATTATATTTAATTATATTATAATAATATATATATATATTTAGGCTGCATAAATCGGGTTTGTATAGCACGGCCCCCTATGAACTGCAGTGCGCCTGGTAAACTTTTTAACGTGACCGGCGGCGCTGGCGCGACACGCCCTCCGGTACCACGGGATGGGGGAGACTAGAACTCGTGACCAGCTACCTGCAACAGGAAATACTTAGCCAACCGAGCTAGGGCCCCCGCCCATAATAATATATTTTATATTATTATATATTATATTATATTTATATTATTATATTATATTATATCATATTGTTAATTGAATGGGTTTGGATTATTACTATTAGTATTATTATTGTTATATATTTTATATAATATAATATTAGTATTATATTATTTTTGTGTTATATTTACTATTATATTGCTATATTTATATTATATTATTATTAATATTAATAATATATTATTAATATTAATAATATATTATTAATATTAAAATGATTATATTATTCATAATATTATATTATTATTTTGATATGATTATTATATTATTCTTATTATTAAATTATTCCCACTATTACATTATTATTAATATTTTTTAAAATATCACGCGTCAAGCCATCATAGGGCGGACATGAGGTGGCAGTTGGGATGGACACGGTGTTCGTGGAGTGGCAATGCCATGTCACCCCAAGTCTTTTCCAAATAGCCGAAGGGAGGAGATGGGGATCATTTAAAGTTAGTCGCTCATGAAAATAGCGGAAACCTTGGTGCATGACAGGGGGAATGTATGGCACAAAACTCAAAGCGCCGTTAGCGTGACACGTAGGGCACGTCAATAATGGAAATGAAAGCCGAAGGGCTGAGTGGCAACTCACTTCACACGAAGTGATAGTTGTATGTAGGTGGAAGGACGAAGGCCGTAGGATACTTTCATGGCAAGGGCGATATGCTCGCTTCGCCATTATCCAGACTCGTGTGCGGAGGCTCGACTTAACATCTCACGAGTTTATTAAATGAATTGATGAAGTCATTTTTAAAGTATGGTCTTTGAAATCTGGTATTGTCTTTTGTTTCTGTGTAGGGAACGACTGTTAAAAGCTCTGTAAATGGCGAGGATGACGAAGTCGAAGTTCATCATCCATATTTCGGCAGAGGGGTTGGAAAGTTTTGGTGTTGACACACCAGTCTCCTTGGTGGCCACAAAGAGGCAGATAGCATTTTGGGAAGTTACGAATCAGAGGTTAAAGCGAATTCTGCTCGAGGATGATCCGATGTCAATAGTTGCTGTCAAAATGGTTCTAGGCAAAGAACACTTGGAAAGAAAGGAATTTTCCAGAGATAATGCTTATATTTCCTCTCAGTTTCTGGCAGTGCTTTTGGACCTGGACACCCCGAAGGCGGAGACAAAGGAGATGATGGTACGCCTGTTTCGTGATGACTTGCTTGGAGGTCTTGAGAAGACATTAAAGGCGGCCTTCAAAGGCAAAGGAATTCCACGTTTTGCAGACTTGGATCTCCTATGGGAAACAAATGATGCTGTTAAAGTCTTCCCCTTCATCTTAGACATCAAAGGGCCTGCACTGTCGAGGCACAAAAAGTTAGCAGACGTGGCTGTGGAGTTCTTGAAGAGAAAGCTGAAGCTTGTGTCGGAGGAGGGGTTGGAGTGGATGGAAGATTTCATAAGGTTTGTAGAAATAAACGGTTTCATGTGAGGCTCGGCCTCTGTGTTTGAAGTTTTTTCAAGTTCTAATATTTTATAGCTTGTCAAACTTTGGATGGACTTTTAGTATTAGTGCAGTGGCACGTTAATTTTGTTATAAGCTGGATGAGGCTCGACCTCCGACCTAAATTTTTTGTATCAATGCTTATAGTAGTTCGTTCTTTGATGCTTGCAATGGGACTGTGAATGTCGAAATGATGGATTTCTATCTCGGATGGGAATGTTTTTTGTTCGGCTTGGAGTCCAGGATGGACCTTTAACCCCTGCTTAGCAGATGCATGTATACTTCTATAAAATCAATATAAATACTACCTTGCGTATCAATTTTTTTTTTTAAAATATCATACTTAGTAAAATATTATTATCCTTAATATTATATTATTATTAATAAAATATTATGAATATTATTAATATTAGTATTAAATTATTAAATTATTTTACTATAATTATAATATAATTATTAATAGACAAAACAAGTTCCGTAAACTTCAAATAATAATTTTGTTAATTAAGATCTGTATTTAATAATAATAATTATAGAATAAATATATAATAATTAAAATTATATATATATATAATATAATTAGATTAAATATAAGTTAGCTTGTAATATATAAAATATAGATTTTATATTAGTTATATATTATATTATATTTATATTGAATGATTTCAATTATAAAACATAATATGTAATAATATTATTTGAAAAAAAATGATATTATATCTAATAAATCTCTATTCTAGTCCCTACCGTGATTGAATAAACTATAGGGTTGTCATAGTTATAATGAGATGGACTTGTGATTATCTAAATCTCCTTACATAGTTATATATAACTATAATATAACTATAATTATGTTATTAATAATTATATATATAAAATACTTAAAGTTTATATTAATATTATAATTATTAATGATAAAAGTATAATAGAATATTATAAATTTAATTATATTATATGATATTTGTTTATAAAAAGTATACTATATAATATATATTTTAATATAATTATTAATAAGATATAATTTCAATTTTTATATTATTAACTATGTTATATAATTTTACAATATATAAGTAAGAATATATTTGTAATATTAATTTAATATTATATATTATAAACCATAGGTAAAATTACAAAGCTATGTCACACTTTTGTAAAGGAAACGACCAACACTAATTCAACTTTTAAACTTGAATCACTAGAAAATGACATATATGTTTTAAATTTTGAAATGTGTATTTTTTAGTATATTTTATGTCTATATTTTTTTGAAAAAATTAAAAAATATTTAAATATAGTTTTTTTATAAATTAACCTTATAATTTAGTTGTTGATAAAACATGTCAACCTTTATATAGTAATTTTTTATTTTTTTTTTGTGTATATTTATAGCTTGAAACATTAGGGCATTGATATATTTTTTTGCAATGTTAATAATATATAATTTTATATAAATATTTAAATGTGTGTGTATTAAAACACAGTTGTTTCCACTTCACATCAACTTTTATATTAAATATTTATCTAAAATAGAAAATAAATTATACTATCTTAATCTAGATTTTTTTATCTAGAGCATCATATTTATTTATTTATTTTTAATAAGTGTTATTATTTTTCTTGACATGACAATCAACCTAATATTTTTGTGCTGATAACCTACTTTAGTTAAAAATAAAAAATAAAAAATAAATAATTGAACTATTAAAATAAATATATATTTGAAAACTACACCTATGGATATGGGTATTTTTTTAGTAAATTGGCCTCAAAGTGGTGCTATATTTAGCCAACAATTTTAGTTGGAAAAGTTGTGGAAATATTTAACTTATCTAGAATGAATCTTACTAGATCATATGTTTGACTAAAATTGAATTTCAGTTATAAATACTAAAATTCACTTGTGCTCATAAGTTGGTTGAAAGTATGATACAACTTTGTACTTTTGCCTCCAAATTAATTATAATATTGATATAATATTATATGTTAAAAACTAAATTATATATAATATTATTTATAACGTGTATATATATTATATAATAACAATAATCATACAATAATTATATTAGAATAATATAATATATTCATCATTATAAAATAAGATATAATCTTATTATATACAATATTATATAAATTATTATATTATAGATATTATTTGATAATAATAATTAAATTAAATTTTATTTTATTATAATATATTAATATTATATATAATTATATTATCATATATATATAATTACATATATTATAATAATATTATTAGCAATGGTTAACATTATTTTTTAAACTTTCATAGGCTTTGTTAAAATAAAAGGGTGATGAAAATAAGCATATAAGAAAAAAAATACGAGGAAAATGAAAAAATTGAATAATTAAAAGTGATGCCTATTTATTTGGGCGCATTGAAAATAAGCATATAAGAAAAAAAAATACTACAGGGAAAATGAAAAAATGTAGCCAACAGACTGAATAATTAAAAGTGATGCCTATTTATTTGGGCTCATAAATTCATCAAAGTGTTGTCAACAAACTGTGAACGAAAACTTGGTGATCAAAATACAAAGAATGAAAAATTTAAACGATGAAAATCTATTGGCATCAAATGAACGGTCAGTATGATTGCAATTGTCTTGCATCGATTTAACTGCCAATCTTTGCCATTGATGGACAAATGAAGCTCCATGAACTTCAAATAAGGGTACACCTTCAGCGTAAAAAATATCATCTATCTTTGATCATTAACTTTACCCATGAGAAATATATCATACTGAGACCCAACAATTGATTCAAGATTGACCATGACACAATAATACATGTCCTTAATACTAGAATACCATTTGTCAAGAAATACCGTGTATCAATATCACTGAAAAAACTCCCATTAAGAGTGATTTAAATATTTTTATGGCATTGTGATAAACATATCTATTATAGATTCACTATTACAATTGTACTATACCAAAGATCCAACTGTATACTTAGGAGCTTCTTATGGCATCATGGTCACCATTCTCAACGTAGAAGATACTAAGTCATGACCAACTATGTTCTTGAATAAATATTCCATTGAACCATAATCCAAATATTTTCATGAAAACATAGTTCACATCCTCAAAACTATAAAGAAACTACTCCCTTCTTTGCACATGGCCTTCATAAGACATTATCAACAATTCATCTCACTATCCCTCTACAACATCCAAAATTTATTCAAATATACAACCATGAGATTCACATTTTGAATAATTAGATATAAAAAATCTACATGTAGATCCAAACACACCATGAATCCATAACATGCAAGTGCATGCATCCAAAGGACCATGGGACTAAATAGGAGCCCACAACCTCCACCAATTACATCCATAAATAAGAGTTCTATCTCATTGTATTGCCAACTCCTCCACCAAGTACATCCATAAATACGAGTTCTATCTCAATGTATTGCCATACCCTCCACCAAGTAATCGAATCAAAGAGATACGAGACAAATAGGATCTATAGGTCACCACATGACCAATTCCACATCCTTCAAGTGAAAAAATATCCATGGGGATAAATAGGATCTCTAAGTCATCATATGAGTGAATCCACCATATCCACATGATCAAGGACTTATCTCATACTACCAAACAAAAGCCTTAGGTCACTTTTTGACCAACTCAAATTAAGAGGATTAACACCATGAAAAATTGCAATATTAAAGGTAATACACTCATCATGATCAAGCAAATCCTCCATCTTGGTTTTGTCCTATAGGAAGGTGCCCACTCCTATAGGCTAAAACCAATATTTAAAATCAAATAAAATGAAATATAAAATAATATCTTACTTTAATAATATTAGTAAAGATGTCACAAGTCATTTGTTCTATATCATAATCTAGTAATATTCTGATATAACAACTAAGTGCCTAGATTAGTAGGCCCCAAATTTGGAAAAGTGGTTGAGTATTTCCCCACTTTGTTGCCCTTTTGGCCTTGTTATCCTCATCATAGATAACCAATTAGGGATTATACTCAATGGGTTTCCCTTGTCAACATTTGTAGGTGTCTTTCTCTTCATCTCCCATTGAGCCTATCAAAATGTTAGAAATTACAAAAATCCAAGAAAATTCTAAGGGTGGGATGTTTTGGCTCATTTCCCTTTGTTTTTGGGCTTTTGGGCTTTCAAGGTTTCTCTTACTTGAGTACCATTTCATTTGTTCCCCTAAAACCCTGATCTTTTGTCTCAAGTCCTTTGTAGGTCAAAATTTTGGGCCTTTTCTTCCACGGGTACATTTCCTTGGCATCCTTGCTCCATGAACTATGGATTCTTCATCCTTGACTTAAGTTTATTTTCGACATTGAAGTTTTGACAATACCCTTATCTGGGTACTCAATTTATGTTCCTTCCACTCCCAAAACCTTAATAATTTATCTTATATTCACCCTTCCATTAGAGTTTTGGAGTTACCCTTACTTGAGTACCAATTCCATGTTCCCCCTAACATCCAAACCTCCTCTTCCTTTGCTTCTTGTCAAAATATTCTTTTTTGGAATAGCTTTATCTAGGTACCCAATAATATTTACTCTTGATCTCCAATCCCTTTGAAACCTTGACCCCAATAGTTACTTTTCCTTTGGACTCCCATCTCCTTTTCTTTCCCCCTTGTTAGGCCTTGGGCTTGTGGAGGAACCTTGGACTTTGGCATCATTCCCTTGGTGCTGATTCTCTCTTGTGCCTTGCTCCTTGTGCATTGTATCTTCTCATTCCAATTCGAATCACCTTTAAAGCTTGATATCCACATCATATCAAACCTCAAACTTCTAGAGGAACCTTTCACCCTCGAGATCATTTCCTATTCTTGATCTTTGGCCCCTCTCAATACTCGATCCCCCCTCCTTTCCAATTCTTGATATGTGTCCCCTCTTCAGTTTTGGTCCCATGATGATCTTTTCCTTGCCCTCTTTTCCCAAGCTTCTCTTAGATCCCAAGACTTTAGGTGAACCTTGCACATTTTCTTTGGGTTTTAGTTCCTTGTTTCCTTCCACCCACCAACCCCTACTAGTTTCAACTTGCTCATTTTATTTATTTTTGGATTTGTAGATCTCCCCTACACTTTTGAGCTTGGTTCCAAGGTCCCTTGTAGACTTGAAAACCCACCATTTTTTGTTTTATTCCTAGTAACCATATTGCATGAAGCATTCCATCTACCTCCTCACAACTATGATATATTTTAATCACCCAATTTATGGTGCGTGACCTCCATTTTTTTCCTTGTAATATTTATTCTACCTCCCATGCCCTATTGCATCACTGAAGGATGATTTATAGATCTAGGGCCACATTTTACCATGCTTATAGTGGTGCATTAGGATTATTTATAGGTGTTGTGCTATGATATTATGTATTATTCAAGGAAGGGGTGACACCTTGATATGGCTGGGTGTCCCCTACTAAGTACATATTACAGGACTGTTGAAGTTATTTTAAATCTATCACTGTCCTTTTATTCAGTCACACCATTTTATGGGTTACTTGCACCTTGTAACTCCCTAATATTTGTTCTACAACCCACGTGAAAACTATTGATACCAACTCATTTTTTATTTCAATGTGTTGGTCTCTAAGCCAAATTGTTGGGTAAGAAAGGTCTGCAAATAGATTCTATGGCATCGAATATTGAAGATATAAGATACAAATGGAAGAATGCATTTGAAAAAGAGTAGGAAGGGTATGTAATTGTACATATTCATATTTTGGTATGTATCCATGGAAATTTATAATGATTCAGAGGAATGCATACTTGCAACTGTGCATTTTCTCTCATGAAATTTCCTAGTGTGATTGCAATATGAGTTAGATGTAAGTGTGATAGCTTCTAATGCATTACAAATGCTTTGTAATGGTCTTAATTATATTTCATATAGATTAATATAGCTCTGAGATGGATTATGAAGTATGTTCATCACATGGAATGTAACATTTGATTACCATACAAATGAGAATCTAGTTCTATTGATACTCTACCTTCTACACTCTTCCCTCTTTGCTGTTTATGACTTGGTTTCCTAATGGAGTAGGCAATAGTCCATATTGGTGAGGGATCAATAATTTTCCATTAAACATCCTCCATCTTGTTAGTTATAATAGTAGAGTAGGATTAGTTTATTACATGTATGCTATTGATTATTTAGTTATACAAACCAAGGAAATATATTTAACAACCTCCAAACTATTATATCATCAATGAATCATGTCCAATATGTTTTCAACTTTCCACTATGTAAGAAATATTAAATGGATTCATATTAAGATATCATAATACTAATATCATCCATAGTTTCATGTGCAAGGTGTTATAAACTATATAAGAGGTCCAATGCAATTAGTTGATATTGACCTAGTAACAAATATGGGGGCTAAAGAGTTTATTTGGATTTAGTTTTTTTATTTTGGACACAATGTTACATTTAATTTGACATAAAAAATAATTAAGGTTACACATGGGAATACCAACCTAGGCTTTAGTTGAGGCCAAAGTGTAGGAGAGACCACCCACTCTCATCATTAGCATTTAACCATATATAATTTGTTGATGAGCCCCATTTTTACCTTCTTGATGACATATCCCTATCCTTTAAGGTAATAAATTATCAAATATTATGGAGAGGTTTTGGGAATAATATCAACAAAGAAGGAATAGAACAACCACACAAAAGAGAGATGCATTGATATACCTTGGGAAACCCTTATGAGAAGAACCAACCTACAAAGCACCAAAAATAATTTATTCACAATTAAAAAATAGTTATAAATATAATACTAGTCTTTGAGCCTTCACATAAGATCAACACTCTTAAGCAAGGTGGAAACTATGTAAGATATAGATTTCTTCAATATTAATGAGAAATTGTTGTTACATTCCTCATGAGACCTATCCAAGGAAAAATGAGATCTACACATCACAATTCATGATCCTTAGGGTCTCTGAACAAGAAACTCAAGCCTCTAGGTGCATACACTGAGCTTCATTCACAATGAGTATGCACAAGATGATCAACCAAAATATGATGTGTATCTTCCATTCAAATCCTTATTTATAGGAAAGAGAACAACAATTGTGGAAACAAATATTGATTTCTCTATCCACCAATAATCAACGCACCCAAGTACATATCCAACGTGGGAATCCAATTTTGACTCTAGGATCTATTGAAGTGAGCAACCAAGATCTTCAATTTGCAACACCAAATAACCTCCACATGAAAAAGAGAGAAGCAATAGTTGAAGATTCTATTCCACCAAACAAGAATTATAATATGATACAAGATTCATAATATGTGAAAAAGATGTAACATATGCAAGAGATGCCTTTCTTATAAAGGCAATGTGAGAGATAGAATTAAACAAGATCATAGAAAGTGTCTTAATCTTATCACATGAGACAACTAACTTATAACCACCTAGGATAAGATAAGATCTAGAAAAGACAACTAAGACTTCTAGAAGGAATCCTAGGACCTAAGTAAACTTAACATGTGAATAAGTCTTCTAAGTCCCCTAGTAACGAATTAAATAGGTATAAGAATTTATTCACACCAAAACCCCCCTTAAGTGCAACTTAGGGAGGAAAAAACCAATGTACAATGCAAAAGGATGCAAAAGATGGGTCTCAACAATAAGGCCTGATGAGGTACCCATGTACAAAAAATATCTCACAAACAAAGAAAAGGAGAAAAACCTGGGAGAAAAATCCTCTCTAAAAGAGAAAAAATGCAAAGAAAAACAAAAGAAGGAAGGACTCATGAAGACCCACCAAGGACAACTTCCTTTACTCAAAGCATCGATCACAATTTAAGATAACGAGGCAATGCCAAATATTTAGTGAAGATATTTGTAACCTGTTGCTTCGTAGGTAAGTACTCCAAGCTAAGAACACTGTCCTGGATGAGTTGTTTGATGAAGTGCATGTGTATCTCAATATTCTTAGTATGATGATACTCCACTAGGTTGCAAGAGATATGAATGGAACTCTAGTTGTCACACCAAAGAGTAGTAGGTTGATCAGAAAATAAATCCAAACTCAATTATCAATTAACAAATCCGCAAAACCTCCAGACTAGCCAATATTTCATCTTGATACTCAACCTCGATCGATGATAATGAAATAGAAATATTATTTGTACATGACCATATAATCGAACTAGAACCAAGGCAAAAGATAATCCAGATTTTTGATCATTGACATCACCATCTCAATCCGAGTCACTATTGTCCACATTATGAGAAGCTCCTAATGTGTAATGAATGCCAAAATGTGTAGTGACTTGAATGTACCTCAAGATATGTTTGGATGCTTTCTAATGACTCTCATGAGGTTCTTGAGAGAAAAGAGAGACAAGGAAAAATGTAAAGGAAATATAAGGATGACTATGTGTCAAGTACAAAATATTTCCAACCAACTATCGATACAAGGTAGGATCAATTGTAGGAGTAGTGCAACTGGTAGAAAATACAACACCTGACTAAAAAGGTGTGGGGGAAAGCTTACAATCAACCATACCAAATATTTGAAGCAAGTATAGAGCATAATTTTGCTAGAAAATGAAGATCCCCTCAAAAGTATGATGAACCTGAAGACCAAGGAAGTAATGCTATCTAGAACAAGGTCGGTCATATCAAAACAATCCATCAATGCTCATTGAGTACTCTAAATCATGGAAGTGGAACTCCTAGTGAGAATCTAATCATCCACATAGAGCACAAGAATGAGAAGATCCTCTCCATGTCTTCGAGTATAAATTGTAGGATCAAAATGACAACATATGTACCCAAAATAAAAATAAAAATATCCATCTTCTCATATCAAGCTCGAGGGGATTTTTTGAGACCATACAATGAACGAAAAAAGTCTACGAACAAGTGAAGAGTCCTACATAAAACTAGAAAATTGTTTCATATAGATATCCTCATGAAGATCCCCATGCAAGGAAGCACTCTTCACATCTATCTGATACACTGACCATCCCTGAGAGGAAACTATAGCAAGTACAAGATGAATATAATCCATCTTGGA
The DNA here is from genome assembly GCA_007258455.2 of Sequoia sempervirens. NCBI lineage: Eukaryota > Viridiplantae > Streptophyta > Pinopsida > Cupressales > Cupressaceae > Sequoia > Sequoia sempervirens. Next base: position 711,009,758 of record VDFB02058242.1, on the reverse strand, counting down.
AACAAGAGAAAAAGGTCTCAGAATATTCAACTCACTCAACTTTTGAAAACCTCTTTGCAACAAGATGAGCCTTGTACTTGTCAATGGAACCATCAATTGCATATTTGGTATGATACACCCACTTAAATCAAACCAAATTTCTTTCCTTAGGAAGAGATACAAAATCCCAAGTATGATTCCTCATTAAAGAGGAATACTCCTTAGCGATAACACTATCCCACTCAAGAATACCCGAATCTTCTAAAAACCTTTGAGGATCATCGAAAAAAAAATGAATCAAAATACTGAGCCTTGAAGTTTGAGAACGAGTGCAGTGAGTATCCATGGGATCACCAAAAAGAGGACCAACCTCCTCAAGATTAGTACAAGCCCATCATGGCCTAGTGGGGAGATCAGGAGGAAGTAGATCAATACCATCATCAAAATCTTCCCGAAGAGTCAAAAAATACTCAATTGAAGAGGATTGAGTAGGTAGTGATGAAGAAGATGTTGAAGGAGGATCCATCTGTGTCAAGGAATCAACAAACTGAACATCACGATGAAAATGAACCTCTTGTGTGTCAAGATCAAATAATTTGTATGCCTTCACATCCTCACAATAGCCAACAAAAATGAACCATTAACTCTGATTCTCCATTTCTTTACATTGACCATCCGAAATGAATTCCCAAGCCTCACTACAAAATAATCTAAAGAAGGATACATTTTTCTTGTTATGGGACCAAGCCTCCTTGGGAGTCATATTTCACACTACCTTGTGAGGCATATGGTTTTGAACATAGTTGGAACAATTGAAAATTTCAGCCCAAAAGGCTGGAGCCATGGACCAAGACTGAATCATACAATTGACCATCTCCTGTAAAGTCTTATTCTTTCTCTCAGCCACACCATCTTGTTGAGGAGCATAAGGAACCATGTGTTGATAAAGAATACCATGCCCACTGCAAAAATCTTGAAATACTTGATTGACATACTCCCCCCATTATCTGTGCGTATTTTTCAAAGAGAAAAAATTGACTACTTCTCTACAAATGATTTTAAGGTCTTGAAGGTGGTGAAAACCTCACTCTTGTACTTCAAAAATTAGACCCATGTGCGTTGTGAAAAATCATAAATAAAATTGAGCACATACTTATCCCTTGAAAAAGGAGTTGGAAATGATATGAGATCACTATGAACCAACTCAAGGTGTGTGGTTGCACATGTGGCTTGACCTTAGGAAAAGGATCTTGATATTTATTTCCAAGAACACAACCTTGGAAAACACCATAGGTGCAAGAGATCTTAGGAAGACCAACCACTATGTTATGTGAATGCATCTGCTAAAGATATCTATAGCTCAAGTGCCCAAACCTTTCATGCCAAAATTTTCTCACTAAATCAACATGAACAATAAAGGAAGAACCCGATGAAGACTCAAAACCATTAAAATGAAATAAATGGTTCTCATGATTAACTATCCCTGTAGCAACAACCTTCTTAGGATCTTGTAATTTTCAAATAGTCACGTTATGTAGAGTAAATTCAACTAACCTTCCATCTCCAGAATGAAAAATTTGATATATGGAAAGTATATTTGTTGAAATATCAGGAACAAGAAGAACATCCTCAATGCAACCATCTAGCATCTAAACGAAGCCTATTCCTAAGTCTGAAATCTATGAAGAGTTCCCAACTATAATATGAGAAGTAGAAGTATGAGCAATGGAATAAAGGAGATCACGTGAATTGGTCATGTTGTGTCAAGCACCTGAATTAAGAATCCAACTATTAGTAGATGAATGCAAGACATGTGTTGAAAGAGATCACCCTTTTCCAATGGAAGAAGACTTAGGCACTGAAATAGTATGTCTCCTCATAGCTTCCTCCAAGGCATCTTGTCTCTTGAAACAATGAGAATCATCATGCCTAATTTTGCCACAAAAGATCAAGGTTCTCCTTTCTTTTTCTTATACTTGGAAGAAGAATCTCTGGAGTTAGAAGGAGGTGAAGTGGAGTTTGAGTATTCTTTTTCTTCGATTTGGAGGGAGACTCACTACCTGAAGGAAATTCTATCTTAGGCTTCTTCTTGGGTGAAATCACAATAATGTGCCCCACTTTTTGGCCAAGATGGACATTTATAGCAACATTTTTAATTGAATCTCCACCTCCTGAGACCTATACCAGCTAACCATTGATAATTAGAAGATGATGCAAACTAGTGATTTATGAAAATTTGTGTGTAGATTCTAATATATATTTTTAAATTTTTCTGAAATAAATCATGAATCTTTCAACATCTCCTTTAACAACTAGTTTTAAACAGTAAAAAACATTTTCAAAAAGTAACGCTTATATCGTCAAACATAAATTTTTTCTAGAAAGGATGAAATTATAATTTTAAAATATAGATTCTTAACATCAATATCTAGGGCAAGGATATTTTTTCATAATTTTTTGTTACATATTTTTTTTTATTAATTTTTGAAGTCACTATAACTATAATTTGGACATAGGTGTATGTCGTCAAACATAACTTGTTGTGTATATATCAAAATATTTTTTTTTGGTGAAACAAGGACATCAATACCTAGGGAAAAGATATTTTTTGATTTTTTTTTACAATAGTTTACTATTTTTTCACCTCTATAGAACGAAGAACTTGATGTTCGGTGAAAAACCTATGTTCAGTAAAAATTAAAAATTAAATACATGATAAAATGAAAACATATAAAAACTATAATTGTTGGAAAGATCATTTTGAGGGCTACAATCTTGCAAAATATAATTTTCAAATGACTTTATTTAATCCATCAAAAGGTAAATAAAAAGTGTTTTTCTGCCAACATTTTGATATGTGTGAAGGAGACTCCATTGTGGGTATGATTTAACATTGAAGGGGTTCTATCCAAGGGGGTTTGATCTAGAAGGGGGTCTTATTTAACCCTCTTCAATTAAAACCCTTTAGATGGAACCTGTTAAGGCTTAAATCATTAGTTTTTCTAAAAATAAGTGATTTCAGGAAAAAAATAGGATGTCCCAAAAGTGGAATACACTATTGTGGTAACACCCTCTTATTCTTTCCTTTACCTTTTAAAGATTGAGCTATTAGATCTTGGTTCTTAGAACTAGGAAGTGCATCCATCTGAATCAACTTGGCCCGCTCCCTAGTAAGACACTCACAAAACAACTTAAAAGTAGGAATCTTATAATCTTTCCCCATGACATCCATAGTAGAATATAAAGTAGAAGAAAACACTTGATAAGGACCTCTTAAATTAGAAAAAATAAAAAAGATGCATGATTCCTCACATTTATCATGCTCACATACTTTCAATTGTGACAAAATCATTTTGAATTATGTAAGGAAATCTTGAATTTTTAGGAAATGCATCTGGAGAGAGTGATGTTAGATTTGTTCTAAATTGATTGACTTGACCATATAATTCTGCAAGTTTGTCCCAAACATCTTTAGGTGTTTTTGAAATGAAGAAAAAGGGGGACTCTAGAATTTTACTCTAGGGATTTAGGTGCTTTTCCTCATTTCATTTAGAATTTAGTGGTAGCAGGGGTTTGATGAATTTTGACAAGATATAGGACTGACTTACAACCTGAAAGGTGAGTCAACCTGCCCTTGAAGAAACTTGGGATGGATCTTGGAATATAATGTAATGATTTAACTAGGCTAATGATATAAATAACTATTCTAATGCAAAAACAACAAATCTAGAATTTCACAGATAAATTTAGACTTTAGAAATAGACTGAGCAAAGTATTGTGTACCTGATATAAATTGAGGCTGATTTCTGAGGACCAAGTTGTCTTGGGTGACTATGTCCTAGTAGATGGATTCTAGATCTGATTTCATAGCCTATAGAATTATGAAAAACACAAGCCACAAGATCAAACAATGAACAAAGACACCTTCCATGCAAGAGAGCTGCAAACAACAATATACAATATCATCAACAAGAAAAATCTACATAATATCTAGATTTTAGAGGTATAATAATACAATGAGGGTTGAGTTCTATAGAGGAGAAACCCTAAATGAGAAAGAGATTAGATCATGACAAGTGTCAACATATCATGCAATGAGATAGAATGATCTAATAATAGCTCTCTAGTTAACATAAAAGAACACTCCTAAGTTTAGAATAAGTGCATGAGAATAAATTAGACTAATAATTAATTAAATATTAATTAATTATTAGCTAATGAATGATTACTCTAACAATCCTTTGATGTCTGATTTGCATGAGTGTCCCCAACAATAATACTCGAGTTAGATGACAAACAAAGGAAAACATCTAGAATTTGAAGATACAAGTGACATATGAATTTGAATGAGTTACCCCAACAACACTACTCAACATGCAAGATGTAAGTTGAAAATATAGGTAACAATAGTCTCTAATCAAATGAAAATGGAAAGACACCTCCATAAGTAGGAATCAAAGAATGTCCATATGGTAAATGCTCCATCTCACTGAAATGCATGGGTAACCAACCATTGCATCTGCCTAGTACATAGGAACAAGAACTAGATGCATAGATCACTCAAAAACAAAATCAAGGAAGCATTAGCACCAATAGTAGAAACCCTCCATAACGTTGATAAGGGAGAGCCAAGATAGGTACACGAAAACTATGTGAAACCAAGAAGTTCATGTAGGAGAAACAAAAATACCTGCAAATAAAAGGGTGTGCAAACTAAAGCACACATGTATGAGGGAAGAATCACTAGGATTTATAGCTGTCATGGAAGGGACACTCACTTGAAAAAGGTGTGATGGGAAAACAAAAGGCCTTCACAACCCCCCGTAATATTTAATATCATAGTGTGAGTACAAAAGGCACAACAAGATGTTCAAAATCCCCAAAAAGTATACACTAAAATGACACTTTATCTCAGTGCATCTATAAAAGAGAAATGAAATACAAATATGCTCAAAATTCCCAAATAGGGAAGAATACTAGAAATACATGTAGAATAGAAAAAAATGAGTCATCTTACACAAGCAAAAAGTTTCTAGGAGCTAAGACGTCTAAGTAATTCACCAGAATGTGAAAACACAAAAAATTGAATAAAATGACCTAGAGAGAAATCTAGAAAAAGTTCATGGATGGCTATGAAGAGATCTAAAAGACTGTCCCAATGTTGTTGGAATCGCAAAAAATGGAGAAACAAGTCAAAGGTTATGAGCTCAGGAGTGAAAACAACACTTCTGACTTTGAACCTTGCTATATAATGCACTAATAGTAGAAAATGGTGATGAAACCCACACCACTAGAAATTTGATGAAACCATCTTTCCGATGATATCTTGTTCACCCAATTTTGATATCATACACCCAAGTTATGGCCAAAAGAAAAAAAACACCTCCTTTAGGATGAAAGAGGGTTCGAAGGGGCCCCTACTAATAGTCTGTACCACCAACGTTAGCATGATGTCATGCTAACATTAGCAAAATATTCCCTTATGCCAAAAAATAACACGTGGGAAAAGATATTTCCAAAATATTCCTTTGTAGAAATAGCATATACCAAAAGATTCCCTCGTTGGGAAATAACTGCTGGTCGTTAGGAGTTTGGAAAAAGGCCGCTTAAAATTTTTGTGATAGCCGAAAAAAATTTGATTGTCAAATGACCAACAAAGGCCGACGTTGGTAGGCCAGAAGGCTGGGCGGTAGGAGCCCGGTGGTGACTACTGCTTGGTGGGGTTGTTGGAGGCTTTGCCCCTGGGCATCACTCGCGATGCCCAAATTTTTGTATTATTAATTTTTTTTTTGGATTTTTCGTGCCTAAGGGGGCCTTACGACCCCTAGGGAATTTTTTTTTGCCTCAGAGGCTTCCGACAACAAAATAAGGAAAATTTTATATCAAAATTTGTTGAATCGGCCTCTTGAATGCAACAGTGAGGCTCTTTTTGGTTCAAAATGCTCCAAAATTGTAGCTACACTCCGGATATGGAAAAAAAAAACTACTTCAAACCCTTGTAGATTTGACCTGTAGAGTCCAAATCAGGCCAAACAAAAGGTAAAAATTACTTTTTTGACAGCTTTGAATCCAATGGAAGACTTCGTTTTGGTCCTAAATGCACCAAAAATTTACCCACCTCCAAATATGCAAAAAAAAGGAGATTCCAAATTTGAAGCTTGTAACCCTTGTTGAAGAAAAACCCTCATAAATTGAGAAGGGGTTCACTGATTCCACACTTTGATACCATGTTAGAATTTTGAAAAACATGAGCAACAAGATCAAACAATGAACAAAGACACCTTCCACAAAAGATAGCTACAAACAATAATATGCAATATTATGAACAAGAAAAAGCTACAAAATATCTAGATATTAGAGGTATAATAATGTATAATGAGGGTTGAAAGGGAAATTAGATCATGACAAGTGTCAACATCTCATGCAATGAGATAGAATGATCTAACAATAGCTCTCTAGTGTTGGAAAATGTGCCTCAAGTTTACTCACATGAAACTCCTGAAAGAGAAAAATCGGTGAGACCCTCAAAATGTCTTACCGACTAGCAGCTGTGTTCTAAACTTCTGAAGAGCTCAGATCAACGTGACTTTGGAACTGTCTTTTCGATGGAAGTCATCGACAAGACATGGTTATCGCTGTGAAAGTTCTAACTCTTTATGTCTGGGCAGACCTCTCGCCGATGGGTTGATTCCTGGTGACCATTGGGGAGACTCTTGGCGACGAGTGGCATCAGGGAGAGACGTGAACCTTCAGAGTGACTCATTCTGACAGAGTATGTCTCATCGATGGTTTTACACACGAATGTCATCGGGGTGACATGAAGGCTGGATAAGAGTCTAAGCGACAGTGGAGATCTCGTTGACGGGTATACAACTTCGGTGAGAACTCTTGCCGATGGATTTCCCCTCGCCGATAGGTCTGTGTTCAGTGAGAACTCTTGCTGATAGCGTTGGTCTCTCCCACTATTTTGTGATCGGTGTGAACTCTTGCCGATAGAGGATATCTCACCGATTTCTGTTCATTGTGAACTCTTAGCGATAGCAAAACTCTTGCCAATAGATCTGCACGAGATGGATATCGATGTGAAGTCTTAGTGATAGAGTGATTCTAGCTGACATGCTTGCACTCGATATGACTCTTGCCGATGGTGGTGACTCTTGCTGATAAGGACAGGCAGACATTTTGGCATCGGGGAGACACGGTCTAGTGTCTCACCGACATGTGATTCTGTTTGAACATTTTGACCGAATGTTTGTCCTACGTGGTGTGTTTTGAACAAATGAGCGAAGCATAAGGAGAACTATTGGTAGTTGAACTATTGCGACCATTCCTGTGTGGAAGATCAATAGACCGTGAAGAGAAGGGATTATTCTCTGTAACGAAGGATGATGATCTGTTTGGGTAATGAGAGAGTTTCTTGATTGAACAGATTTGATCTGAGTGGGTTCATTGTATGCGTCTGAGAGAATTGTGAGATTAATGTTCTGTACAAGATTGATCAGTGAATGTTGCTGCTGTAAATTGACATCAGAAAGTTAAGTCTGATCTTTGTATGTAAATTTACTTACTGTAATACAAATAGGCTTTTCTTGGTGTGGTGGGTTTTTCTTCTGTAAGGGTTTTCCCACGTAAATCTGGTGTCCAATTGTGTATGTGTCCATTTATCTATTCTGTTATTCTTTTCATGTGTATCTTATTGAACTGTAATTGCAAAATTTAAAGTCATATCTACATTCTTCCCTGAGGTTTTGATGTTAGGAGAGTTTGTTCCACACCTAAGCTTTCCTTACAAGTGGTATTAGAGCCTGGCCAGTTGTGTTATCCTTGTAAGTACGTTGGGTTTTTTGTGTCAATTCTATTCAGTGGGAGTCTTATAGAAGTCTGGTAATTCAAATTACAGTTTAAGATGGCAAGCACGTCAGGAAAGATTGAATTTGAGAAATTCAATGGAATTAATTTTGAGTTGTGGAAACTCAAAATGGAAGATCTGTTGGTTGATCGTGATCTTGGCTTTCTGTGTTTGGATCGAAGGCTACAGGCATGAAGCAAGAGGATTGGGACCTTGCAGATCAAAAATCAAAGGGGCTGATAATGCTCTATTTAGCAGACTCTGTTCTTCTAAATGTTCATGACGAAAAGACATCTTCTTTGTGGAAAAGACTGGGAGCTATTTATCAGGGCAAGTCCTTGGTGAATAAGTTGTTCTTGAGGAAGAAGCTGTGCTCTTTGAAAATGCAGGAAGGAGCATTTGTTGCTGATCATTTGAATGCTTTCAACATGCTGATTGCTTAGTTAGAATCTGTGGGTGTGAAGATTGATGAAGAAGATCGCTGTATGCTATTGTTATGTTCTTTGCCAGATTCTTGGGATCACTTGGTGATGGCTATTGGGAATACTACTTCCTCTTTTAAGATGGAAGATATTGTTGCTTCTTTGTTATCAAAAGAGATGAGAAGAAAATATTCTGAGATGGCGAAGGAGGCTCTTGCTGTTAGAGGCAGATCAAAAGAAGAAGGCAAGAAGAAGGACAAGAAATACAAATCCAAATTAGAGGGGAGATCAAAGTCTCCTAGTAAGAATTCCAAGGTAAAGTGCTGGAATTATGGGCAACCTGGTCATGTCCGAAAGGATTGCAAAGAGGAGAAAAAGAAGAAGTATTCTTTCGACAATGATTCTTCTCAGAGTGATGCAGACGCTTTCGTTGCAACCTTGGCTACACAGGCATCAGATGATGTCTGGCTGATTGATTCTGGAGCATATTTCCACATGACATCTCATAGAGACTGGTTCACTAAGTATGAAAAATACGATGGTGGAAGGGTGTATTTGGCAAGCGATTCATCTCTGGAAATAGTTGGCCGTGGAAGAGTCATAATACAGTTCCCTGATGGAAGAGTGAAGGGAATCAATGATGTAACACATATACCAGGTTTGGCTTGAAATTTACTTTCTGTTAGTAAGTTGAATGATGTTGGAGTGCAAGTCTCATTCTCTGGAAATGGCTGCAAGACGACTAGAGGCTCAATGTTGCTAGCTAGGGGTGCTCGTATTGGTACTTTGTATAAGATGGATGCACTTGCTGTTCAATGCAATAGTGTCTCTGCAAAGTCACATAAGGCTACTCATGGAGAAAAGGAGGAAAAAGTTCTTGATAGTGCAAACTCTATGGAAGTTAAACTTCCAGTAGAAAAGACTATGCTCTGGCATCATAGGCTTGGCCACATTGGAGAAAAAGGTTTAAAAACCTTTGGTTGAAGGGCTTGACGATTGTAACCTCGAATTTGAGTTTTGTGAACATTGTATATATGGTAAACAACACTGTGTTTCATTTTACTCTAGTCCTCACAAATCTTTTGGTTTACTTGATTATATACATTTTGATGTTTTTGGTCCAGTAAATGTTCCTTCTTTGTCTAAATCAAGATATTATGTTTCGCTCATTAATGATTATTCAAGAAGGGAATTTGTTTATTTTTTGAAAAGTAAATCAAAAGTGTTCAGTCATTTTAAGGAATTTAAAAACCTTGTGGAAAATCAAACTGGAAGAAAAATAAAATGTTTAAGGACTGACAATGGCGGTGAGTCTTGTTCTGATGAGTTTGAAAGGTACTGTAAAGATCATGGGATTAAAAGACATAAAAATACACCCTACACTCCGCAACAAAATGGAGTTGCTGAAAGGTTCAACAGGACAATGATGGAAAGAGCAGAAGTATGCTAAGCAGTGCTGGCTTGGAGGAGAAGTTCTGGGCTGAAGTTGCAACATCATGTTATTTAATAAACCGTTCTCCAAATTCTGCTCTTGTTGAGAAAACACCTTTGGAAGCATGGTCTGGAAAGAAGCCCTCTCTGAGACATATTCGTGTCTTTGGCTGTGAGGCATATGCATATGTGCCAAATGAAAAAGGTCTAAATTGGAAAAAAGGCTGTTAAATGTATTTTTATTGGTTATAGTGCTGGCATAAAAGGATACAAGCTTTGGAATCTTGATACGGAGAAGGTTCTATACAACAAAAGTGTTATTTTTCGTGAGCTGAAGCCTTCTACTTTGGATCTGCAGTCAGAGACAAAATCATAAAATAAAAAGGATGTAGTTGAAATTCCTCCGACACCAGATAAAGAGGAATTGGAAATTCAAAATGTATCTGAAACTGAGGAGAGCTCAAGTAGTTTTGAGAGTTCTGAAGAAGAAGGACCTCAACCTCAGCCTGTGAGGAGGTCAACACATGAAAGAAAGCAACCTGATAGGTATGGGTTTTCTTTGTTAGATGCTACTTGTGCCTATGCTTTAATTTCTAGCACTGATGAGCCTAGGGCTGTGAAAGAGGCAATTAGAATGTCTGATTCAAACTCTTGGTTGGAAACCATGAATGAAGAAATGACATCATTAGAAAAGAATGATACTTGGAGTTTGGTGCCCTTGCCTAAAGGCAGAAAAGATGTTGGCTGCAAATGGGTATTTAAAAAGAAAATAGGTCTGGATGGCAGTGTGGAAAAGTATAAGGTGAGGTTGGTTGCGAAAGGGTATTCCCAGGTAGAGGGAATTGATTATGGAGAATTTTTTTCTCCTGTAGCTAAGTTGATGTCTATCAGATTTCTTTTGTCACTTGCAGCAACGTATGACTTAGAGATTGAACAAATGGATGTGAAGACAACATTTCTTCATGGTGAGCTTGAAGAAGAAATTTACATGTCCCAGCCTAAGCACTTTGTGGAAAAAGGTAAAGTAAAATTGGTTTGCAAGTTGAAAAAATATCTATATGGATTAAAACAATCTCCTAGAGTGTGGTACCAGAAGTTTGACACGTTTGTTTTGTCATTGGGATTTGTAAGGTCAAAATATGATCACTGTGTGTACTTCAAAGCTGAAAATGATCGTGTTCTTATTATTGCTCTCTATGTTGATGATATGTTGTTCATAGGCAATAGTAATTTAATGATTTATGATCTAAAATCTCAGCTGTCTGCAAAGTTCAAAATGAAAGATCTTGGTGCAGCCAGGTATATTCTGGGAATGGAAATAACTAGGGATAGGAAGAGTAGAAAACTTTGGCTTAGTCAGAGTAAGTATATTAATACTGTTTTGGAGAGATTTTTGAGCTAGTTGTTCGTTTAGGAATGAAGCTATCTATTGAAGATCCAAAATCCCCTAGATAGAGGACATGACCTTATGCTAGTGCAGTTGGTAGTTTAATGTATGCAATGGTCCGCATAAGGCCGCATTGCCCAAGCAAAGGGGAGTACTTAGTTTTATGGAAAATCCGGAAGGACACATTGGGATGTGAAAAGAGTGTTAGATATCTGAAGGGAACTTGAATATGCTTTGTGTTACCATGGAAATTTGGTTGAATCACAGAGGACTCTCAACATTCGAGGCTATGTGGATTCTAATTGGTGGGGACATTGACAAAGAAGATCCACCAGTGGATATATTTTCATGATGAATGGTCATGCAGTTAGTTGGATGAGTAAGCGGTAGGTTGTAGTCGCTTTGTCCACTACAGAGGCAGAATACATGGCAACAACACACACCTGTAAAGAAGCAATCTGGTTAAAATTTTTGTTTTCTAACATTGGGTTTGATGCAGGGAAAATTACAATTTACTATGACAGTCAGAGTGCTATTTTTTTAGCAAAAAATCCTACTTTCCATGCCAGGACGAAACATATTGATGTGCAGTATCATTTTGTACGAGATATGGTGGAGGATGGAAAGGTCTCTTTGGAAAAAGTGGATACTCTGGAAAATGTTGCAGATGCATTGATGAAACTAGTGAGCACAGACAAGTTCAGGTGGTGTGCTAGTTTGATGGGCCTTAGTGCCCATGAATTTCAGTAGTTTTGTTGTGTTCTAGGGGTGTCAGTAAGATCTTCAAGTGGGAGATTGTTGGAAAATGTGCCTCAAGCTTACTAACATGAAACTCCTGAAAGAGAAAAATCGGTGAGACCCTCAGAATGTCTTACCAACTAGCAGCTGTGTTCTAAACTTCTGAAGAGCTCAGATCGGCGTGACTTTGGAACTGTCTTGTTGACAGAAGTCATTGGGAAGACATGGCTATCGTTGTGAAATTTCTAACTCTTTCCATCCAGGCAGACCTCTCACTGATGGGTTGATTCTTGGTGATCATCGGGGAGAGACATGAACCTTCAGAGTGACTCATTCCGACAGAGTATGTCTCGTTGATGGTTTTACACATGAATGTCATCGGGGTGACATGAAGGCTCGATAAGAGTCTAAAGCGATAGTGGAGGTCTTGCTGATGGGTATACAACTTCGGTGAGAACTCTTGCCGATAGCGTTGGTCTCTCCGACTGTTATGTGATTGGTGTGAACTCTTGCCGATAGAGGATATCTCGCCGATGGATTTTTGTTCGCTATGAACTCTCAGTGATAGCGAAACTCTTGCTGATAGATCTGCACGAGATGGATATCGATGTGAAGTCTTAGTGATAGAGTGAGTCTCTCCAACATGTTTGCACTCGATATGACTCTTGCCGATGGTGGTGACTCTTGCCGATAAGGACAGTCAGACATTTTGGCATCGGGGAGACACAGTCTAGTGTCTCACCGACATGTGATTCTGTTTGAACATTTTGACCAAACGTCTATCCTACGTGGTGTGTTTTGAACCAATGAGCAAAGCATAAGGAGAACCGTTGGCAGTTGAACTGTTGCGACCGTTCTTGTGTGGAAGATCATCAGACCATGAAGATAAGGGATTATTCTCTATAACGAAGGACGATGATTTGTTCAGGTAATGAGAGAGTTTCTCAATTGAATAGATTTGATCTGAGTGGGTTCATTGTATGCGTCTGAGGGCATTGTGAGATTAATGTTCTGTACAAGATTGATCAGTGAATGTTGCTACTGTAAATTGACATTAGAAAGTTAAGTTTGATCTCTGTATGTAATTTTCCTTACTGTAATACAAAGAGGCTTTTCTTGGTGTGGTGGGTTTTTCTCCTGTAAGGGTTTTCCCACATAAATATGGTGTCCAATTGTGTATGTGTCCATTTCTCTATTCTGTTATTATTTTCATGTGTATCTTATTGAACTGTAATTGCAAAATTTAAAGTCATATCTGCATTCTTCCCTGAGGTTTTGATGTTAGGAGAGTTTGTTCCGCACCTAAGCTTTCCTTACATCTAGTTAACATAAAAAAACACTCCTAAGTTTAGATTAAGTGCATGAGAATAAATTAGACTAATAATTAATTAAATATTAATTAATTATTAACTAATGCATGATTACTCTAACAATCCTCTGATGTTTGATCTAATCCTTCTTTTCCCAGGTGTTGCACTGTCAGATCTTCATCAGGTGCCGAGATAACTAAGTTTTTGTATGTTGTCAAGGTGTAGGGTTTGAATGCAAAAAATGAATAATTGAACTTAAAAATTCTCCTAATCTTCTTCACATATGAAACTTGCACATTCAAAGAGAGGAGAAAGGTTGTGCCATATAACCTTAAAACTTCTCCCAATCTTCTTCAGATATGAAACCCACACATTCAAAGAGAGGAGAAAGGTTGTGCCATATAGGGGATTTCCTTAGTCAAACCCCGTGTTGGTGTTCCCACCTCCGCAATGGCAATGTCAATGAAAGAGAGCTTATCCTTTTGAGGGATAGAGGCTAAATTATTAATTAATGATGAATCGACAATGGAATGCAACTCACCACCCAAAAATGGCTTCCTTGAAGGACTAGAGTCATACAAAATCTCCTCAAGGATTGATTGTTGCTTGCTTGATTTGATTGAAGACCTACAAGGGTTAGATCCCACAAACAATATGATACCATAAACATGAAAAAACTCACATACACTTTGACATGATGCTTTAATATTGAATTCCTGCAATAAATCTACTCTTGACTTACTTGATAATTCTCTTGATTGACAAAAATTGCTAGATATTGCCTGTTCTTACTAGTTAGATTTCAAATGGTGCAATGACTATGTATTTATAGACAATTATTCTAATTTCCTAAAAACTAAACCTTGATAGCCGACATTGGAAATTTGAAATTTAAATAATAAAATGCGACTTTGACATATTCAATTTTGGAGGCAAAATAGGTGGACTAAGTCCCCCTAGGCGACTAGGTACCAACCCTATTTTTTGGGATCTAAGGTGTCAGGGGAAAAATATTAAATGAATGCTTTGGTTTTCTACATGCAATTTGTTGGTAAATGTTAAAATTGACCAAAATATGCATAATTTAGGAAATCGGGTGTACAATTAGGTCCATGCACTTAGGGGGAAGCAAAAATTAATGTAAAACTGTCATGGGTGACAATTTACGATACTACAATTTTACACTCTACAATATGAAACAAAAAATTATAGATACATGTAAGCCTATGAGTCCCTTTGCTTCATCCATCTTACTTCTATGAGCAATTTTTTCAAATTCTCTTGTAAATTCAGGTTGTTGAGCATCTAACATTTTCCATAAATCTTTAGATTATAGCAATTGGGTCATTTTTAACTTCCATGTATGATAGTTGTGTGGAGTAAGTAGCTCAATTTTCCTTAGATCTACCATGTTGGAAAAAAGAACACCGAGAGAAAGAAGAAAAATGAGCACTTAAATTGTGCCTTTCACCCACCAAAAATGCATTAAAACTAAATTTGCAACTCCCCCAATAAATTACAATGAATTAATTTTACAATTTGTACAAGTGACAAGCTCAAATCAACTATTTAAAACACATTAATTTTTACAATTTTTAGAAAAAATGGCTTTCCAAATCAGAAAATAGAGGTTACAAAAAAATTCCTTGTGAATTTTTTGAGCAATTTCAAAAAATGGTTTACCAAATTTTGAATTTTATGCTAGTTGCAAGTAATAAATGCAAATGTACCTTTATGCTAGTAAAATTGGAAAAAATAACAAAATTAGCAAAAATCACTTGCCCCATTGTGAAGTTTTTCAAACTAGCTTTCTGATGATATCTCATTTGAAAAAAAATGATAACCTAGTGCAAAGTTGTGCAAAATTAAAAGGCCTATTTTAGGCTAAAAAAGAATCCCAAATGGCCCCCCAGGTGGCAACTTGGTGGTGATTGAATAGAGCTGCGCAAGAGGTCACGATTTTAAAAAAAAATCTTGTCACTATTTAAAATTTTTGTTGGTGGCTTTGAGTGTGGTGTCACGGTTATATAAAACTAATGGTGATTTCCTCATAAATCGCAGGTCCAGAAGGCCATGATCTACAACCTTAAGGCCACAGATCATGACCTTCACAACCTTAAGGCCACGGTCACGGTTTTATTACCTCACAACTGGCTTAAGTGCCTGCAGTGCTTACCAAAGAAGTGCTAAGCACTTTAATTTATTTTTATTTTATTTTTTAAATTTATGAAACAAATGTAATTATGTGACTGTGAAGGGTGGCTATACGGCTGCCTTGCTAATTTTTTTTTCCCTTACAAACAAATTTTGCAAAATATAGGAAAAATTTATATTAAAGTTCGTGGAATTGGCCTCTCGTACGCAATGACAAGGTATGTGTGGGCCAAAATTGCCTCTGTAAATAGCTGTTCTCTAGATCTAAGCTTAAAAACCTTGTTTTCCAAAGTTGAAAATGGTGGCCAAATCAAGTGAAATAAAAGCCAATTCTGACTTTCTTGAGCCTCTTGGATGCAATGGTACAACCAAAAATACTGCCACTATAGCCAAAAGAGATGCAATGACCAAATCTCACCAAAAAGTATACATGCAATATAGGATTAACAAATATTTACAAATCCTTTCTGATTCTCTAGATCGTATTGAAACACAAGAGAATAACATATGGGAATTTACAAGATAATAAAAGAAACTCAAATCACAATGAAAACTTGATGGTATGAAATATCTAAGAAAAAGGAAGGGGCTTTCCAAATTCAAATCTATGATACCATGTTGAAGTGAGCAACCAAGATCTTCAGTCTGCAACATCAAATAACCTCCACATGAAAAAGAGAGAAGCAACAATGGAAGATTATATTCCACCAAGCAAGAATTAAAATATGATACATGGTTCACAATATGTGAAAAAGATGTAAAATATACAAGAGATTCCTTTCTTATAATGCAAGGTGAGAGATAATATTAGAAAAGATCATGACAAGTACCTTAATACTA
Organism: Sequoia sempervirens; assembly: GCA_007258455.2. Lineage (NCBI taxonomy): Eukaryota > Viridiplantae > Streptophyta > Pinopsida > Cupressales > Cupressaceae > Sequoia > Sequoia sempervirens. Next base: position 710,993,647 of record VDFB02058242.1, on the reverse strand, counting down.
TCACATGAGACAACTAACTCATAACCAGCTAGGGTAAGAAAAAATATAGAAAAGACAACTAAGAATTCTGGAAGGAATCCTAGGACCTAAGTAAACTTAACATGTGAATAAGTCCCCTAAGTCCCCTAGTAAGGAATTAACTAGGTACAACAATTTATTTGCACCAACAGGATCAAGAGTCATTACAACCTCAAAGGCAACCCAAATTCAGTATTTAATATAAGCACCAAATATATAACTTGTATCCTATGATGTTTCTTTTTACAAGATATTTGATAACATAGTGTAATTCTCCAATTACCTCCCACATAGAATACATTTTCCCAATGTGCCTTTTACATTAACTCATAAGCCTATTAATCCATGTTCTCACTAACCACAATCCTCAATATTAAATACATCTCTCCAATTTTCCACCTAAATTAAATGTATTGAAAATGGTAGACAACAAGTACCTAGGGTAGATAGTACACCCCAAAGTGTCACACCATTTGAGAAAAAAATAATATTCTTATGTGCAAGGTGTATAACACATTTCCCAAGATTAATGAGGCATACATGAGACCTTATTGCATGTAAAAAGGAATGATGAGGAAGAGATGACACCTAATTTTTTGCAAGTATGAAGGTTTTTTCATTGATGTCAACTATGTTAAGGTTCAATGGTTGCATGATGAAGATGTCGAGGATATGGAGAAAATTGTGAAAAAGAGGAAAACAGGTTGATGCAAGTTGTGCATGTATAGTTGAGATATTAAAGAAGTCTTGTGAGTACATGGAGCTATTTTTTTGTTGTTGTATCTGAAGATGAGTTGGAATGAAGTAATGAGCTGAGATGATGTCATTGGTACTTGGTTTCCAAGTGATTTTGAGGAAATTTGATAAAAAAAGTAAATTGTGTTGTGCAAAAGTTCATAGTGTGCTCCAGTATTGTGATCCACTTTCTTCTGTATTGATCCTATGCCTATGTGGATTTGATATGTTGTTCATGGTTGTCAGAGGTTGCTATATTCAAAATTTTGGTTTTTGGATCGTTGTACAGAGCGAGATAATTTCACTAGTGTGTGAACCAGTTTTTCAGTGATGTTTTTTGTAGCCTGGGAGAAATATACTTGCTCCACGTTTCTTTGCTATTTGGATTTAGGTTGTGTGGATTTGGGAAGTTTCTTATAATTTTTGTATCTTTTTGTATTAAAGGTTTTACTTGATTTGGTGCAGTACAAAGTGAGTTTCATTCGTCAGTTTGCAAATAAGGTTTACCAGTTGTTTTGAGTTGAAGTATTTGTATGGTGCGAACTTGGATGAAGTATTTGATGAATCTCAAGTAGTTCGTAGATTATTCTAGATCGTGTTCAAGTGAATTCTATTGTCCAAAAGTCTTGGATTGTTTTAAGGAAGTGTGTACTAAATGATTATGGTGTTTAACATAGGTATTGGCCAACCTTGTGTTAGTAGTTCATGGGAGGATTGCAAAAGTGTGTTGAGGTGTGTTGGGATCTATTTGGGTCCTAATTAAGGATTTTTGTAGCTCTCCTTCATTCCTATCCATTGCAAGAATGTTTAGGTGTCAACCTATTTTGAATTTGTATGTATAATGGCTAGTTGCCGACATTGGAGAAGGTTTTTGAGGTTGAGGTTGATATAAATAGGTATGGTGTTGTTGTGAGTTGATGTCATGAATGAGAGAGAAGCAAGATAGATGTGAGATCAATGCGAGTGATGTGTGTGATGTGAACTTGAGTAGAGCAGTGTGAATTTCAGTGTCAGGGTTTTGAAGGCAGTGAGAAAAAGGCATCCATAATCATTCAAGCAAGGCTGTGAGATTGTTGGAGCAATTGTGGTGGATTCCTTGTTGCATTGAGAAGGTTTTCTCTATGTAACAATCTTCTTCTATCTTCTTGTATTCTTTCTGTAGTAGTGAGCCTTGACTATGAGCCTTTTTTTGAAAAGGTGTCTCAAACTTACTAGTTAAGGCTCTCTAAAATCAGGAAAACACTTAGCCGTGTCAAAGAATTCTACATCACAGTACCATGAAGGTCTAAACTAGGGTTGGCGAGTTGGCAATAAAATTTCACACAATTTCTACCTGCCACCCCGCAACAATTGATTTATGATCTTGCGGTATTGCGAGGAATAGTTGCTACTAGCCACCCCACAACAAGCTGTTCATGAGGCTTGCGATAGTGTGGGATATCCTGCCGTCTTGTGACAGTCCACGAGGAGAAGTGTGGTAGTACAATAGGAGTCGTAATCCACAACCCTGTGACAGTCAGATGAGAGAGTTTGCAGTGTAGCAGTAGGCTGCGGTATAGCGGTAACCCAGGACACCGTGATGGTCACTTGGATGGACTATGGTGGAGTGGTATCATGTGGAATTACAATTATGACTGTTTGGTGGTTGCAGAAGTTGAAGAGTTTGTTATGAAAATTTTCTTGTAATGATTGAGTAGTATGTATGTAATTTTGTAGTGCATTGGAACAAGTGAGAGACGAGATTGAATTCAAAGGGGTTATGCTGCCAATTTTTTTCTAGATGGAACATGATGAAAATCTCCATGTAAAGGATTAGAGCCTGCAATTGCATTGTAACTGTGTATTTGGTTGCTAAATAATACAATGGATCTATGCTTTTGGAGTGTGGGGTTTTTTTACTTGAAAGGGTTTTTCCCCATGTAAATCATTTTGTTTATATATTTTGTTCCATCTTTCATGTTTGATGATTCTATTTATTGAATCTGTTTAATGCATGTTGTTGAAACTGGTTGATCTTGAAAGAACTAAAATTGCACAAACTTTCCTCTAAGGATTAATGGTGGAAAATAAACTATTTCTAATTCTGCTTTGTGGCATAGTAGTACATTTTTTTGAGTCTTTCTGAAGAAATGAATGTTACTGAAGGCACATACTAATCTCAGTTGTTTGTTCTAGGATGAATCAATTGGTATCAGAGCCATGTTTTGGGATTTGCTTATCCTTGGTGTTTCTAGTTCTAGGTATTCTTTTTGTGAAGATTTCTTAGTCTAGCAAGCTTGAGGAAATCTAAAGGAATTGGTTGAAGATTGATCCTTTGGTGAGTGGAAGATTTTTTATTTTTTGTTTTAGTTTTAGGAGACAACACACAACTTGAAGGATGGTGAAGATGAAGAAAATGGAGTTGGTCATATTGAAATGATGTGATCTAAAGCTCATAGTTGACAACGAAATAATCCTGATGCATGGAGTGGGATTTTTTTCTTTGTGGTTGTGTTGCAATAAAGCTTTCATATTGTGTGTCTATGTGAGAGGCTCCCTGATGATATGGATAAGCTTGGGTTATTTTTCAACTATGGAGTAATGTGCTTATGTTGGGTTTTTTTTCTTGGTATTGGAAGGCATTTTTTTTGTTACCCTGATTGCATGTAGGCTATGGAGTTGATCATTGGATGATTTGGAAGCTTCTGCAATAACTCATCTCCCTCAGATGCATGTGCATGTTGGTGGTTGTGGAGTTAGCCTGAAATGGGCGTGGCTTCCTTTTAAGGATTATTTTTACCTACATTCCCCAAATTCATGTTCCTTGGATCTAAGAGTTTTATAGATTTTTGTAAAAAATCTATGGTTATGCTCATCTATGATAATCCATTATTCTGGTTTAACTGTTATGGTGGTCTTTTTTGTCTAAGAATTCTGAGTCTTCTAGATTTGAAGTGGGTGTGGATGGGCATGGGTGTTTTTCAAACTCAATGGTTTTGCAGGTTTTACACGGTCAAGAAAAACTTGTGGTTTTGTGGAGCTATGGTTAAGCTATTTTCTAGGCCATGGCTTTTGGGGTGTTACTAGATGAGATAGTAATAGTTTTGCATGCATGCTTCATGCATGGTGTGAGAAGGTGAGATGATTTCTCTGCATGGGAGTGTTGGTACGCGATTAGTCACTCAATATTTTTGTGGTAATGCTTGGTGGGTTCCTAGACTATGGTGCTCAAGTTTTGGACCTATTTTGTGTATCAAATTTGTGTATGATCTGGTGTTTGAGTCATGTTGTCTACATGGTTATTCTCTTTGAGATCTTAGATTTTCAATTTCCAATGTGATAGTGGGTTTGCATGTTATATTGATTGGATCTACGGGTTGTGCAATGCTGTGGGTTGTCTCTACCTACATGTTTTATGTGGGACAACTCAGAAGTGGATTGCCTATATCCACAAGGTTTGATTCTGTGTTGATGTAGACTTATTAGCTAGCCTTTTCTGTGGTCACTTGTGCATTGGTGTAGTTTCTTTGAGTTGAGAGGATGGATGATGTTGAGTACCTGGATAGTCAGTTATGGGGATTTGTAGCATGTGTATCACAATGTCATGATAGCTTGGATACATAATATTGGTGTAAGCTTTTGATAGTGATGGTATTTTTGCTTGGTTTGGAGATCTTGGTGCCACTTGGTATTGTTGTCAGATGGACATGTTGATGTGTGGACTTGGAGGATTTTCAGATTACAAGATTTTTGGTCATGATTCTTGGAGAGCTCGGTTGTCATGGTTCAATGGGAGCTCTAGCAGTGACTTGGTCATGATGCTTGGAGAGCTCAATTGTCACAGTTCAATGGGAGCTTTAGCAGTGACTGTGGATAATGATCTTCTTTAGTGTTGTAGATATTACTAGGAGGATCTCTTAGATCTTGTTTCTACAGAAAGGTTCTTTTGCATTTGCATGGATACTACTTGAAGATGTGTAGCATCTCGAAGCCATGGATGACTCTTGTGTTCTTTGGGTTGAAGTGTTGGTGTTTGACAGGTGATGTTGGTTTAGAGTTTTCTTGTTTTATTTCATGATATACTCTTGATTGTGATTAGATTTTTGGAATGATGCATTACTCTTGAGACCATGGTATGTACACTTGGAGTATGGGATCTCCTAAGGGGTATGGTAAGATCATGATGTCATGATAAGTCCCTGATTCAGATGATTGGAGCTTTGACAATGGTCTGGTGATTCTTTGTGTTTTGGGTACATTGGTCATATGCTTGAGAACTTCATGATAGTGCAATGATGCATTTGGAGTTTAGCATGAGATGATTGTTTGTAGCTTCTCATGGATACATGGAGAATGAGGTGAGGCTATATTTCTCTTGAGATGGGAAGTGTTGTTGATATGGTTACTCTTGATGAGATCTCAATAGAAAGTCTGAGGATCCTACACCTTGGTTGGATGTGATTTCAACAGAGACCTATGAGGAGATTTCTCTTGGAGGAGTCATGGTGACTTGCATATCTTGGAGGAGAATTCTCATTCCCCACTCTTGGTCCAATCAATGACTTATCACTTGAGAGGTAATGCCCATTATTTCTCTCAGGTGTTTTATGCTTTCTTTCATAGACATGGATCTTGAGCTACTATTAGGTGGTTCTGGAGGATTCATTGTGAGATATGGATAGCATGGTTATCTCCTTGGGTTTGCATTTTCATTTATGATGATCATAGGGGATGGTAGTGGGCTGATTTCCTGATATGGGATATGGAGTAGTTTGATCTTCTTTGAGAAGCTTACATCTATGTAGATACATGATGCATATGTTATGTTTGATCTCTTGAGGTTGAATGGGGTTGGATGTTGTTATGGATTTTATATTGGGGTTGTGAAGGAGATCTTACTTGACACAATTGGAATTTAGATGTGTATGTAGAAGGGCATGCTACACGTTTATGATTTGTAGAGTTTTGTCTTTAGTCTGGTTCTTCTTCTTGTATGTTCAGATTCACACGACTTTAGATGTGAGATTTATGTGTGGAGCTATGGTGATCACTAGTTTTTGGTCATGTGTTGTCACTTGGGTGATGACATGGAGGTTCCTGTATCTCTTTCTTTTGTTAGATATGGAGAACATGGGAGAGCTATGGAATATTGTTGAGAGAGATGTTTCTTGTAGTAGTTGGTTGCAAGATTTGGAGATCATTATGGATGGTCCTTGGTACTACATGGCTACACTTTCTATGTGTTGTGATTGGTAGAATCATTATGCCTTTGATCTTTTCAGGTTTTGCATTACCCATGTAGTGGGAGTTCTTGGATGTGTTTGGTCTTCTTCGACTGGTTGGAACATGGAGCTTGTATTTATAGTTGATAGGTTAGCTATGTAGGTGGCATGAGTTTGTTGATGTGGATAATTTTGAGGTATGGGTGATTAGATGGATTATCACTCACTATGGATGCTATTTTCATTCATGTGGGTTGGTCAGTTGGACGGGACTAGTCAATTTCTTGATTGTTGTTCTAATTGATGTTCTGTCTTATTTTATGGAGGATGACTTCGCGGTTGTGTTCAGGTTGAGGGATTTAAAGTTGATGTTGTCGATGATTTTACAAAGATAGTGAGCATAGTGGAGTGGTGGTAGTATTCTATAGCCTTTTCTATTAGTTAGATCTGATGCTTGTGTTCTTTAGACTGGTGCATATTCACCATGGCTCGTTCCTTTCCTTTGGAGGATGGTTGGAACTACTATGAGATGGTGGACATCTTGGATGTTGTTGTAGGTCTCTTAGGTAATATAGTGACTTCGAGAATTGATTGGGATCTAGTAAGTTCTTCATCAAGTGCGAGAATGTTGAGAAAAGGTGTCTCAAACTTACTGGTTAAGGCTCTATGAAATCAGGAAAAAACTTAGCCGTGCCAAATCCTTCTACACCGCAATACCACAGAGGTCTAAACTAGGGCTAGTGGGTTGGCTGTAAAAGTTCACATAGTTTCTATTTTCCACCCCCTAGAAATTGATTTATGAGTTTGCGATATTGCGGGAAATAGTTTCTACCCGCCACCACACAACAAGCCATTCATGAGGCTTGCGATAGTGCAGGATATCTTGCCATCCCACGATAGTCCATGAGGATAAGTGCGCTAGTGTGGGAGGAGATGTAATATGCAACCCCATGATAGTTAGATGAGAGAGTTTGTGGTGTGGTGATAGGCTGTAGTATAGCGGTAACCCACAACATCATGATGGTCATTTGGATGGACTGCGGTGGAGCGGTATCGTGCGAGATTGTAGTTATGACTGTTCAGTGGTTGCAGAAGTTGAAGAGTTTGTTATGAAATTTTTCTTGTAACGCTTGAGAAGTATGTATGTAATGCCGTAGTGCATTAGAATAGGTGAGAGATGAGATTGAATTCAAAGGGGTTATGCTGCCGGATTTTCTCCAGATGGAACAAGATGTAAATATCCATGTAAAGGCTTAGAGCCTGCAATTGTATTGTAACTGTATATTTGGTTGCTGAATAATACAATGGATCTATGCTTTTGGAGTGTGGGGTTTTTTACCCGAAAGGGTTTTTCCCCATGTAATCGTTGTGTTTATGTCTTCTGTTCCATCTTTCATGTTTGATGATTCTGTTTATTGAATCTATTTAATGCATGTTGTTGAAACTGGTTGATCTTGAAAGAACTAAAATTGCATGAACTTTTCTCTAAGGATTAATGGTGGGAAATAAACTATGTTTGATTCCACTTTGTGGCATACTAGTACGTGTTTTTGAAGCTTTCTAAAGAAAATAATTTTACCAAAGGCACATACTGATCTCAGTTGTTTGTTCTAGGATGAATCAATCTCCCTTCATTAATGAATGCTTGTGGATTTGATTTCCGTTGAGGGTTTTGAAGGTTTAATATGATACAACTGATTCACCCCCCTCTCAGTTGTCTTGTTCATTCAACAATTGTTATCAGAGCAAGATTTCTTGGAGAAGAGATTAACCGCTTGAGGTAGATCTGGGATTGAAGACAAGGTTACTTTGGATTGCCCTAGATTCGATGGCACATATTATGCATTATGGAAGAAAAAGATGGAAGGATATCTGTTAACTCAAGGATATGAGATTGAAAAGGCTTATTAGACTACATATACTCCACTTGCAAATGGTCTAAGTACAAATGTAGAAATCAAGGCACATGAGATAAATGCTAAGGAAAGATTTATTATTGTGAATAGTCTTTTGAATATTGAATTAGTAAAAGTTATGAGTTTGAAGACTGCTAAAGAGGTTTGGGATAAGTTAGAAATCATTTATGAAGGAGATGAAAAAGTCAAACAAGCAAAGTTGTAGAATTTGAAGGCAAAATTTGAGACCCTGCATATGTCCGAAGATGAAACAATCAAAATCTACATGTAGAGAGTTGATGAGTTGGTGAGTGCAATGAGAGGTCTTGGTGCACAAGTTAGGGAATCTAAAGTGGTAAAGAAAGTTCTTAGATCTCTTCCTGACCCTTATAGTGAAAATTTATATGCTATTGAGGAAATTGAAAATCTTGATACTTATTCTAGAGATAAGATGATTGGTACACTAACTTCTTTGAAATGAGTAAAAAAAGGATTGAAAAAGGGTATAACTGCAGAGACTTATTTCAAGACTGGAGTATCAAAAAAGGTTGAAGATTCAGATAAAGAAGATCTTGATGACGTGGAAGATAACTTTGTAAGAAGAAAGAAGGTAACCGATAAGTACAAAGGTAAAATACCTTTCAAATTTTTTAGCTGTGGTGATATAGTTATGAATGCTTGTTTTTGGCTATAAAAGAAGAATCTAGTTCTACTAACCTTGAAAATTGTGTGAAGGAAAGTGATGCAGAGAAGAAGGAGAAAGTTGAAGGTACTTTGGTATCTATTTTTCATGTTAAAGAAGATAAGAATTACTGGGTTGTTGACAGTGGCTAATCTAATCACATGATTGGAGACAAGAGTAAGTTTGTTAAACTTGAAAAACATGATGGAGGACTAGTTAAATTTGGAGATGATTCAGGATCTAAGATTTGTGGAATAGGTTCAATCAGTTTTGATGGAAAGCATAACACTGATAATGCTTACTATGTTAAGTGTTTAAGGCATAACCTTTTGAGTGCTAGAAAAATGTGTAGAAAGGGATACAATCTTGTGTTTAAGGATGAAACATTGGAGATTAGAAAAGGGCTTGGAACTTTGATTGCTATTGGTAAGAGAACAAATGGAAACATATATCAGCTTAAGGGTGCTAATGGACATTTCTTCATGTCTCAAATTAGTGACAATTGGTTATTGCACTGAAGGATGTGTCACATGAATTTTGATAATTTGGTAAGAATTAGTTCAGTTCATACAGTGAGAGACCTACCAAGAATCACAAAGCCTATCAATGCTATTTGTGAGATTTTTCAATTTGAAAAAAAAATGAGTAGCTTTAAGGGAAAGAAACAATCTACTACCAAACTATTGGAATTAGTACATACAGATCTTTGTGGTCCTACAAGGTGATAAGTACTTTATGATTTTAATTGATGATTATTCTAGAATGACATGGGTTACTTTTCTTAGAGAGAAATGTGAAGCATTATATAAATTCAAGGAATTTAAAGCTATGGTTGAGAATGCAATGGATTTGAAAATTAATTGATTGAGGTTTGACAGAGGTGGTGAATTCACCTCCAATAAGTTTAAAATGTTTTGTGAAGTTCATGGAATAAAGAGGCATCTGTTTTCCCCTAGAACTCCTCAGCAAAATGGAGTTGTTGAAAGGAAAACCCAGATGGTTCAAGAGTTTTCTAGGACTATGATGAAAGAGGAAAATCTACTAGAAGTCTACTGGAGAGAAGCTATTCATGTACTGCTGTTTACATATTAACAAGGTTCAAGCTAAAGTTAATAGCAAAAAGACTCCCTATGAGCTATGGTATGGAAGGATTCCTCCTGTGAAGTACTTTAGAGTAATTGGAAGAAAATGTTATATCAAAAGAGAAGAATAAATTCTAGGAAAGTTTGATGCAAGGTGTGATGAAGATATCTTAGATATTATATTAAAAGAAAAGTTTACAAATGTTACAAAAAAAGGCTAAGAAAGATTATTGAAAGTGCAAATGTTAAGGTTGATGAAAACTTACAGAATTCAATTGCAGTGGATGGATATGCGTCAGATGAACTTGATTGCAGAATAGAAGAAGAAAAATCTAATGAAGAAGAAGTGTAGAATGAAGAGGAAGAAGCTTTAGGGAAGACCTCTAAGACTCATAAGTATGTGCAAAAGAATCATTCTGAAGATCAAATCATTGGAGACAAAAGGAAAGGTGTATTGAAAAGAAGCAAAGCTACTGAAGTTGAGGTAAATCTATGTTTACTTTCTAAAGTTGAACTTGAAATAGTGAGTGAAGCATGCAAGGATGAAGGAAATGGAATAAGAACTTATGCAGATAGAGAAGAATCAGACTTGGGAATTGGTTCCTAGACCAGAAAACAAGAACATAATTGGAAATAAGTGGGTATTTAGAAACAAGTTGAATGAGAATGGAGAAGTAATGAGAAACAAGGAAAGACTTGTGTGTAAGGGTTACTCACAAGTGGAAGGAATAGAATTTGAGGAGACATTTGCACATAAGGACTTTAAATTTTATCAGATGGATGTGAAGTCTACTTTTCTGAATGGTGAATTGGAAGAATTTTACATGGAACAACTAGAAGGATTTTAGTTGTCAGATCAACCAAATATGGTATGTAAATTGAAAAAGGAACTATATGGATTGAAGCAAGCTCCTAGAGCTTGGTATGCAAGATTGGATAGGTACTTGATATGTAACAAGGATTCAGTAAAGGCACCACAAATAGTAATCTTTAGTTAAAAATTTAGGAAGACAAAATTTTGATAGTAGTTGTATATGTGGATGATATTATCTTTGGAGGAAATGAAGCTATGTATAAGAAATTTTCTGAAGAGATGCATAAAGAATTTGAAATGTCAATGTTTGGGGAGATGAATTTCTTCTTTGGGATACAAATCAATCAAACATATACATGAATTTTCATTTTACAGTCTATGTATGTCAAAGAGATATTGATGAAGTTTGGAATGAATGACTCCATACCGGTATGCACTCCTATGGTGACTAGTTGTAAACTGAGAAAAGATGACTATTCACCTAAGGATGATTAGAGAAAATATAGATCTATGATTGGTGGACTGCTATATCTAACTGTAACTAGATCAGACATCATGCATGCAGTTTGTCTTGTGGCTAGATTTCAAGATCCTAAAGAAGCACATGTTACAGTAGTGAAAAGGATATTCAAATATTTAAGAGGCACTAAAAATTATGGTTTGTGGTATCCTAAGGACACTAATTTCAAACTAAGTGCCTATACAGATGTAAATTGGGCTGATTGTATTGATGACAAAAAAGTACTAGTGGTGGTGCATTCTTTCTTGGATGTAGATTGGTGTCACGGTTGAGAAAAAAATAGGATTCAGTTTCTTTATCTACTGTAAAAGATGAGTATATTGCAGTGACATCATGTTGTATGCAAGTTTTGTGGATGAGACTGACATTGAAGGATAACAGAGTTGTTAATGATGAGCCTATTTCTATCTTTTGTGATAATACAAGTGCAATTAACATTGTAAAGAATCCAATGATGCACTCAAGGACAAATCATATATATATTAGGTATCACTTTTTGAGAGAAAAGGTTATGGAGAATGAAGTGAAGCTTGAGTATGTTCCTACAAAGGATCAAATTGCTAATATATCTACTAAGGCTCTTCCTAAGGATACTTTTGTGTATCTTTGGGAGAAGTTGGGCGTTATTACCCCTCCCTATTTAAACTAAATGAATGTAGAGATGCATCAATCCAATGGATCTACGGATCTATCTCTTGTCTGGACTAATGTTGGTGGCTACCTCTTAGGGGTAGTAGGTAGTGTCATGTGTTGTCATTGAATTTCTAATTTGATTGGGTGTACTTGTAAGGGGGAGTATTCAGAGCAAGTATCTTGGTTTAGTGTCAAAGGGGGAGAACAATGCATTTTTTTTTATCCTTTTCCATTGATGTCAAAGGGGGAGAGAGAATCATGTGAAAAAGTGCAAGGTATTAGGGGAGAAAATTGTGCATATTGTCTAATAATTATTGCAAAAGGGAGAGAGAATCCTTTAAGGGAGAGTGAGTGCAAGAATGTTGTGTAGGATATCTAATCTGAAAAAAGAGAGGAAAGTGTGTATGTTGTCTTTAATGGTTCTTCACATCTTGTGTTGTCATCAATGAAAAATGGGGAGATTTTTGCAAGTATAAAGGTGTTGTCATTGATGTCAATTGTGTGTTAAAGAAGTGGTTGCATGATGAAGATGTCAAGGATATTGAGAAAATTGTAAAAAAGAGGAAAATAGGTTGATGAAAGTTGTGCATGTATACTTGAGATATTGAGGAAGTGTTGTGAGTACATGGAGCTATATTTTTGTTGTTGTATCTAAAGATGAGTTGGAATGAAGTGATGAGATGAAATGATGTCATTGGTACTTGGTTTCCAAGTGCTTTTAAAGAAATTTGATAAAAAGAGTAAACCGTTTTGTGCAAGCGTTCATAGTGTTCTCCGGTATTGTGCTCTGCATTTCTTTTGTATTGATCCTATGCCTGTACAAATCTAACATGTTTTTCATGGTTTTCAAAGGTTGCTATATTCAGAATTTTAGTTTCTGGATTGTTGTACAGAGTGAAATATTTTCACCAGTGTGATTTAGTTTTTCAGTGATGTTTTTGATGACCTACGAGAGATGTACTTCCTCCATGTTTCTTCGCTATTTGGATTTATGTTTTGAAAAATTTGGAAGTTTCTTATAATGTTTGTATCTTTCTCTATTCAAGGTTTTACTTGATTTGGTGTAGTATAGAGTGAGTTTCATTCATCAATTTACGAATAAGGTTTACTAGTTTTTCTAAGTTGAAGTATTTATATGGCATGAGCTTGGATGAAGTATTTGATGAATCTCAAGTAGTTCATAGATTATTCTAGATCGTGTTCAAGTGAACTATGTTTTTCAGAAGTCTCACATTAATTTAAGGAAGCGTGTACTAAATGATTATGGTGTTTAACATAGGTATTGGCCAACCTTGTGTTAGCACTACATGTGAGGCTTGCAAAAGCATGTTGAGGTATGTTGGGATCTATTTGGGTCCTAATTAAGGATTTTTGTAGGTTTCCTTCATTCCTATCCATCGTGGGAATGTTTAGGTGCTGACCTATTTTGAATTTGTATGTATACGGCTAGTTTTCGACATTGGAGAAAGTTTTCGAGGTTGAGGTTGATATAAATAAGTATGGTGTTGTTGTGAGTTGATGGAATGAATGAGAGAGAAAAAAGATAGATGCGAGATCAATGCTAGTGATGTGTGTGATGCAAACTTGAGAAGAGTAGTGAAAATTTTAGTGTTAGGGTTCCTGAAGGCATCCAAAATCATTCAAGAAAGGCTACAAGATTGTTGGAGCAATTGTGGTGGATTCCTTGTTGCATTGAGAAAGTGTTCTCTATGTAACAATATTCTTCTACCTTCTTATATTCTTTCTGTGTTAGTGAGCCTTGGCTATGAGCCTTTTTGGATAGTGTGTCCTATTTTGGCAGAGAGCCCTTTTGTACTAATTTTGCATTTACTTATATTGTGAGCTAATCCTCACTGTGGTTTTTTGCTCATTGGGTTTTCCACGTAAATTTGGTGTTGTCTTGTGTATGGTGTTGCTATTTTAGTTTTTGTTATCTACATTTCATGTTTAAATACATTAACATAATAAGGGTTTAATGAATGCTTGTGGATCTAATTGTTGTTGAGAGTTTTGAATGTTTAATGTGCTACAATTGATTCACCCCCTCTTAGTTGTCTTGTTCATTCAACACAATTATCTTAAATCAATGAAGCATACAACATGAAACACAAATAATAGAAAGTAAATCAACATAATGGACACCAAATTTTTACGTGGAAACCCCAATGAGGGAAAAACCACGGTGAGGGTTAACTCACAATATAAAGATTATAAAGCAGAGGCTCACTACCAAGGGATCACTACCCAAAAGAGGACTCACTATCCAAGTACAAAGGCTCACTACCTAAAAAAGGGAATCACTGTCCACAAAAAGGACTCATTATCCAATAGGGAGGCTCACTTCCTACAGAAACAAAAGAGAACAAAAAGATCCACTACAACAATTAACACATTCGCAGGATTGCAAAAACCTTTATCTCACTACCTTCAACACAATGAAGAACTATTGTCTCAACTTACTCACACATACACTTCTGCTCTTATGATTTGTGGCTTAGTTTTGTCACTTTGCATCACTCTGTCATTCAATTCTTCACAACTTGACTTTATTTTATACCATCCTCAATCTTAGAAAATTTCTCCAAGGTCGACCACAATTATCTCATTTCATAAATTCAAAATAGGTCAGCAACTCAAAATTCCCATGGTGGAAAGGAATAAGAGTGGACTAATAAAAAACATTTTTCAAGATCAAAAATAATATCTCAAAACAACCACATGATTCCTTAATTAAATTTTATTCTTTGAATGAAGTGTAAACACCAGGTCGGCCAAACCTAATGAAAAAACAAATGATCATTGATGTACACACTCCCCAACAAGAAGATGCCACGTGGATGCCATGACACACTTCCTTATGCATGAGAATACATATTAGAATCTTCCAGATACATCTGCAGCAAAACAATAGACCTCAATCACTGAACACCTTTCACTAGTCCAACGAGACTGTATAAACTCACATTGAAATACTAAAACATGACTTCCAGATCACCAATCTTCAAACCTCTTTATTGGAGCATAGAAAAGACCTTCACAAGACATATTCCAGATCCACAATATTTTAAACAAAATAGAGTAGGATTGCAGAGAAACAATATTTCTCCTAGTCCATAGAAGACCAACTCTGCCAGAATAGTTCACATATTGGTAAACATAACTTTCATGTACCATCAAACAAGAAGCTAAAAATCAGGAGATATCACCACTAAATCACCACCGCCAATCCTTTTGATCTATACAAGCATAGGATCAACACAGGAGAAATGTAGAGCACATTCTGAACACTTTCATCACTCTGACTTTTCTTTATTATTTTTCTCAAAAGCACTTGGAAACTCATCAAACCAATACATTTGCTACATCATAAGGATAGCTCCATGTACTCACAACATTTCAACAACATCTCAGCTATAACATACTGAACTGTGTTGACATCATTGAAAACACCACCAAAACTTGTTCATAACTGCAACAATCTCCCCCTTTGTCATTGATGACAACACATGATGTGGAAAACCATCAAAGACAACATCCTTCACAATATTCCCGGGAGAACACCTTCTCTTCCTCTGCAACTATTTTTCACATGACTTTCTCTCCCCCTTTGACATCAATGGAAAAGATCAACAACACTGATTACTCCCCCTTAGGAGTACACTCATACTACAACAATGAAAACCTTTTCTACTCCCCCTTTGGAGTAGACCCATTTATCAGTCCAGATAAATGAGGAATCTGTGAATTCACTGGACTAATGCACCTTCATGTGCACCTAGTTAGGAGGGCCAATGACCCCCAACCTCTCCCTAAGATGCTCAAAATTATCCTTCAGAAGAGCCTTAGTAAATATGTTTGCAATTTGTTCCTTTGTGTTCTCATACTCCAATCTGACCTCATTCTCCAACACTTTTTCTCTCAAGAAATGATTTTTGATAGATATGTGTTTTGTTCTTGAATGCATAACTGAGTTCTTTGAAATGATTATTGAACTTGTGTTGTCACAGAAAATAGAAATAGGCTCATGACATATCACTCCAATGTCTTTTAGTGTCTACTTCATCCACAAAACCTGTGTGCAGCAAGATGCTGCAACAATATATTCTTCCTCTATAGTGGATAAAGAAACTGAGTCTTTCTTTTTACTCAACCATGAAACTAATCTTTCACCAAGAAAGAAAGAACCACCACCATTACTCTTCCAGTCATCTACACATCCAACCCAATCAACATTTGTATAAGCACTTAGGGTAAAATCATCACTCTTAGGATACCATAATCCATAATCTGGTGTACCTTTAAGATATCTAAATATCCTCTTCACAACTATAACATGTGCTTCTTTAGGATCTGCTTGGAATCTGGCAACTAAACATACTACATGCATAATATCCGGTCTAGTAGCAGTAAGATACAACAATACGCCAATCATAGATCTATATTTGCTTTGATTAGTCTTAGTAGATTCATCATCTTTGCTCAGTTTACATCCAGTTACCATAGAAGTACAAACCGGTTTGGAATCATCCATCCCAAACTTCTTCAACAGTTCTTTTACATACTTAGATTGTGAAATGAATATCCCATTATCAGCTTGATTCACTTGTAGACAAGGGAAGAAATTCAATTCACCAATCATAGACATCTCAAATTCTTTTTGCATCTCTTCAACAATTTTTTTACACATGCCTTCATTTCCACCAAAAATGATATCATCAACATATACAACTACTATCAAAATTTTGTTACCTTGCACTTTGAAGTAAAGATTGTTGTCTACAGAACCTTTGCTGAATCCTTTCTTTGTCAGGTATCTGTCCAGTTTTGCATACCAAGCTCTAGGAGCTTGCTTAAATCCATACAATGCCTTCTTTAGCTTACAAACCATGTCCGGTTTGTCAGATAACTAAAACCTTTCAGGTTGCTCCATGTACACCTATTCCTCCAATTCACCATTCAAAAATGCTAACTTAACATCCATCTGATACACTTTGAAGTCCTTGTGGGTAGAGAATGCCAAAAACATCCTAATCGCTTCCATTCTAGCCACAGGGGAAAATGTTTCTTCAAGATCTATACCTTCAACTTGTGAATATCCTTTGCATACCAGTGTTTCCTTATTTCTTACAACTTCTCCACTTTCATTCAACTTATTTCGGAACACCCATTTCAAGCCAATCAAATTTTTATTCACAGGCCTAGGGACTAGTTCCCATGTCTGATTCTTTTCTATCTATTGCAACTCTTCTTTCATAGCTCTCATCCAACTCTCATCTTCACATGATTCACTTACAGATTTAGGTTCAATTTTAGATAATAGACACAAATTTACCTTAGCTGCAACTCTGCTTCTTGTCTTCACACCTTCACTTTTATTTCCAACTATCTAATCTTCTAGATGATTCTTTTGTACATACTTAGGAGTCCTAATAGCATGTTCTGGTTCATTTCCTTCTTCTTCTTCTTATTCCACTTTTTCTTCTTTCTCTTCTTCTTCCTTCTCCTTATTTTCTTCAGGTACATGTCCACATATAGGATCATCAAGTTCAACTTCACTTATCTCAATATGTCTGAGTATGTCTTCATCAAACTTCACATTAGCACTTTCAATAATCTTTCTCAATCTTTTTTTAAAGCATCTATATGCTTTTCTAGTTGTAGAGTATCTAAGAAAAATTCCTTCATCGCATCTAGCATCAAAATTTCTAAGATTTTCATCATCTCTTTTAATATAGCATCTACTTCCAAATACCTTGAAATACTTCATAGTAGGAGTCTTACCAGTCCATAACTCAAAATGAGTCTTTGTGCTGTTGTATCTGATCTGAACTCTATTAAGAACATAAAAAATAGTATGAATCGCCTCTCTCCAGTACACATCCGGTACATTTGACTCTTTCATCATGGTTCTAACAGCTTCCTGTACTATCCAGTTTTTCCTTTCAACTACTGCATTCTACTGAGGGGTTCTTAGAGAAAAAACTATTTTCTTATGCCATGCTATTCACAAAATGCATTAAATTCACCATAAGTGAATTCTCCACCTCTATTAGATCTCAAACACTTTATTTTAAAATTTACTTCATTTTCCACTCTTGCTTTGAATACCTTAAACCTATCTAGAGCCCGCGTCTTTTCTCTGAGAAAAGAAACCCATGTCATTCGAGTATAATCATCACTAAGTAGCATGAAATACCTATCACCATTCAGGCTTCTAGTCCTAGTTGGACCATAGAGATAAGTATGGATTAACTCCAACATTCTGGTAGTAGAGTGCTCTTTTCCCTTAAAGCTGCATCTAGTCTGTTTCCCCAATTGACAACTTCTACAAATAGCATTACCAGGTCTTGTGATTCTAGGCAGTCCTCAAACAATCTCCTTTGCACTAATCTTGACTAGGTTATCAAAATTTACATGTCCCATTCTCTGGTGCCATAACCAACTTTCATTGATTTGAGATATAAGGCAATGACCATCAACTCCCTTCAGCTGGTAGATGTTTCCATGAGTTCTTCTTCCAACAACAATCATATCTCCATTTCTAGATCCTTTTCTAATTTCATGTGTATTTTTCTGAAACACAAGTTTAAATCCATTGCTACACATCTGACCAACACTCAGAAGGTTATGCCTCAAACTCTTTACATAATATACATCATCAATATTGTGCACTCCATCAAAACTAATTGAACCTTTCCCACAGATCTTTTCTCCTCATAACTAAACCACCATCATATTTCTCAAGTTTAGTGAACTTATTCTTATCTCTGATCATGTGATTAGAACATCCACTATCAATTACCCAATAATCTTCATCCTGACTTGCATAAAAAGAGGTAACCAAAGTACCTTCCATCCTATTTCTCTTATTCTCTGGAGCCTTCTTGCTTACACATTTTCCAGGGTTAGTGGATACAAATTTACTTTCCAAAGCTAAGAATAAGCATTCACCATCATCAACCTCATTCTCAAATTCATCATCAGAAATTCCTGCTTCTTCTTTAACATAATACAACTTCTTATATTTCTTATCCTTCCTGTCCTTCTTATAATCCTTGTTCTTATGCACA
Organism: Sequoia sempervirens; assembly: GCA_007258455.2. NCBI lineage: Eukaryota > Viridiplantae > Streptophyta > Pinopsida > Cupressales > Cupressaceae > Sequoia > Sequoia sempervirens. The sequence goes on along the minus strand of VDFB02058242.1, from coordinate 710,974,997 downwards.
ACTCTATTGGGACATCTTGAAGCATAATGACCAATATTACCACAACTAAAACATTTAAAGGGAAACATAATTTTATACTTTCCGGTGCCTTTCTTCAACTTCCTGGTGAAGTTTGATTCCAACTCATCAACAACATCACTATCCAGTTCCTCTTCAATCTTTAATGCCTTAAATTCTATTTTTGTCTTTTCTTTTGTCTTTTGTTCTTCTTAGAAATTTCTTAACTCAAATGCTTGCAAGGTGCCAAACAACTATTCTAGAGTATACTTCTTAGGATCATACACTTCTTCAATCACAAAGATATTATCACTGTAGTAATTTGGTAGGGTGATCAAGATATTCTCAATTATGTCTTCATCTGATAGTTTTCCTCCTTGATTTATAACTTCATTTGCAGTTAGTTTAACCCTCTAAAAGAAACTTGTAAATTCTTCACCTTCTTCCATCTTTAGATTCACAAATTTTTGCTTTTTTTCCAACTTCTTTGTCAATTTCACTCTTTCATTTCCTTCATACATGTCTTCCAACTTCTTCCAGACCTCATATGCAGTATCCAAGAAAAGAACTTTAACTCACTCATTTTTGGATAACCCGCTACAAATAGTATACTTCACCTTCTTATTTTCTTCATAAGTAGAGATTTCATTTGTACTAGTAAGACCACAAGACGGGTATGTATACTTTGTCTCAATAGCCTTCCAAGTCTTAAAACCAAGAGAGATAATGTATCCTCTCATCTATCCCTTCCAATAATTGTAGTTAGTTCCATCAAACACATGGATTGCCAACTTATGTGCCATCAGATCTTCCTTAAGCGGTTAAGCTCTAATACCAATTGTTAAATAGGCACAGGACGGCTAAGAGGGGGGGATGAATCAATTGTCACAAAGTTCAAACTTAAAAACTTCAATACTTATCAATTTCACAACCACACTATTTTGTTATTAAGTAAGAGCATGAAACACAAATAATAGAAAGTAAATCAACACAATGAACACCGGATTTTTACGTGGAAAACCCAATGAGGGAAAAACCATGGTGAGGGTTAACTCACAATATAAAGATTATAAAATAGAGGCTCACTGCCCAAAAGAGGACTCACTGTCCAAGTACAAAGGCTTACTATCTACAAAAGGGACTCACTGTCCACAGAAATGACTCACTGTCAAATAGGGAGGCTCACTGCCTACAGATACAAAAGAGAACAAAAATATCCACCACAAAATTAACACATTCACAAGATTGCAAAAACCTTTATCTCACTACCTTCAACACAATGAAGAATTGCTATCTCAACTTACTCGCACACACACTTCTGCTCTTATGATTTGTGGCTCACTTTCATCACTTTGCATCACTCTGTCATTCAATTCTTCACAAATCGACTTGATTTTATACCATGCTCAACCTTAGAAACTTTCTCCAAGGTCAACCACAATTATCTCATTTCATAAATTCAAAATAGGTCGAAAACTCAAAATTCCCGCAGTGGAAAGGAATAAGAGTGGACCAATAAAAAACAATTTTCAAGATCAAAAAAATATCTCGAAACAACCACACACTTCCTTAATTAAATTTTATTCTTCGAATGAAGTGTAAACACCAGTTCGGCCAAACATAATGAAAACACAAATGACCATTGATGTACACACTTCCCAACAAGAATATGACACATGGACACCATGAAATGCTTCCTTATGCATGAGAATACATCTCAAAATCTTCTAGATACATCCGCAACAAAACAACAAACTTCAATCACTAAACACCTTTCACTAGTCCAACCAGACTGTATAAACTCACACTGAAATACTAAAACATGACTTCCAGATCACCAATCTTCAAACCTTTTTGATAAAGCACAAAAAATACCTTCACAAGACATATTCTCGATCCATAAGAGCTAAAACAAAATAGAGTAGGACTGCAAAGCAACAATATTTCTCCTAGTCCAGATAAGACCAACTCTGCCAGAACAATTCACATACCGGTGAACATAACTTTCACGTACCATCAAAATAGAAGCTAAAACTCAAGAGATATCACCAATAAATCACCATCACCAATTCTTCAGATCTGCACAAGCATAGGATCAACACAGGAGAAATGCATAGCACATACTAGAGCACATTCTGAACAATTTCATCACTCTTCTCTTCTTTATTAATTTTCTCAAAAGCACTTGGAAACTCATCAAACCAATACATCTGCTACATCATAAGGATAGCTCCATGTACTCACAACATCTCAAAAACATCTTAGCTATACATGTAACATACTGAACTGTGTTGACATCAATGACAACATTAATGACAACACCACCAAAACTTGTTCATACCTTTAACAATGATAACCGACATTTTTGTTCAATCCTCTATAACACTTGTGTAACTTAATATGCAAATATTACTGTCATTATGTATTATTATGCATTGCATACAAGCCCCATATTTTAAACGAGGTAAAATGGGGTCCCCCTTCTTTATTTTTGTTTATTTTCCCTTCTTGGTCATTTCTTTCCTTGTTGGGTTTGTTTTCTTGTTTTCCTTTGGACTCTTTCTTTCTTGGGTTTATTTTTGGTTTATCTTTTTCCTTGTTTTTTCTTCCTTTTTGTGTTTGGTATTGAGGTTTCTTGTTTTCCTAGACCTCAAGCTTTGTTTCCATTTCAGGTTTTTTTTCCTTCCCAGCCTTCATCAAGCTTTGTGTCTTTTTGCTATTTCGAGTGAGGTTTCGGGCCCTAGAGGGATCATTGGACTTAGTCCTTAGGTCTATTTTTGGATCACATTATTGCTCCCTCTTTCCTTTTTTTGAGTTTAGATTTCAAGGTCTCAAAAATATTTGGCTCATGTGAACTAGTGTCCCAATATCCACATTCTTCTCAAAACCCTTCCCCACGTATTATATTAATTGCAATATTTTCAAACTTACAAATAAATTTATTTATTGATTTGGACCCTAATTAAGTCTTAATTACATTAAAAAACTATATATTCTCTACAAACTGAGTTCCTCTATCATACATTTACCTAGATTATGTGGCATTTGAGAGTGTGAATTCAGATTGAAGTATTGTATCACTGTGTGAGTGCATAAAGTTTGTGGGGATCCAAACTTGTCTTTTTTCCACTCATCTTGTTTGTTTCTAGGTTCATTCTCCTTATTTTCCTTTGTTTCCTTTATTTATTTTCCCCTCTTTCTTAGGTTTGTCGTTGTTTTTCATTTTTGTTGGTCATGCATGCAATTTTCTTTATTTTGGTGTTTTTGTTTTTTCTTTGTTTAGGGTTAGGTTTAAAGAATAAATGGACCCACAATTTATTTCCATAAAATAATTGAAACTAAATTAGGATGAACCTTAAGAATATGGTGGAAAACCTTTATTCATTTTGGGACCTTGGGTTCCATTGATGTTTCCTAGCCAAGTGTGAAAGTTATTACTGGTCTAATTACCTTAGCTTCTCTGTTCTAACCTTTATTGACCTAGTTTCTTGAAATTTAATTCTTGGATTAGTATGAAAATTATTTCAGGATCATGGAACCCAAGGGAACTTTAGAACCTAGCTTGTTATCATCCCAATGCTTCTCAGGGTTTCAATTTTGTGACTCCCCTTAGCCATAAATTTAAGTTGAAGGAAAATCCCTTTGGAACATTGATTCTTGATGGGATTTTTGGACTTGGTCTTTAGGTCCACATCCACCTCAAGAACCTACTCCTGATTTTTAAATAATAGTGTTCAATGAAGAATGATTCCTTTGAAAGCCCAAGTCTCAACAAAACCTTTGTCCCTTATTCAGATATTCTCAAGTCACTTGAAACCCTATAACCCAATTTCCATTGATTTTATCCTTGTTGGATATTAGATCCTAGAAATACCTTAGCCCTTTGGCCCTATTTTTATCATCCACCTAGAGTTCTGACTACCACATGTCACATACCTTTACTTTGGTAGGACTTCGATCCTCACCAAATCTTCAACCCTAGGTCCTTAAGACCATCATCCTTCCCTAGTCCCAACATCTACTAAATTTTTTAATCATGTCCATAAGGGATCAAAGAACTTGAAGGTATTTTTAGCTCATCCTTTAATCCTTCATCCCTCTGCACTCCTAGTCCTCCATCCTTCTATCCTCCCATGATCGAAACCCCCACAAAAGGCTAAAAACTCCAATAGTTTAGCCAAAAAAACTAGTTTATTGCTTGCTATGGTTTCTAAGAGAATGCTTATTTCCTTATAGTATCCTAAATTTATCAAGAGGAAGAAATGAGAGTATAGGAAGAAGTTTCCTAAGAAGAAAAGGTTGAGAAGAAAGGAAAGAAGCCCAAATTTTTCAAAGTGTCACTGTCTATGAAGTATAAATTTCAAGGGGTACCCAAGATATCTAAGTTTACTTCAGATGTGATGAATATCACATGTACTGAGATAGGTCATATTGACCTAGACGCTTTAAAGGAGGATACCTTTGGAGAATGCAACTTTCAAATATAAAATACCAAAATTAGGGTTAACTCATGTAGCCTCTTTTCCCTTGGTAGTACAATCAATTGAGTTGGTCCTCACCATTGCAAAATATTATAAACTGGTGACTAGGAAATGTCAAGACCCTTATGGTTTTGAAATAATGAAGAAGATTGTCATAATGAGTTGTCATTGATGTCAACATTGTATGAAGGATGATTGTAGATGAGAAATTTTGCAAGAGGGTTTGATTTGCACACAAAATAAGTTAAGTATTCTTGATAAGTGTCTACATTGGCAGATTCAATACACAAAGCCCTCTGGTAATTTGGTCCAAATTCGTTCACCCTTAGAGATTTACTTCTATGGTTCTAATATGTTGTTTATGGATGTTAGTAGTATCTTAATTTTGAATTTCATTTTGTTTGAATCTAGATGGTTTGTAAGTTACAAGTAATGAAAGATCGATATAATAAGGTTTAGACAATTTTTTGTGTAATGGCTATGACTTATCTGGTTCACACTCCTCCGCGGATTTGGGCTAGACCTTGCGATTTTGGGAAAATTTTAATAGGTGTCAAAGTATTGTGTTTTCTAGATGGCGTGACATTTTGAGGTCAATGTGTCCTATGGTGATGAATAATTGGAGTATTTAGCTTTTAGGTCCTATGCCTGGCTGACCTAATGTATGTAAAGGGTTACAAAGATTAAATATATTCCATGGATGATGGAGCTATTATAGGTCCATTCCAACCTATATTACGCTTTGCACGTGTTTTTTTGGCGTGAAGGCATTTTGATTTGAATTAGTTGTCGACAAGGCACATTTTGTATATTTTGGGGCTACATATAATAAGGCTGACCTAATTGATGTTTGCGATGAGTTTGATATATATACAAGGTTGTTTTGAGATTGTAGAGATTGATTTTTGTGTGTACATGATCCGATTACAAGCAGTGAAGCAAAAATTTGTAGAGTTGAGCGAATAAGTTGTGAAAGTTGAGAAGAGGTGTGTGAATGTAAAGAAGAGCAGAGATTTGTGATCTGAGTTAGATGAAGTGTATTAAGTCAATGTTTTGAGCTTCAAAGGAATTGAATCTTGCATATGGTAGATACATTTTGTATCAGTTCAAATCTTGGTTGTGTAGCCACAAACTCTCTTCTTTCTATATTTATTTTCTTAGTGAGTAGTGAGTTCACTTTGGCAGTGAGCCTTTCTATAATATCTTATGACTGGTTATAATATATTGTGAGCTAATCCTCACTGTGGTTTTTCCCATTTTGGGTTTTCCATGTAAAAATCCTAGTGTTCAAATGTTATGTGATGTTGTGGATGTTTTATGATCTCATTCCTCATAATAGTTAAATATGCTTTGGTAATTGGATGGATAATGTTTGAGCAGTTTAATAGAATACTAATTCACCCCCCTCTCAGTATTACAAGTGTTCAAAAATTGGTATCAGAGCTTGGATCCCTGGAAGGAGCTTGATTGCTTTGGGAAGATATTGGAGATTGAACACATGGATGATAAAAAGTTTCTTATTCATCTGGAAGAGATTCCTGCTATTGAATACACATAAGAAGATTGCATGCTTGAAAAAGATGGAGAACTTAAAGTTTCTCTTGAAGATCTTGACAAAGTTGAAGGTGAAAACAAAGTTGTAAAGGAAAATGTTAAAGAAGAAAATAAATGTATTAGAAAATTGATAGATCAAATCAAGAAGTTTACAGAAAGGCATAAGGAGGTCAATGAACAAGTGAAGCAAGTAAATGAAGACATCACCAAATTGAAGGTGCAAGTGAAAGAAAAGAAAACAATTGAGGAATTTCTAAATGCAATGGTAAAAATAAAATCTGATGAATGCATGAGGTTGAATAGGAAGTGGTAAGTTTGAGATCAGATCTGGAGAAAGTAAGAAGTCATGAAGATAAATCCAAGAAAAGTTCTACAATTCTTGATGAGTTGACTATAGGTAAAAAAGAATCCAAATACAAAGGTGGTTTGGGACTTGAAAAAGGTGAAAGCTCAAAAGCGGATCCAAAAACTAATTCATAGATCAATGAACCAAAGAAGACTTAAGACAAGAAGAACAATGGAAAGATTTGGAATCAAATAAACAATGATAGAAGACCCCCGGTCAGACAACCAAATGCTCAGAGGTACCCATCTTTCAATGATATTTGTTATTAAATTGAAATAAATTTGGACATAGAGCAATGGAATGTAAAAGAAAAATGAATCAAAATGTTCCAACCTTTACTAGTCAATGATTTACATGCAAGAAATTTGGACATAGAGAAAATGAATGTAGAAGTCAAATGATGAATACATATAACAATAGTAGAATGATTCAACCTTTCAATGGTTACTGTTATACATACTATGGATTTGGACACAAGGATAATCAATGTAGATCTAGGATGAATGGAAGGAATTCTGTTCAAAGGAATGTTGTATGTCATAATTGTAATAGACTTGGACATATTTCTAAGTTTTGTAGAAGCAAAAACACAAGGAAGGATAATATGATAAAGAGAAATGAACCAGTCAAAAAGATTGATCCAGTTGAAGTAAAGAAGGAAATAGAAAAGATTTGGAGGAAGAAGGAAGAACCAGATACTAAAAATGAATTTGTGCCCTCATCTGACACAAACATCTTCTCTGGGAATCAAACCTAAGCATTGGATTAGGGGGAGCAATAACATATAATCAAACAACCCCGTCCGATATAAGGTGCCATGGCTTGGAATAAAGATATGTGACAGTAGTGTACAATGACGATCTTTTGGAGAAGACACTGAAAGAAAATATACAATTGTAGAGATTTGTAGAGTGATTTAGGGTTTACTATTACACATAGAAGGGTTTTACTAGCTTTATTGTTTGGAACATTAAATGGGAATTATGGAAAATTGAAGGGTTATAAGTATCCACACTTAGTCAATTTAATTCACTTTTAAGAATTTGGAGCAAGCAAAGTGAGTTGGAGAAGATTCAAGAGATTAAAGGAAATTTATGAAGCAAAGCATCGAAACCCTACTTTTGAGTAAGAAAGAAAAGGTATCTACCATTGTCTATGTGCCATAAAGTTGAAGTAGAGTTTATTTTTCAATAATTTGAATTCAATAGAGATGGAAACACTTACTGTAGTGAATGCTACTAAGAGACCTCAACCAAGGATTAAGAGATGCCCCATGAAAGTGTTTGGAAATGACCCACTTGGAGCTTTTTCGAGCATTCCATAAGGGTTCTACCTATAGAGGATATCGGGGCTTATATCCGTGGGAAAATGGAGGAATATAACCACATGATATTTACTAACTTATGGACAGGCCAATTAATTAGAGACAATTTCCAAATCAAGCCATAGTATGAAAACCTAGTGATGAAGAAATTGGACGTTTGGAAATGGTTTCCAAGTTTTTGTTATAAAAATGACACTAAGTTTGTGAGAATGGAATTGAGTAGATTACATGATAAGTTCATATGGACTAACATGCCTAGTTTAATAACTAAGGAAGTTATAAGGGAGGTTACTAGACTTTGTGCCTCTGGACTTGTACTAGTATTAAAATCTATCAAGAATAAGCATGTGATGGAATTGACTAGAGCCACATTCGATCAAAGATCCCTCACTATAAATACTATCCAGAATCCTGTAGTGAGATATGCAACCATGGTCATAGGTTATAAGATATACTACACAAATAGAGAGAATTTCGTGTCAGCCACCGTAATCAACGTGGCTTATGATATGGTAGAGAAAGGAAAGGATTATGAATATTGTGAGTTTCTTAGGAAATAAATTTTTGATAACTTGAAGCAAACCAAAGAGAAGAAATACACCTTCAAGTTTGGGTCCTTGGTTGTTTGTTTATTATTTTACTTTTTGAAGGAGCTTTCGGGAAGAAACAATGTTATGTGGGCTAAGAAAAGACTGATCGCCCATTAGATCTTGGAATACCTACACAACATTCATGAAAGCATAGTATGAAGCACTTATTGCATTCTTTGCAGTGTTTCAAAAGAGAATGCATGAAAGAGAGAGGATCCCTAAGTCAATGGTAAATAAATATGAGAATGATATCACATTTTTGGTTACAACTGATGAATGTATTATTGATGTTGTGGAACCTATAACTGTCTAGATTCTACCAATTGGTTATGAAACTAATGAAGAAGAAGTCAATGGTTATGTTGATATATTATTGAAGATCCGTAAAGAAACTACTCAAGAAAGATATGACACGTATGAAGAGAAATATATGGAAGTGCACATAGAGTTGAAGAGGCCAAAAATAAAGGTGGAAACGATGGTGAATGAGTATTCCAAGAGCAAGGGGTTTATAGAAGAACAAGTGTGGGAGGAAAAATCAAGAGTAGAGGGAGAGACAAGCACAATAGGTGGGTCCACTGGACCTAGAAGATTTGGAAGAACAACTTCCACCACTCCCCCAGTATCCAAAATCCCTCCAGAACAACATCTACTACCAACAAAACTAAGAGGAGGGAGATTAGTGCTCTAGTGATGGAGGAACCTCAGGTGCAATAGGCCAAAAGTCTTGAGAATAGAAGGAAAGCTATTTTGGTATCCCCCATACTACCACTATGCCAGAAAGAAGAAAAAGAGAAAGCTGTAAGAGAGAAAAACTTGAGAATATTATTTGAAGAAGAAGAAGAGGATGAAGGAACCCCATTGATCCTAAGAAGAAGAAGCACTAGCACAAAGAAACAAAGGATAGATATAGTTGATACCTCTGATGAAGAGGAAATTGAGAAAGAAAAAGAAAGATTTTGGAATACACATGCATAAGAAGATGAAAGAAAAGAAGAAAAAGAAAAAAGAACTAGATGATTTAGAGTAGAAAAAGAAGAAGAAGAAGAAAACTCCAGAAAGACCTCATATTCCAATGAAGTTGTACACGTTGTTTAAAGGTATTTTGCATCATGAAATGTTGGAAGAAACAATGAATTTATACCAGAATGCAGATGAGGTGGACAAATCCACCATAATTGAAGAAATAATGAAATACATTATCATCATAGAAGCAAATATGGAGAACATAAAGAAGAAGGTTCCAAATGATGTGTGGAACATTTAAATGGAGATGAGAAAAGAGGAAATGGAAAAAGAGGATAAGATTAGATCATATACTTGGAGAAAATTGGCTTCTCCTTATCTGATTTTGGCAAGGCCACATTGGCCCAAGTTTATAGTAAAGAGTTTAGAACTAAGTAGAGGGTTACAAATCTTATGGGAAGAGAGCAAGATCAGTTTGAGCAGATGCAAAGGAAAAAAAAAGAAAATATCATTGATATTGCTTAGAAGTACAACATGATTCCCATTGCTACTACTAGTAAAGAACTAGATCCAAAATATGAAGCTCAACAAGAGCAAGTAGAAGACATTGGAGTTATTAATGCAAAGGAAAAATATAGATAATACTCCTTTGGGTATAGAAGAACCGGTACAATAAAATGTTGAGGATGAGAAGATTGCAGAAGGAGAAATAGGGACCAGAGAGGAAACTACAAAGGATAACACTTTTATTCCTCTAGTGACACATGATACAACAAAAGACAAGTATACTTTCCCACTGGTAAACAATGATCAAGGAAATCCAGAGACTTCTATCCCTTTGGAAGACACAAAGTAGGCTATAGGTGAAGGTGATAAACATGATGCAAATAAAGAACAAGGGTAGGTGAATGAAGAGAATAGGGGAAGATAAGATGATGGTGAGAAGGAAGAAGATGAAGATAAGAATGAGAATGAAGAGAATTTGCGAGGAGAGAAGGATAAGGACAAATGAGAAGAGAAAAAAAAAGATGAAGACAAAGATAAGGATAAGGCCTCTAGAGAAGAAGAAAAGGCAGAGGAAGAAGAGAACACTAAGTTTGGAAAGAATGAAGAAGTTGATAAAATTGAGGAGTTACCTAAGCCTTCCGATGAATCTTCCTCCAATAATACCTTGAAAGGTCTCTTATCTAAGCAATTAAGGTTCCAACTGATAGTTTTATCACAACTACTACAGTTTCCCATATAACATGGTAGTGTAGACTTAGATTAAATATCTCCTATATAGAAGTTGCAGCTAGGTGATGTGTTTCATGCATCAAAAAGAAAATAAATTATTGAAACACAACAAAGGAGTGGTGAGTTGATAGATGAAGCTATAAATACCTTGCAATAGATAACACCCAAGACAAATATTGACACTTCCTTATCTACAATGGAGAAATTCAAATTATTGATTGAATATTTTAAGGAATATGCCTCTAATTTAAAGGGACAAGTTGAAATAGAGGTTGAGATGAGGCTTGCTAAGAAGAAGTTGCTATATATTACAAAAAAGTGTGCATCTACACACAATAGAGTTGAAGAGTGTTTGAAGGAAGTGCAAGCACGTGAAGAAGAGGAAAAAAATTTGTTTTTGTATTGCATGAAGTGTCCAGATGCCATACAAAGAATAAAGGATGAAATGAATCATTTGAGTCACAAATAAGCAATGCATCAAGTTCCTATGATCCAACAAAGGATATAGATGATCAGGTTTGGTATGCCATAATAGATTTGCATGACAGATTCTTTACCTTGTAGAGCTAGAAGGAAGATTTAATTAAGCAGCTTGGAAAGTTAAGGGACTTGGTGAAAACAAAGCATATACCTATCTCAAGTGCCCTTGCTAGAACTGATAAAATGTCAAAGTTAAATCTTACTCCCAGTACTTCGAAAGCAGGAGAGGAAACATTGTTGGAGCTTGATTCTTAACATAAGATGCTTGCAGCAACAAAGAAAATCTAGGAAGAAGGTAAATCTACTTGGAAATTCATTCTAGAGAAGCTTTAGGGGTCAACATTTTTGGGTTGACCATTTCTACTTTTATGCATTTTTCAAATTATCAAGTTTACAAATTCTTTTGTAATTATGCAGATGGATTAGGAGTTTTTGATTAACTTCCTAAGGGGGAGTTAGTACATTTATTTCAGTTTGTATATATGTTTGAGGGGTAGCATACAAAGTGTTGGTACCAGTACATGCTTTGCGATTGATTTCAAAGGGGGAGAGATAATTGGAGAGAAGTTTTGTTTTGGCACATGTTTCCATCAATGAAAAAGGGGGAGAGTGTTGAAAGAATGAAGAATATTGTTAGTAATGAGCTATCATTGATGGAAACATTGTATGAAGGATGATTGTAGAAGAGACATTTTTCAAGAGGGTTTGATCCACACACAAAAATAGTTTAGTATTCTTGATAAGTGTCTACACCGACATATTTAGTACATAGAGCCCTCTGGTAAATTGGTCCACATTCGTTCACCTTTAGAGATTTACTTTTATGGTTCTAATATGTTGTTTATGGATGTCAGTAGTATCTTCATTTAAAATTTCATCTGGTTTGGATAGATGGTTTGTAGGTTACAAGTAACAAAATATTGACATATAAGGTTTAGGTAGTTTTCTATGTAATGGCTATGACTTATCTGGTCTACACTCAAAAAATTTGGGCTAGACCTTGCAGTTTTGGGAAAATGTTAACTAGTGTTAAAGAATTGTGTTTTCTAGATGGTGTGACATTTTGAGGTCCATGTGTCCTATGGTGATGAATAGTTGGATTATTTTTCTTTTAGGTCCTATGCTTGGCCGACCTAATGTATGTAAAGGGTTGTAGAGATTAAATATATGTTGTGGATGTAATAGGGAGCTATTATAGGTCCATGTTGACCTATATTATGCTTTTCACATGTTTTTTGGGCGCAAAGGCATTTTGATTTGAATTAGGTGCTGATAAGGCACATTTTGTATGTTTTGGGGCTACATCTAATTAGGCCAACCTAATTGATGTTTATGATGAGTTTGATATATATACAAGGTTTTTTTGAGATTGTAGAGATCAATTTTTGTGTGTACATGATCCGATTACAAGAAATGATGCAAAAATTTGTAGAGTTGAGTGAATAAGTTGTGAAAGTTGAGAAGAGGTGTGCGAATGTAAAGAAAAGTAGATATTTGTGATTTGAGTTGGATGAAGTGTATTAAGTCAGTGTTTTGATCTTTAAAGGAACTGAATCTTGCATATGGTAGATGCATTTTGTATTAGTTCAAATCTTGGTTGTGTATCCACAAATTCTCTTCTTTCTATATTTCTTCTCTCAGTGAGCAGTGAGTTCACTTGGACAGTGAGTCCACCTAGCAATGAGCCTTTCTATAATATCTTATAAATAGTTATAATATTTTATGAGCTAATCCTCACCATGGCTTTTTCCATTTTTGGGTTTCCACATAAAAATCTTGGTGTTCATGTGTTATGTGATGTGGATGTTTTCATGCTCTCATTTCTCATAACAGTTAAATATGCTTTGGTAATTGGATGGATAATGTTTGAATGGTTTAATAGAATACTTATTCACTCCCCTCTCAATATTACAAGTGTTCAAGATACCGTGTGTAAATCCTTAACTTGACAGTTTTCATGATCAAGATCACATTTGCTTTACTCCTGCACAAGGAACTCAACCCCTTAATAGAAGAAAAGGACAAAGAGACTTATGAGGAAAATGAAGCAACCCATTTGAGGTACCTCAATAAACATTGGATTAAATCAAAGAGGAAATTTGTAGCTAGAATAATAGTTAAATTGACTAGGGAAATCTTTATACTAGAGGTTGTAAACCTCATTACACTATTGAGTAGAACTTTGGGTAAAGAAGAGTCCAAGACTTATAAAACATGGATGATCCAATTCATCAATATCATTCTAAAGGGAGACAACTACTTGGATGAGGGTCAAATGGTATCAAATAAAATCCATGCCCAACTAACTATGGTGATCAATACAAAGAGATTTTATATGAATTCATATCTTGTATACCTGGAAGCTAAAATTGGGAACATCCTAGGCTTGATAACTCATGGAATAGGGGAATCCCTTGGACAAAGGGTTTGGGAGTTCTACCCTAAATTAGAACTCAAAAAGGTAGAAGATCACTTTAAAAGAGTCAATGATGCCTTCATATATGCAATAATCAATCAAATGATAGGGGACATTGGGTATAGATTGACTCAAGAGCTCATGGAACTAATCAAAGGATTGGGGTTTTGGTTTATATAGTTCCCCAAGCCCACCTACATTAGATTTTTTGGTTTTCAAAAGGCACCATTCCTCTTACATAGGTGTTGCAATAACAAAGTGATTTAAATGGAATTTGTGAGATAAATCACCAAGGCACATTTTCTTCCCTCTTGAAGCCATATAGTCAGGGTGAATTACCCTTTTCAATTGGGATTCTATGAATGCTCATCCATCCAAGTGGAAAAATAGTAATAGAAGAGTTGCATGCATTAAATTTAAAACTTTTGTCCCTAGGAATAATTTTGACCTTGTTGGTAAACTAAAAAGGATGCCTACTATAGGTTTAGTAGATCATGAGCCCTCATTCGATGAATGTTGGGATAATTTATAGGATTATTTTGAAGTTAGGAAAAATCAATATTGTAGGTTGTCTGCCTACTAGCTAAGGGAGTTTGGGATTAGGAATGATATGCTTGAGTAGTTTTCAAATGATGGAGAGATTTTGGATCTAATATATGATCATAACAGGATTAATACTAAAGCATTGTATACTATTATATAGTCAGTAAAGGAATATGTGTCAATTGATATAATCTCTAAGAAAATAATCATCACAAGTAATGATTGGATATAGCTTAGGCTACAAAATCTCTTAGGTGAAACAAAACACAAAGAAGCAAGGGGATATAAATGTTGCAAGCATAAGCAGTTGGTGTTGTCATTGATGTCAACAAGCCTGCGTTGTCATTGATGTCCATTAGTGAATAATATTTTTGCAAGAGTATGTGCAGTTGTTGGTTGTATGGAAGTGTTGAATATGAACAATTGGTGTTGTCTACACTTTGATTTGTTGCATTATGTTGTCATCAGTTAAGCTACTGGTGTCAAACTTAGGTGTTTCTTTAATAATATTTTTTCTATAATTGTGGAAGTGCTGAAGGTGATGAGGATGTGTATCAGGTGCTTGTCTTCCAAGTGCTTTTGAGAAAATTTGATAAAAAGAGAAAATAATGTGTTGCAGTGTTGTTTTGGGTGATAGAGAGATGTTCTGGTTTTTCTTCACATTTATTCTAGGTTGAAGATATGCTTGTGGTTCATATATGTTGGTGAGAGGTGTTTAGAGATTTTATATCCAAAATTTGGGTTTCTAGATCAATGTGTAGAGAGAGATATGTTCACTAGTATGTGAATTGAGTTTGCAGTGTTGTTTGTAGTGGTGTTTGGGAGAAATGTATTTTCTCTATATTTCTCCATGAATTGATGTTTGGTCTTGTGGATCTGGGAAGTTGTTCATATTGTTTATATCTTTCATAATTCAATATTTTTCATGATTTGGTGTAGTACATAGTAAGTTTCATATGTTAGAATGCATGGAAGGTAAATTGGGTGTTTAGGATGAATATGTTTTTCTATTGCGAATTGGTGCAATTTTTTTTTTGGATCTCAGGTGGTTCATGGATTGTTCCAAGTTTTCTAGAAGTGTGTTATGTGGTTTGAAAGTCATCTTTGAGTTTGATGAAGCATGTACTTAATTGACTAATGGTGTTTACAAGGTAACAACTGAACTCGGTGTTTACACTACATGTGAAGGTATTTAAGTATTAACGAAGGTGTAATGTGGAATATGAGAGTTATTTTGGGTCAAATATATGTTGTATTGTGGTCCAATTTCATTCTTATCCACCACAAGAATGTTTAGTGGCGATCTATTTTTGAATTTGTAAGTGTGAGGCGTGTGTGCCCGACTTGAAGATGTTTTTCAAATTGTGGACGGTATGAGTTAAGTTGTTGAAGGAGGAAAAGATAGATGAAAGATAGTTGTGTGTGATGTGAATGATGTGAAGTGAAGAGTTGTAGAGTGAAAAATTGAGTAGAGCAGTGCAAACTTTCAAGTTTTAGTTTACTAGATACAGTGAGCAGAAGGTGGCTACAATTCTTCAATCAGACTATGAAGGAGTTGAAGTCATTGTGGTGGATTCCTTGTTGCATTGAGATGATTTTCTTTATGTAATATTCCTTCTCTATCTTATTTTCTATTCCGGTAGTGATCCTTTTGGTAGTGATCCTTTCTTCTTTGGGCAGTGATCCCTACTGACAGTGAACCCTATTGTATTCAATGTTGATATTACTTATATTGTGAGCTAATCCTCACCATGGTTTTTTCCTCCTTGGGTTTTCCATGTAAATCTAGTGTTCTCTTGTGTTTTTTATTGAGTTGTTGAAGTTTCTGTTATTTTATTTTCACTTATCATAACAAACTTAAGGGTTTAATGAATGAATGTGAATTTGAATGTTAAAGGGATTTGAAGTTTTACCTGTTACAACTAATTCACCCCCCTTTCAATTGTGCTGTGAATTTCAACAATGGGTATCAGAGCAAGGTTCCTTGGAGAAAATATTAACAACTTAAGGTAGATATGGGATGTCGTACAAGAAGGAGATACCTATATTTGACGACACAAACTATGCATTCTATAAGGAAAAGATGGAAGGCTATCTGGTTTACATTGGATATGATGTCAGGTAGTTAGTGAAGAATCAATATACTATACCTACAAATGGACCGAGCACAAGTGATGAGATCAAGGCCTATGAAACAAATGGTAAACCAAGGTTTGTTCTCTTGATTAGTCTCGCTAATTCTAAATTAGTGAAAGTTAAGGATCTGAAAAATGCTAAAGAAATTTGGAAAAGTTGGAAAGTATTTATGAAGGAGATATTATGGTCAAACAAGATAAGATCCAGAACTTAAAGACCATATTTGAGAACTTGAGGATGTCTAAAGATGAAAACATTACAAGCTATATGAGGAGGGTAGATGAAGTGGTGAGTGCTATGAGAGGTCTTGGAGGAAAGGTTAAAGAACCAAAAGTGGTAAAGAAAATTATTAGAACACTTACTAAATATTACAGTTATAAAGTTTCTATTGAGGAATCTCAAAATATAGATCAATATTCTGGAGATCAATTGTATGGATCTTTAACTACATTTGAAATAAGAGAGTTTGGTACTAGTAGTGGTACAAAAGTTGAGACTACTTTTAAGGTTGCAAAAGTAAAGAGGACTGAATAACTAGATCAAGAAGATATTGATGATGTGGAAGGTAACTATGTGAGAAGGATGAGAAGAGGTACTGGTAAGTACAAAGGTAATTTAAATTTCAAATGTTTCAGTTGTGGAAAGATAGGTCACTATGCTTCAAGATGTCCAAACAGAGTTGTGAATGACAAAAACAAGGAGAACAAAGGTAAGATGATTAAGAAAAATTATTATGTTAGAGAAGATGCAAGTATTTATGATGATGAATCTGATTATGGAGATGTTGATGATGATGAATGCTTGTTCATGGATTTAAAAGATGAATCTACTTCTACTAACTCTAAAAGATGTGTGAAGGAATGCCCCCCGAAGAGAATGGATAAAACTAAAGGTACTTTGGTATCTGCTCTTCATGCTAGAAAAGATAAGAACTATTAGATCATTGAAAATGGTTGTGCTAATCATATAACGGGAGACAAGAGTAAGTTTGTTAAACTTGAAAAGTATGACGAAGGACTTGTTAGATTTGGAGATGATTCAAGTGCTAAGATATGTGGAATAAGTTCAATTAGTTTCAATTCCAAGAATAATACTGAAGATGTTTACTATGTTAAAGGTTTAAGGCATAACCTCTTGAGTGTTGGATAGATGTGTAGCAAAGGATACAATATTATGTTTCAGGATGATGGATGTGAGATTAGAAAAGGGTCCAAAATTGTTATTGCTATTGGAAGAAGGATAGATGGAAATGTTCATTAGCTTAAGGGTGCTAATGGTAATTTATTTATGACTTATATTAATGAAAGTTGGTTATGAAATAGGAGTATGTGTCACATTAATTTTGATAAATTGGTAAGAATCAGTTTAGTTCAAGCAGTGAGAGAGTTTCCAAATATTACAAAGCCTATGATTGTTTTTTGCAAGGAGTGCCAGTTTGGAAAGAAAACAAGAAGTTTCAAAGGAAAAGAAAAATATTATATTAAATTACTGGAATTGGTGCATATAGATCTTTGTGGTCCTACAGGAACAAGAAGTCTTCAAGGTGATATGCATTTCATGATTTTTATTGATGATTATTCAAGGATGGCATGGGTTACTTTTCTTAGATAAAAATCTGAAGCCCTAGATAGATTCAAAGCATTTAAAGTTATGGTTGAGAATGTAATGGATGTGAAGATCAAGTGTTTAAGGTCTGAAAAAGGTGGAGAGTTCACCTCCAATGAATTTAACATGTTTTGTGAGAAGCATGGCATAAAGAGGCACTTGTCTTCCCCTAGGACTCCCCAAAAAAATGGAGTAGTTGAAAGGAAAAACAAATTTTTTCAAGAATTTACAAGGAATATGATGAAAGAAGCTAACCTACCAGAAGTCTATTGGAGAGAAAAAATTCATACAAATGTTTACATAGTTAACAGAGTTCAAGAATAAGCAAACAACACAAACACTCCCAATGAGTTGTGGTATGGAAGGATACATATTGTTAAATACTTCAGAGTGTTTGGAAGAAAATTTTATATTAGAAGAGATGAGGAAAACTTTGGAAACTTTGATGCAAGTTCTGATGAAGGAATCTTCCTTGGATATTATACTAAAAGAAAATCCTACTGGTGCTACAATAAAATATTGAGAAAGTTTGTTGAGAGTGCAAGTGTAAAGATTGATGAAGATTTTAGGAACTTAGTGGTGATAGATGGATATGAATTAGATGAACCCGATTGCAAAGAAGGAAAAGGAAGTACAGTCTAAAGAAGAGGAAGAAGCTCCCAAAAAAACTCCTAAAACCCCTAAGTATGTGCAGAGAAATCATTCTGAAGAACATATCATTGGAGACAAAAGAAAAGGTGTATTGAAAAGAAGGAAAGGTGTTGAAGAAGAGGTAAATTTGTGCCTATTTTCTAAAGTTGAACCTAAAATAGTGATTGAGGCATGCAAGGATGAGTATTGGATGAAAAATATGGAAAAATAACTGCCGCAGATTGAGAAAAATAAGACTTGAGAACTTGTCCCAAGACCAACAAATAAAAACATAATTGGATCCAAGTGGGTGTTTAGAAACAAATTGAATGAGAATGGAGAAGTGATAAGGAAAAAAGCAAGGCTTGCGTGTAAAGGCTATTCACAAGTTAAAGAAGTAGATTTTGAAGAGAAATTTGCTCTGGTGGCAAGAATGGAAGCTATCAGGATATTTTTAGCATTTGCAACACATAAGGAACTCAAAGTTTAACAAATGGATATGAAGTATTCTTTCTTGAATGGATAATTGGAAGAAGTATACATGGAACAACCAGAAGGATTTCAACTATCAGATAAACCTAATATGGTTTGTAGATTGAAAAAGACATTGTATGGATTGAAAAAAGCTCCTAAAGCTTGGTATGGAAGGTTGGATGAGTATTTGATACAACAAGGATTCAATAAAGGTACTAAAAATAGTAACCTTTACTTTAAGGTTGAAAAATATCAAATCTTAATTGTATTTGTGTATGTTGATGACATAATTTTTGGAGGCAATGAAGCTATGTGTAAGAAGTTTGCAAAAGAGATGCATAAAGAGTTTGAGATGTCTATGTTTGGGGAGATGAATTTCTTCCTTGGGTTACAAATCATTCAAACAAACAAAGGCATATTCATTTCACAATCAAAGTATGTCAAAGAGATGTTGAAGAATTTTGGAATGGAAGACTCCAAACTGGTATGTACTCCTATGGTTACTGGTTGCAAGCTGAGCAAGAATGATAAATCCCCTAAGGTTGATCAAAGCAAGTAAAAATAAATGATTGGTGGATTGCTATATCTAATTGTTACTAGACCGGATATCATGAATGCAATTTGTTTTGTGGCTAGATTTAAAGAAGATCCTAGAGAGTCACATGTTGCGGTAGTAAAGAGAATATTTAGATACTTGAAGGGAACTTCGAATCAGGGATTGTGGTATCCAAAGGATACTAATTTCACTTTGAGTTCTTACATAGATGTAGATTGGGCTAGTTGTGTGGATGATAGAAAAATTACAAGTGGTGGTGCATTCTTTCTTGGATGTAGATTGGTGTCATGGCTAAGTAAGAAACAAGATTCAATTTCTTTATCTACTGTAGAGGTTGAGTACATTGTAGCAATATCTTGCTGCACATAAGTGTTTTGTATGAGGCAAACATTGAAGAATATCAGAGTAGTGTATGATGAGCCTAATTCTATCTTTTGTGACAATACAAGTGCAATATTTAAAAAAAAAACCAGGTGATGCATTTAAGGACAAAAAATATTTCAATCAGATATCACTTTTTGAGAGAGAAATTTGTGGTTAATGAAGTAAAGCTTGAATATGTGCCTACAAAGGATCAAATTGTTGGTATATTCACTAAGGATCTTCCTAAGGACACTTTTGAGTATCTCTGAGAGAAGTTGGGGTTTATTTCCCCTCCTTCTTTGAAATAGATGCATAAGGAGATGCATCAGTCTAGTGGATCTCAAGATTCATTCTTTTTCTGGGCTGATGTTGGTGGCTACCTCTTAGGGGGAGTAGGTAGTGGATTTTTTGGATGTTTTAGTTAGGGGGAGTAAGTGTTGTCATTAAGAAATGATTGATAATGTGGTGTAGATTGGTGTGTGCTCCTAAGGGGGAGTATTTAGTGTAGTAAAAGAAAGGTGTTGCAGAGAAGTTGTAAGTATGTTGTTTGATGAAAAAGGAAAATAATAAAACAATACAAAAATTATGTCCTTTTCCATTGTTGTCAAAGGGAGAGAGAGAAGCATGTGAAAAAGAAAAAGTTATCAAGGGGAGATAGAACCATATGAAAAAGAACAAGTAACAAGAGAGAGTCATGAGAAGTGATGCATAAAGAATAAGTTATTTAGGGGAGAAAAGAGAAAAGGAAACATGTATGTTCATTGTTTCTTTGATGGTTTTTAAGATCATTTGTTGCCATCAATGACAAAGGGGGATATTGTTGGAATTATGGGTAGTTGGTGTTGTGATTGATGTCTATTGATGAATAAGATTTTGGTGAGAGTATGAGTAGTTGTCAGTTGTATGGAAGTGTTGAAGATGAAAAGTTGGTGTTGTCTATGCTTTGATTTGTTGCATTATGTTGTCATTAATTAAGCTAATAGTGTCAACATTTGGTGTTCATTTGATAAGATTCTATCTATGGTTGTGGAAGTGTTGAAGGTGATGAGGATGTGTCTTTGTTGCTTAGTTTCCAAGTGTTTTTGAGAAAATTTGATAAAAAGAGAAAAAAGTGTGTTGCAGTGTTATTCTGGGTGACAGAGATATGTTCTAGTTTTGCTCCACATTTCTTCTAGGTTAAAGATATGCTTCCATGGTTTAGATTTGTTAGTGAGAGGTGTTCAAATATTCTATATCTAGAATTTGGGTTTCTGGATCAATGTGTAGAGAGAGATATGTTCACTAGTATGTGAACTCAGTTTGTAGTGGTGTCTAGGAGAAATGTATTTGCTCCAAATTTCTCCACAAATTGATGTTTGGTCTTGCATATTTGGGAAGTTGTTCATATTTTTTATCTTTCATAATTCAAGAGTATTCATGATTTGGTGTAGTATATAGTAAGTTTCATATGTTAGTGTGCATGGAAGGTAAACTAGGTGTTTAGGATGAATGTGTTTTTCTGGTGCAAGTTGGTGCAAATAATTTTTTGGATCTCAGGTGGTTCATGCATTGTTCTAGGTTGTCTAGAAGCATGTTATGTGGTTTGAAAGTCATCTTTGAGTTTGAGGAAGTGTGTAATTAATTAAATAATGGTGTTTACATGGGTAATGACCGACCTTGGTGTTTACACTACATGTAAAGTCATTTAAGTATTAATGAAGGTGTAGCATGGCATGTGAGAGTTAATTTGGGTTTGAGCTATGTTATATTGTGGTCCAATTTCATTCTTATCCACCGTGAGAATGTTTAGTGGTGACCTATTTTTGAATTTGTAAGTGTGAGGCATGTGTGGTTGACTTGAAGATGTTTTTCAAGTTGTGGACGGTATAAGTATGAGTTAAGTTTTTGAAGGAGGACAAGATAGACAAAAGATAGATGTGTGTGATGTGAATGATGTGAAGTGAAGAGTTGTAGAGTGCGAAATTGAGCAGAGCAGTGTGAACTTTCAATTTCTAGTTTACTGGATGTAGTGAGCAAAAGGTGGCTACGATTCTTCAATTACACTGCAAAGGAGTTGAAGTATTGTGGTGGATTCCTTGTTTCTTTAAGATTCTTTTCTCTGTGTAAAATTCCTTCTCTATCTTATTTTCTATTATGGTAGTGAGCCTTTCTTATTTGGGCAGTGAGCCCTACCGACAGTGAGCCCTATTGTATTTGGTGGTGATATTACTTGTATTGTGAGCTAATCCTCACTGTGGTTTTTCCCTCCTTGGGTTTTCCACATAAATCTGGTGTTCTCTTGTGTTAGGTGTTGAGTTGTTTAAGTTTCCATTATTTAATTTTCATTTATCATAATAGTCTTAAGGGTTTAATGAATGAATGTGGATCTGACTGTTAATAAAGGGATTTTAAGTTTTAGGTTACATCTAAGTCACCCCCCCTCTTAGTTGTCTTGTGCATTTGAACAATAAAGGGATATCCTTCCTATATTTCTCAAGGTTACAAAAGATAAAGTACAAGTAATAATTCCAATGAAAAAGAGTTTGAAAAGGTGGAAGACATTTTAAAAGAAGTAAATGTGTCTTTTTTAGAAGGATTTTTTTTAGCTTAGGCTACAAAGGTAGGAGTGGTAGCTAGACTAGGTGCAACCCCTATGGAACAAGTCATGCCACCTAAGAGAAGCAATTGAATTAGTCCCTAGAGAAGGAGAACAAACATAGAAAGATAGAGGGCCAAATGTACAAGATGTAAACATACCATTTTCCCCTCCACCAATAGGAAAGATTCAATCACCTCCACAAGAGTCACAACAAAAAAAGGCTGACTCTCCACCTACGAAGCAGTTGAATAAGCATAATGATTAGGTGGATATAGGGTTTGAGATAGTCAAGAAATACACCCTATATTAGGAATTCATATAGGCGAAGGATTCAAATCCCATCATAGATGATATGGAGAAAGAAACACATGAACAATTAATCTCTAAAGAAGAAAAGAAGAGAAATAAAAAGATTAAGAGATCCAATTAGATAATGCTGGTTAGGAGGAAATTGGGATAACTTATGAAGAACAAAAATAATTGATAAGATATGTGGAAAATAGAGAAGAATAAATAGGAACTAAGACATCATAAGTGTCTATCAACAAAGTTAGACAAGAACTTGGAGTTGGGGAAACAAAGGAGAATATCAGGAAAAGCCAACAAGATAATGAGCAACAAAGCTTATAGGCACCTTCTCTCACACAAACCTTGTTAGAACACAATGATCTACTAAGAAGGGGGGGTGAATAAGTAGAAAAAATAAAATTTTAGCCCCTATAATACTTAATAATAATAACCGATTCCTTTTTAACTTGATTTTAGTAAATCAACACAATAATACACAGAGACATAATCATACACATAACACAAGATATAAGTGGAAAACCCAAGATGGGAAAAACCACGGTGAGAAGTGTTGCTAGGAGCTACTATCCTAATCTAGCCTCATAATCAAAATCTCTGTTAAAATGTTTAAGGGCACCAACCCTAAGGAGACAACAATTCCCTATTTTAGGAGCATCTACTCCAAGGAAGCACCCACTCCCTAATCTAGCACCTACCCAGATATCTGATGGCACCCACCAATAGGATTTACAATAAGGATTATTACAACCTATTTAATAAAACACAATTCAATGTTGCAACTCAACTTGGAACTACTCAACACTTGGTCATACCCTCTGCAACTTAATTTATGCTTCGTACCTCTTGTGTTCTTCTCTTGTAGGTGAACACTGATTAAGACTTACAACTTTTTGTTTGGGTTCCACTCATTTATACTATTGCTGAACTCTCCCATTTGTCTTTTAGTGCATTCTCTATCCATCTCAAAAGACTTCCAAATGCACTACATAGCCTTGTTGCACCTTCTCTATAGGTGCATTCTCTATTCGCCTTCATGAATTAAGCAAAAAATTTACCATCCTTCCTGCTTCTTTTCTCCAAGGTTTTCTCTGTTTGTCTCAAAAGAAACTTATTTCTAAAATGCAACACACACTCAATTCTCTTCTCTACGGCATAATCACTAATTTTAGTTCCCGATTTTTAATTTTTATGTTCATCACCGACCTTCAACATCTACCTCGAGATTTGCACACTCTATATAAATCTTCTGGTAGGGTTCAATATTTATCTTCTTCTGCACACTACCAGATCATCGAGCCACACATTCACTTATCAAAATTAGAGATTTTTATATTCTTGGTATACTTAACAACAAGGATTTCAGTTGCATTTAATTCATATTCTTTGTAACAAATCTTGATCTGATTTTTGACTGCCTACATGTTCGTGTCAACAATCTAATAATCTAATTAGTAATAAAACTGGTAGCTAGAGTGGTTGAGACAATTGAATTTTCTCCCTATGTCAATTTGTAGTCAAAACCCTAGTTCATAGTATCATAGCCATTGAGGATTCTCAGTTTAAACTTGAGTCGTTGATATATTGCTTTTCATGCTACGATCCATCGATTTACATTCACAATTTAGCCTTTTAAAACACAACTATTAGATTAACAGTCTGCATTAAATATCACCATCTATCTTCATCATATGTAGCTTTGTAGAGAGTGGGTCCATTAAAACATGCATCACATATCCAAATTTCTGTGGGGTTAGATGTAATCCCATCAAAAACTTAAGTAGGCGAGAAAATTATCATCATCTGTCACCTTGTCATCACCGTGCAATTCACAATGGAGATGTGAATTTCCATATTGATCAATCAATCACTTCCACCTACCTTCACATCACCAGTAATTCTTGACACCTATCTCTCTATTCGGTCCCTCCACACTTCCATTGCGCTATTACGAGGAACCTGGATGGGAATCTATAATATTCATAGTGAGTTCACATAAAATCCTTTAGATCTTCACGCCTCAACCACCACCGTAGATCTTACTGAACACAAATATTTACCTCATGACTTAGGAAGTATTGTGATTTTTGAATACTTTTCGAATTGGTAGACACTAGGAAGGAGGGTCGGTTTCCCCAACGAAATCAATGGCTCAAGTTGTCACTTAAGCAACTCACAACCATTGATAGGCGATCAACTTCAAAATATAAGGTTTGTTCAACACTATGAATATAATCATTTGAATTTATCCCTACCAACCAATTACAATCAAACTCCCTAGTAGGATGTCACACTAACATCCCCTTTTTGACATCAATGACAACCATATGCCAACAATCTCCCCCTTTGTCATTGATGGCAAAACCAACTACTCTACACCACTTGAAATTCACTACCCTATAATCAAAGTATGCAGTTACCCTAAGAACATGGCATAGCATCTCCCCTGAGACATATCATTCAAAGCATCTTGCTAAGCATTTCTCCCCTTTGACATCAATGGAAAAGGGTCTGTTTATGCTGTCACTCCCCCTAAGTGGATTCTTTGCTCCGTTTTAGAGGAAATGTTTGAATCAACAACCATCAAGTTGTTAGAAATTTGTAAAACAAGTGTACTTGACTTGATCACTTTCCTCAGTGTTTAGGGATGAATAGAATATCGATGAAGCTTCCCTTGAACCCTTGACCTATCACTATTTTTAGTGATATGATGTGGGAGCAATGACTCCCAACTTTTTCCTTATATATTCAAATTGTTCCTTGGGAAGGGGCTTTGTAAATATGTTAGCCACTTGCTATTTTGTGGGAACATATTCCATGATGACCTCTTTGTATGCAACCTTCTCTCTGATGAAGTGATACTTAATGGATATGTGATTTGTTCTATAATGCATCACTGAATTCTTTGAGATATTTATGGCGCTTGAATTTTCACAAAGAATAGAGATAGGTTCTTTGTACTCCACCTTGATGTCCTTAAGTGTCTACTTCATCTATAGAACCTGAGTACAACATGTGGCTGCATCTACATACTCTACTTTTGCTATGGATAGAGTGACTAATTCTTTCTTTTTTCTCATCCAAGAAACCGGTATGTTTCCTAAAAATAACACTCCACCACTTGTTCTTTTCCTATCGTCTGCACATCCAACCCAATCAACATATGTATATGCTGTCAAAGTGAAATCTTCCCTCTTTGGATACCATAGACCATAGTCAATAGTGCTTTTGATATATCTAAAAATTCTTTTGATTGCATTGACATGTGACTCCTTTGGTGTAGCCTAAAAACTTGCTACCATACATACTGCTTGCAGTATGTCTAGCCTTGATCTAGTTAAGTACATAAAACTTCCAATCATTGACTTGTACATTGTTTGATTTGCATCCGGTGACTCATCAAATCTGCTCAACTTGTATCCTGTTATCATGGGAGTACTGGCTGGTCTACTATCTTCCATTCAAAATTTCTTGAGCATTTCCTTAGCATATTTAGTTTGGGATATGAATATCCCATCATCAGTTTGTGTAATTTGTAAACCAATTAAAAATGACAATTGTCCCAACATTGACATCTCAAATTCATCTTGCATATGTGTAGCAAATGTTTTACACATTTTATCATTGCTACCACCAAATATAATGTCATCCACATATAAAACAACAACAATCATGTGATCACCTTCATATTTGAAGTATAAATTGTTGTTTGCACATCCATTTTTGAACCCTTGTTGTTGTAGATACAGGTCTATCCTCGAATACCATGCTATAGGTGCTTGTTTTAGTCCATATAAGGCTTTCCTCAATCTGCAGACATAATCATCATCTTCTGATAGCTAGAAACCTTCTATTTGTTCTTTGTAGACTTCCTCTTCTAGGTTTCCATTTAGAAATGTAGATTTGACATCCATCTGATAAACTTTAAATCCTTTATACACTTAGAATGCAAGAAACATTCTTATCGCTTCTAATCTTGCTACTAGTGCAAATGTTTCTTCAATTTCAATGCCTTCAACTTGTGCATACCCCTTGCACACCAGTATTTCCTTATTCCTTACAACAATTCCATCTTCATTGAGTTTGTTTCTAAACACCCATTTAATAATTACATTTTTGCTTGGGGGTCTAGGAAACAATTCCCATGTTTTATTCTTTTCAATTTGATTGAGCTCTTCTTCCATGGATTTTATCCAGATTTCATCCAGATTTCATCCAGATTTCATCCAGATTTCATCCAGATTTCATCCAGATTTCATCCTTGTTGGATTCAATATAGCTTTTAGGTTCAATTTATGACAAAAGAGAAAAATTTATCTGTTCTTTGTTTCTTGCAAGACTTATCCTTGTCTGTACATATTCATTTTTATCACCAATAATTTGATCTACAGAGTGATCTTTTTGCACATATTTTATAGGTGCTTTTTCACTCTGCTATTCTTGTTCTTGTTCTTCTTCATTTATTGTATTCTCCTCAAAATCTAATTCCTCTTCAAAGTCATTCTTGTCATTTTTGATATGCTTTATCATCTCATCAACTTTTACATTGATGCTCTCAACAATTTTGTTTAGCCTCTTGTTATAGCATTCATAGGCTTTGCTTTGTGTGGAATATCCAAGAAATATTCCTTCATCACTTCTAGATTCAAATCTTCCCAAATTTTTATCTTCTCTCTTGATTTAACATTTACTACCAAATACTTTGAAGTACTTGACAAATGCAATCCTACCATACCATAGTTCATAAGGAGTGCTATCACTGGGTGCTCTAATTTGAACTCTGTTCAAATTGTAAACTGTTGTATGAACTACCTCTCTCCAAAACATATCTACAAGCTTGGCCTCATTTAACATGGTTTTGGCCATAGCCTTAACCACTATGTTCTTGCTTTCTACAAATCCATTCTGTTGTGGAGTTCTTGGTGCTAAGTATTTCCTCTCAATTCCATGTGCTTCACAATACTCCACAAATTCACTTGATGTGAATTCCCCTCCTCTGTTAGATCTCAAACATTTAATTCTTCTTCCCATCTCCTTTTTAACCATTTTCCTGAATATCTTAAATATTTCAAATGTATGATTCTTTTCTTTTAGAAAGGTTACCCATTTCATTCTTGTGTAGTCATCAATTAGCAACATAAAGTATCGCTGAATTTTCAGTCCTCTTGTCCTTGTAGGTCCACATAAATCAGTATGGACCAATTGTAAAGGCTTGTAAGTTGAATATTCTTTTTTTAGAAACTTCACCTTTGTCTGTTTTTCCTGCTGGAATTCTTTGCATATTATGTTTGCAGGCTTGGTTATCTTAGGCATGTGTCTTACCAGACCTCTTGAACTTACTTTCACTAGATTGTAAAAATTTACATGCCCTAATCTTCGATGCCATAACCAACTCTCATCATCTTGACCCATCAGAAAGGTATAACCTTTAACTTTATAAAGATTCTAAAGATTAGAATCATTTCTTACTCCTTGCGCAATTTTTTTTCCATCCTTTCTAATCTTTCAACCTTCTGAATTAAATGTGACCTTATAACCATTGTCACACATCTGAATTACACTTAGCAGGTTGTGTTTTAGTCCCTCTACATACAAGACATCTTTAGTGGGATTTTTACCATCTAAGCTCAATATGCCTTTTCCACATATCTTCACTGTTGTGTTGTCACCCAAACTCATAGATCCTCCTTTACATTTTTTGAGTTTGATGAACTTTCTTTTGTCTTTAGTCATATGCTTGGAACAACCACTATCTATCACCCATAAATTTTTCTTTTTGGCATGTAGTGTCGTTTCTGCAATCATTGATTGTGTGGAATTATTCTCTTTTTCTTTCCACACTTTTTTAGGTTTCTTTTCTGCTTTCTCTTCCTTTTTCTCAGGAGCAGTTGAATCCTTGGTTACTTTTGATGATGTGTTCTTTTTATCATTATGTACTTTTGGTATTATAATTTTTTTTCTACAATCTTTAGAAATATGACCAAAGTAATTGCAATTATAACACACAACATTCATGTCCACTAAAGGAGAAAACATATTTTTACTTACAAAATTTGTACTCCTTTTAGGAATGATTCTACATTCTCTAGCCCTATGACCAAACTGATTGTAAATATAGCAATATCCATAAAAGTATGGTGAATACTTGGTCATAGTGCTTCCTTGTGCAGGGCGAGGTGATCTTTGTTGTATTGGCTTCCTTGTATTTTTCACCTTGATAAATCTATTAGCATCAGTTCTCCTTATGTCTTGTCCCTCCTTCTGATGACTAAGAACTAATCAGTTATCCTTCTTGTCTACAACTGGTCTCTTTTCTTCACTGGTCTCCTTTAACTCAACAAATTTCTTCTCAACTTTAGATTTATTTTCTTTGCAAGCTTGTT
Organism: Sequoia sempervirens; assembly: GCA_007258455.2. NCBI lineage: Eukaryota > Viridiplantae > Streptophyta > Pinopsida > Cupressales > Cupressaceae > Sequoia > Sequoia sempervirens. The sequence goes on along the minus strand of VDFB02058242.1, from coordinate 710,946,033 downwards.
CACTACCCGAACCAAACTTTTCTCTTGCTCTAAACCTCTCATATAATTTTTCCAAGGTATCCATAAAGGTACTTTTACCTTTCTCAAGCCACAATCCATATTTTTCTTTGTTGGTGTTGGAATATGACTTGTCTGATGGAATGTGGCTTCTAGTGTTGTCATTGATGGAAATTGAAGTCATTATCTCAGTCTGCAGATCAAGATCTACTTATACTGACAGGAAATGTAGAAGACAGTGTGTTACCAGCAAAAAGTATGAAGAACAGGGTATCCGGTTAGTTAGTTGATCTATATGCTTCATCGGATCATCATTTTGAGTTATGGATCTCTGAGAGAGTTTGTTAAAAATATACACTATCTTGTTAAGTTTTGTGGTATGTCATTGATTGGTGTACGAGTTAGGAGATTCGGTTGAATGCTTTGACAAGATGTTTTTCTGTTTATTTGCTCATTGTGGCCAACCTAGTGAATGTCGCATGTCGCAGATGTATAAGGAGTACTTAATTAATTGTTTCTTGTGTTGGTTATTTTTTTTGGGTCCTAGCTATGCCTTAGCTGACCTTTGTGGGTGCACATTAAATATAACTTGTGATTTGAGCCGACCATTGAAGGATATTTCATGTTTTGTTAAAGCTGACTTGAAGCGATGAAATCTTTGTTAGCAGGTATATATATGAGATTGGTAATTCATTTTGAAGAGAGAATGAAGTGGTGAAAAAAAGGTGTGTGTGTACGAAAAAGAGCAAAGCAGTTGTATGAGTGTACATCAGAAGATCAATTGAGTGAATTTTTCTTGTGCAAAAGAAGATTGTTGAGCAGTGAATTAAGGCAGATGTGTGTGTGTGAGAAGAAAGTGTGAAAGTGTACAAATATGTGTGAAGAGCAGAAAAAGTGTGTGTGTGAGTATTAGAAGGGTGATTGAGAGATCTATGCACAGTTTCAAAAGGGAAACAAATCAGAGAAGAGCAGAGTAGAAATACAGAATCAGTTAGAAGGGCTGAAGATCATGTACTGAGATTCATTGGAACTAAATCTAGGCATTTGGAGATGCTATCTTCTTAGTTCAACCTTTTGTTGTAATCAAAAACACTTTGTAAGGTAGTGAGCCTTCCTTAATTTGAGCAGTGAGCTCTAAGCAATGTGCCTGAATGCAAGTGTATTTCCTTTTGTTCATACTTTTAATAGAGTATAAATTGTGGATTAATATCCATTGTGGTTTTTCCCCTAACAAGATTTCCATGTAAAAATATTGGTGTTATGGTGCTTTGATTATCTTGTTCATGTGCTTGCATCTTTATTTATGTTTATGTGGTGTGAATGGTTTAAGATCCAAATTTAAAGTTTAAATTTGCTGAACACTGATTCACCCCCCCTCTTAGTGTTCCTTGAGTCCAACAATTGGTATCAGAGCACAGTTCCTCTGCAAAAAGTTTAACTTGAGGTGGATCTTGAATTGCAATGGACTCTGGTGGTCTTCAACAACAACTTATGGTGGCACTTGATGATCTTGATAAGTCTAAAGAAGAAGTCATGGAATTAAAAGAAATCTTGTGGATGCTAAAAAATTCATTCAATCATTGGAGGATAAAATCAATGAGTCAAGAGAAAAGAGGAAGGAACTTTGTGATCGGCTGAAGCAAAAAGAAAATAAAAACTTGGAAGATGCTCACCTGAATCAGACCCTAAAAGAGATAATTGAAGAATGTGAAAATCTTGCTAGAAATAATGCTACTCTGAAGCTTGAGATGGAATCTGTGGCAATGAAGCTAATTAAGGAGATTGAAGAAAGAAAGAAGAAAGAAGAGAATATAGCCCAGTCCTTAAAAGAAAAATATGAAGAATGTAGTAGAGTAAACATTGGATTCATTTAGCTGAGATTGAATTGCAACAATCCAGAAATAATGAACAAGAGCTTGAAAGACAGATAGTTATTCTCAGAGATGAACTCACTACTGCAAACAAATACAAGGAGAAGTTCAGGATCAGTTCTTCTATGCTTGATGAACTGACTAAAGGAAAAAAGGATTGAAATGATAAGAGAGGTCTTGGATATGAGAAGGACGAAAGCTCCAGATCTGAATATAAGGATTCTAGACAAAGAAATCAATGAACAAGGGCATAAGGTATCTGGTAAGACAACCCAATGCTCAAAAGTTTAATGGTTACTGCTTTGCTTGTAATAAATTTGGTCATATGGATTCTCAATGAAGAGGTAAAATAAATTCAAGTAGTCCATCATTTCCTGGTCAGTGTTTTAGTTGAAAAAAGTTTGGTCACAAGTCAATTGAATGCAGAAGTATGTCTGTCAGTATAAGGAATGTAAAATTCTATAGTTGTGGAAAATTTGGGCATGTTGCTAATCAATGTAGATCAAGAGGAAATCAATGGAATGAGTGGTCTAGACAAAGAAATCCGGTGTGTTACAATTGGAATAGATTTGGTCACATTACAAGATTTTACAGGAACAAAAACATGGATAGAAGAGGTCTGGTATATAGAGGAAGAATTTTGCAAAAGGATGACAAAGGAAAAGTGATTGTGGAAGAGATAAAAGATCAGATGAAGAAAACACAGGTAAAGAAGAGTGGATTTGATGAAGGAAATAAGCCCGTATCAGAAGCAGCCTTCGGTAATCCCTCCAGAAATTGATCTTAGACCTTTGGCCTAGGGGGAGTCTTTTTCAAGAAAAATAATTTGACTCCCTATCGGTAGCTGACACCGAAATGCAGGAAATTGTCAGTAGCTGTGATAAAAGTTTGCAAATGCATCAGTGATCACTTACGCAGAAACATGAGAAGTAGAAGATCCGCAGACAAATTTTCTTTTGCTGTATGAGAAAACAGAGTACCCGAAACTCCTAGGGAAAAATATTTAATGTGGTGAAAAGGTTAGGTGCGCAAAGTTATAAAAGGATATTTGGAACCCTCATTTGTCACCTTGCATTGAAGAAAACTGGAAGGAGAGCCTCTGCAGTGAAATTTCAAAGGAGTAAAGCAAATTCAACGGTGAATTCTTCAGGTATTTTAGTTGCTTGTAGAATTTTGAATTTTGTGGTCAGTAGAAAAACTTGTTCTGTACATAAAGTAAAATGAAGAAAATAAAAGGAATGATGAATTTGGATGAGTATAGCAGTGGAAAGATTAGGGCTATGAGAAATTTGTTACCAACCGGTGAATTGAAGTGGCTTGAAGGTGCGAAACATAAAAGTTTGGACATTTGGAATGAATTTCCTTATTTTTTCAATGCGGAAGTGGTCAGGTTTATCTTGAACAGATTGGATAATGACATCCTTACTTTGGAAAAACCCTATCTTATTTCGAAGAATGTGATTAGAAATCTAATAGGATTATGCAATATTGGGGATATTTCAAAAAAGAAGTCAATTCAGAACAAGGAAGTTGAAACCCTAACTAGAGTGACATGAGATTAGAGGGCTCTAGTAATCTTGATGATCAAAGATCCAATAACAAGGTACATTGCACATGGGATTTCATACAAAATTTTCTTCAGAACAAGGAAGGCGCAACTTCGACAGGTGTAGTATATAAAGAAGGGGGACAAAATACCAATTTTTTCACTTAACCACCATTAAGCACTAGTCATCAAACAAAATTAGAGATATTTCAAGTCTGACTAGGTCCAAATCACTTTGGCTTAGAGAGGGAGACCAAAATACCATTTTTTTTCACTTAACCACCAATAAAGCACTAGTCCTCAAACAAAATTAGAGATATTTCAAGTTTGAATATAGGTACTTGCTTTGATGAATTATGGAGGAAGTTGTCACTTTCTTCAAGAATTTTCTCAAAGGGAATAAATTTGGTGATATTAATTTGGTTTTGGAATTCTTAGAGAATAATCCATTTTATTTTTTTGAAAATGAAAATAAGGAATTTCTCTCCCTTGTCACCTTGAAGGAAGTTAAGCATGTGGTGTTCTCTTTTAATGGTTGTAAATCCCTTGGAAAACTACCCTCTTATTTTCTTCCAAAGATTCTAGGAAATTATTCACCTTGATGTGGTTGATGTTGTTGTTAGGATAGGTGACATTGTAATTGGTATCCTAAGTTCATTTATGTGTCTCCGCGTTCTTTGGAAAGTGTCCTTGGGAATATGAGAGGAAAAATGTTTATTATTTATTTTCTTATGAAAAATTGTAATTGGATTCATAGAGGTAGACCCACTATGGTGACAGTTACAAAGCATCCCAAGAGCATATTCCTTTTGGCGTCCACTTTTTGGGTGGGGGGCACCTAGAAATACGTGTTCTTGCATGTTATCCTGGGTTGTGCACCCAAGCTTGCATGTTTTGGGTTTGAACTGTTAGAGTTGTCAGAGAGTTATGGAGCACTCAGTATTGACCAATTTTAATTTGCTATGGGTTAGGCACCCATGTGAAGGCCATGTGATCATTTAATTATTTTCAACATGTTTTTGGGTTGTCCACTAAGGGGGGCATGGGTTTTTCCAGGTGTTTTTACTCGTTGTTTTAGGATACCATATGTGGTATTCTCTCCCAAAAAATTCTATATATTGGAGCATTGAGATGGTGGTTTTATGATTTTGTTTGTAGGTTGTCAGAGTAACTAAGTGCTACCAAAATTCAGAGAGGAGTGTTGTATTGGTGTACTTCATTGAAGATTAATACAAACATTGCATCTCTTTGGGTGTGGGTTTTTTTCTCACAAGGGTTTCTCCACATATATCTTGTGTCACTTGTGATTCTCAACTTGTGGTATTACTAATTTGCTTTCATTGTTAGAATTGTTAATCACATATCTTAATATTGATAATCTTAATACATAATTTCAGATTTGCAACCATATATTTAAGTTCATAATGCTAAAATTTTCACCTTGATTTTCCAACATTTGGTATCAGGGCTAATGGTTCTGTTGAGAGAGGGATGCCTTTATCTTAAGTTTTGAAGGTTTTTTGGCTACAGTGGGAGCTTTTGCTTTGTGGGTTTTGCAAATTTGTTAATAAGTTTTAAAACCTTGGGTTCTATCTCTCGTCTAGATATTGAGAAATTAAATGGCACTAGTTACAAGATGTGGAAGTTGAAGATGAAGGATCTCCTTGACGAGAGAGATCAGTGGTTGGCAGTTTCAAATGAAAAGAAACCATCCAGTGTGTTTGATGAAGAATGAAACAAAATGGAAAAGAAGGCATGAGGAACCATTTAGTTGTGTCTTGCAGAATCTACCCTCTTGAATGTTTCACAAGAATCTATTGAATACAAGTTGTGGAAGAGGATAGGTGATATTTACCAAACTAAAAGTCTAACAAATAAATTGTATCTCAAAAAAAAATTATATTCTTTGAAAATGAAGGATAGTGATTTTGTTGCAAAACATTTAAATTCTTTTAATATGGTTATAAGTCATCTTGCATCTATAGATGCTAAGATAGACGAAGAAGATAAATGCATATTGTTGCTTTGTTCTTTACCTAAATCTTAGGAAAATCTAATTGTTACCATAAGTGGTAGTGGTACAGAGCCAAAGATGGATAACCTAATTGTTACACTTCTTTCAAAAGAAATGAGAAGAAAGTCCTTGAATGCGGGCTCCCAAGATGCCTTGCATGTGTGAGGAAGGTCCAAAGAAAAAGGTGGGCCTAAAGGGGACAAAAAGAGAGAAAAGTCTAAAGGACGTTCTAAAACCCTCGAGAAGAGAAGAGTAAATTGTTGGAGTTGTGGTAAAAGAGGGCATGTGAAGGAGTGTAGAAACAAGAAAAAGAGTTTGGATACCTCCATAGAAAAATCCTCAGAAGATGGTGATTTTGATGCTTTGTTTATTTCAGTTGACACTATTAGTAATGATGCTTGGCTTATTGATTCAGGTTGATCCTACCATGTGACTCCTCATAAGGAGTGGTTTACTTCATATTCAACTTATGATGGGGGAGAATTTTTCCTTGGTGATAACAACACAAAGAAGATTGTTGGTAAGGGAAAGGTAAAGTTGTGTTACAGTGATGGAAGGGTTAAAATCCTTGATGATGTTTTACATATTCTAGTACTTGTGAGAAATTTACTTTCAATATCCAAGTTGAATGATTCTAGAATGCATGTGACATTTGACAAGTCTGGTTGCAGGTTGGTAAGAGGGAGTTTGGTGATTGCTAAAGGATCTCGAATAGGGGCTTTGTTTAGGCTTAATGCCTCCACTTTTTGTAACTTTTCCAATGTAACTGGCACTATAAATGTATGTATATTGTGGCACCATAGATTGGGTCACATAAGTGAAAAGGGTCTTAAGACCATTTTGAATAAAAAGTTGGTTGATGGTATTTCTAATTATTATGTTGGAAAAACATGTTTTTTGTGTATTGTGTTTGGTACAAACATAATAGATCATCATTTCCTAATGGAACTAATAAAGCTAAGAGATTATTAGAGATCATTCATTTGGATGTGTTTGGACCAGTGGATGTTGACTCTCTTAGAAAATCTTGTTATTATGTTACTTTCATTGATGATGTCTCAAGATACACCTAGATTTATTTTATGCATGCAAAATCTGAAGTTTTCACTAAGTTTAAGGAATTTAAAGCCTTAATTGAGAAGCAAATGGATTATAAGATAAAGGTGTTGAGATATAACAGTGGGGGTGAATATTTTTCTAGGGAATTTGATGAGTTATGTAAGCATGTTGGTACTGTTTAGTAAAATTCTACTCCTTATACACCCCAAAAAAATGGGGTAGTAGAAAGAATGAACCAAACCTTGATAGAAAGAGCTAGGAGAATGTTGAGTGGTGCTAAGCTTGATAGATGATTTTGGGTAGAAGCTATAAGTACTGCATGTTATTTGATTAATAGATCTCATTGTCCAGATCTTGTTGATAAATTTCCTTATGAAGTATGGATAGGTAGAAATCCTTTTGTTTCACATTTAATGGTTTTTGGTTGTGAGGCTTATGTTCATGTGCCTCAAGAGAAGCGATCTAAATTGGATCAAAAAGCATAAAAATGCATATTTGTTGGTTACGGTGAGAACGTAAAAGGTTATAAGCTTTGGAATCCACTATCCTGTAAAATGGTTTTCTCTAGAGATGTAATTTTTAGGGAGTTTAGAGCTTACTCAAGTGAAGAACAACCAAAGGAGAAATATAAGACAAAAACAATTCACTTTGAGAGAAAGATAGAAAAGCGGGAAGATGCACATGTGGAAGAATAATCAAATGGATCTGAGCATGGAGAAGAAGAAGAGGGTTCAGATAGTTTAGAGGATGTGCAAGACGAGCACACAATAGAGGAAGAACATGAAGATCCCATTACTCCTACCTTGAGGAGGTCCACAAGGCAGTTAAATCTAGTTGATAGGTATAGCCCATTAGATTACCATTGTGTATTTGATTTGTGAGTACTAGCAATGAACCTAGATCTTTCAAGGAGGCTCTCTCTCTTAAGGAAAGTGAGTCTTGGATGTAGACCATGCAAGAGGAGATGATGGCTTTGGATAGTTGTGATACTTTGGATCTTGTCATTTTTCCAAAAGGAAGGAAGCCCATTGGATACAAGTGGGTATTTAAAAAGAAATTTGATGCAAATAGTCAGTTAGAGTGATACAAGTCCAAATTGGTGGCCAAGGGCTACTCCTAGAGAGATGGAGTTGATTTCAATGAAATTTTCTCTTCTGTTGCTAATTTAACTTCTATTAGATTCATATTATCTATTGCTATTACTTATGATTTTGAAATATAGAAAATGGATGTTAAGATTGCTTTCTTGCATGGTGATCTTGAGGAGGAAATTTATATGCGATAGCTTGACGGTTTTGTTGTGAAAGGAAAAGAACACTTGGTTTGTGGATTAAAGAGATCTTTATATGGTTTGAAATAGTCACTCAAGATGTGGCACTAAATTTTTTATGCTTTTGCATTGAATTTAGCTTTTGTTAGGAGTGAGGAGGATCATTTTGTTTACATTAAGGTTAGTAATGATCAAATACTTATCATTGTTTTGTATGTTGATGGCATGTTTATGGGTAACAGCAAGGTGATGATAAGGGAGCTTAAGACTTATCTTTTTGGCACATTTGATATGAAGGATTTGGGGGCTGAAAATATATCCTCGGGATGGAGATCAGTAGGGATCGGGTTCAATAAAGCTTTGGTTAAGTCAAATTATGTTTATACCATTCTGCAAAGGTTTAGTATGCATGACTGTAAACCAATAAATATTCCATTTTTGGTTGGTACTAAGTTTATTTTTAGACATGTTTCCTAATTATAATGATGATTTTGAAGATATTTCTAACGTTGCTTATGCTAGTGTCATTGGTAGTTTGATGTATGCAATGGTTTGCACTAGACCAGATATAGCCCAAGCAATGAGAGTTTTGAGCAGGTTTATGTCTAACCATGGTAGAGAGTATTGGACTTTTGTTAAAAGGGTGTTTAGATATTTGTTTGGTACTTTTGATTATTATTTGGTTTATCATGGTACTGATGATGTGGTTAAGTCCTTGGAGATTAGGCAGGTGACTTGGATAGTTGAAGTTCCACTAGTGGCTATGTTTTTGCTTTGTTTGGAGGTGTTGTGAGTTGGATGAGTAAAAAACAACCTACGGTTGCATTGTCCACCACTGAAGCAAAGTATATGGCTGCTACACATGACTCTAAGGAGGAAGTTTAGTTACAGAGACTTGGTAAAGGTATTAGTTTTGATTGTACGACAATGAGGATTGGATGTGACAATTAGAGTGCCATATGTTTAGCCAAAAATCCTATGTATCATGCTTGTACTAAGCATGTTGATGTTCAGTATGACTTTGTGTGAGAGATGGTTGAGAATAGTAGGGTCTTGATTGAAAAGGTTGACACTTTGGATAATGTTGCAGATTCTCTTAAGAAGCTAGTGACCATAGATAAGTTCTCTTGGTGTAGGAAGGCCTTGGGCCTTGATCGTTGTACTTGATTATAATTTTTTATTTGTATCTCATGGATGTAACTACAATGTATAATGCCAAGTCAGAGAATGTTAGGATAGGTGACATTGTAATTGCAAGCCTAAGTTGATTTATGTGTCTCCACATTCTTCAAAAAGTGTCCTTGAGGACATGAGAGATAAAATATTTATTATTTATTTTCCTATGACAAATTATAATTGCATTCATATAGGTGGACCCACTATGGTGATGATTATAGAGCATCTTGGGAGCATATTCCTTTTGGGTGTCCACTTTATAGGTGGGGACCACCTAGAAATGCATGTTCTTGCATGTTATTTGCATGTTATCCTAGGTTGGGTGCCAAAACTTGCATGGTCTGGGTTTGAGCCATTAGAGTTGTCAAAGAGTTATGGAGCACTCGATATTGACCAATTTTATTGGCTATGGGTTAGGCGCCCATGTGAAGGCCATGTGATCATTTAATTATTTTTCACCATGTTTCTAGGTTGTTCACTAAGGGGGTGTGGGTTTTTCTAGGTGGTTTTACTTGTTGTTTCAAGATACCATTGTGGTATTCTCTCCCACAAAATTCCATAAATTGGAGAATTTATATGGTGGTTTTATGAGTTTGTTTGCAGGTTATCAAGGTAACAAAATGTTGCCAAAATTTAGAGAGGAGTGTTGTATTGATTTACTTCATTGAAGATTAATACAAACATTGCATCTCTTTGGGTGTGGAGTTTTTTCCCATAAGGGTTTCTCCATGTATATCTTGTGTCACTTGTGATTCTCAACTTGTGGTATTTTTGATTTGCTTTCATTGTTGGAATTGTTTATTCAAATATCTTAATATTGGTAATCTTGAATACATAATTTCATATTTGCAACCACATTTTAAGTTCATATTGCTACAAGTTTCACCTTGATTTTCCAATAGTTGTGTAGAAATATTTATCTTATAGAAAGGTCTTAAGAGATATTAATAGTTGACCTTATATGTTCTTTTTATAAAAAGGGAGGAGCTTTGAATTTTAGAGACCTTTATTTAATAAGTCTTTGCAACTCTATTTATAAAAATCTCACATAACTTATTGCTCACGTGTTGAATTGTATTATGATAGTTATCATATGTCCTCAAAAAATTCACTTCATGTGTGTTAGGAATATTATTTACTCTATTATCATTGTGTTTGATGTCATTCAATACATGAACAAGAGAAATAAACATGGTTTAAGTTAGGAGAATCACATATCACCTTTTCTACTTATCCTTTTCATTGAGGCCTTGGGCATAAGCCTTTGGGTTACTTTAGGCTCAAGTAAGTTAAAGGATTTTTAAAAAAATTGGTGACTGAACTTTTCACCCACAAACCATTTTTGGATGATAATATAACTTTGGGTGAGGATTATATGGTGGAGATCGAGATTGTTAATGAATAATTGTAAAATTATGAGAAAGCTTTGGGGAAAAATAAATACTAATGTTAGAGATATATTTTATTCTTGAAAACACTTAGAGATAAACAAGAGATGTTTTCTAGTTTTATGGGATATCAAATTAAAAATATTTCTTCCTTATATCTTAGGCTATAGTTGTCAAGGGTCATATGTTGATTTTTATTTATCCAATACTCTAGGTAGATTTTAATAAAATCTTGCAATTGGAAGGGATGTTTCTTGAGCCATGTAGGTAAAATTTAGATGATAAATTCCATGTTATATATTACTCCTATTTATTTTAAGTCTATGTTCTATTCACCTATTATAATTATTTTTAAATGGGAAATTTTTTGAAAATGGTTTCTCTAGTCTACTTGTGAAGATAAAAGAAGGATTGCTCTAGTTTTTGGGGCCAAATTTCCTTACCTAGGAATTTGGGGGGTCTAGGTCTCATGAAGCTTAGCTTGCTCAATTTGTATTTGATAGTTTAGGTTGGTTGGAGACCCACCAAGGATGTGGACTACTATTCTTAAGTTGAAACTCATGATGAAAAATGATACCCTTTCCTTTGTCTCAAATAAATCTCTTCTTGTTGGGTCGTATTTATAGAATGATTTGTAAAAAGGTACGAATATTATTTAAAAAGGTGTGATATGGAATGTGGGAGATGGTAGAAATTTTCCATTTTCGAAGACAAGTGGCTCTTGGATTACTCTTTTTTCCTCCCTTGATTGGTGTCAACCTTTATGATATGTTCTTAAGGGGCGTACAAGTAGTAAGGCTGCTAATTGCTTAGATACAAGGGGTTTGGTTGAGATTTTGAAAAAATTGGCCCTTGCTATTACCTCTCTAGATACCTTGCAACTTGTTTGTAGGTTGAGTAATTTGCTAAAGAATTTTTTTTTTTGTTAATTTAGTAAAGAGGGTGATTTTGTTTGGGTTGCTTCTTAAGAATATTTAATAGGGTATGCTCAAGTTTCTCCTTCTCCTTGAGCCCCTAGTGGACCCTTCTCTTTTACTTAAAAGGTGTAGCTTAATCGCCTTGTTCCTAAGATCAATTTTTTCTTTAATTGGTAGTTAAAAATAAAATTATCACCTTGGATAACCTATCCAAAATGGATTTCTCCATTTTTAATTGGTTCCCCATTTGTGAGTAGGATTCATAGTTTATTTCCCACGTTCTCGTGACTTATCACTTTTCTTGGAGTGTGCAGTTTTTTTTATTGTCTAAGTTCAACTCCTCCTGGGTTCAACAAGACTCAATGGTAGATATTATCTCCCAATGGTTCACTCCATTTTCTAACCCCTTTCTAAAAAACCCTTTGGAATTCATCTCTTCCTCATGTTCTTTAGGGTATCTAGGTACGGCATAATTCTAAAATATTCAAGGACAAAAAATCATATCATGCTTGTGTGGGTGCCAAAATTTGTTTGTTCATCAAGAAAGAGCAGAGTAAAGTGTTGGAATTGTGACAAAAGAGGGCATGTGAAGGAGTGTAAGAACAAGAAAAAGAACGTTGATTCCTCCATGAAAAAGTCCTTTGATGATGATTTTGATGCTTTGTGTATTTCAGCTAACTCTATTAATAATGATGCTTAGCTTAGTGATTCAGGTTGCTCCGACCACATGACTCCTCACAAGAAGTGGTTTACTACTTCCAATGCATATGATAGGGGAGATTTTTTCCTTAGTGATAACAACACTAAGAAGATTGTTGGTAAGGGAAAGATAAAGTTGTGTTTCGGTGAAGGGAGGACTAAACCTCTTGATTATATTTTGCATATTCTAGGACTTGCGAGAAATTTAATTTCAGTATCCAAGCTGAATGATTTTGGAATGAATGTGAAATTTTACAAGTCTAGTTGTAGGTTGGTAAGAGGGAGTTTGGTGATAGTTAAAGGATCTTACATAGGGACTTTGTTTAGGCTAAATTCCTCTACTTCATGTAACTCTTCCAATGTAACTATCACTAAAAATGCATGTATGTTGTGGCACCATAGGTTGGGTCACATTGGTGAAAAAAGTCTTAAGACCATTCTTAATAAAAAGTTGATTGCCAATATTTTTTATTATTCTACTGGAAAAAATGATTTATGTGAGTATTTTGTGTTTGGTAAACAAAATAGATCTTCATTTCCTATGGGAACTATTAAGGAAAAGAGATTATTCGAGATCATTCATTTGGATGTATGTGGACTAGTAGGTGCCGACTCTTTGGGTAAATCTTGGTATTATGTCTCTTTCATTGATTATGTCTCAAGATACACATGGATTCATTTTATGCATTATAAATCTAAAATTTTCACTAAGTTTAAGGAACTTAAGGCCTTAGTTGAGAAGTAATCAAATTATAAGATAAAAGTGGTGAGATCTAGCAATGGGGGTGAATATTGTTCTAAGGAATTTGCTGAGTTATGTAAGCATGCATGTATTGTTCAACAAAAAACTATTCCTTATACTCCCCAACGAAATGGGGTAGCAGAAAGAATGAACCGATCCTTGATGGAAAGATCTAGGAGCATGTTGAGTGGTGCAAAGCTTGATATATGCTTTTGGGTAGAAGCGATTGGTACTTATTTTTATTGAATTAATAGATCTCCTTGTTCAACTCTTGTTGATAAAAATCCTTATGAAGTGTGAATAGGTAGAAATCCTGTTATTTCACACTTCAGGGTCTTTAGTTGTGAGGATTTTGTTCATTTTCCTCAAGAGAAGCATTCTAAATTATATCCAAAAGAATAAAAATGTATCTTCGTTGGTGGTAGAGCTTCTAAAAATTTTGTGAAAATTCGGGTGGATTCTTGTTATGTCATGATTGTGAACCTCGGTATCCAAGGGTAGAGTTAGGGTTTTGGTCTGAAAACCCTCGTTTCAAATATACATAGTCATAAACCCTTGGGCATTCTATTTTTGCATTGACTTGTTACTCCTGATCGCCAGTCACTTAAGTCATGACTTAGGCCATTGAATGTATATTATCACTGGCCCCTTTGGTTCGGGTTTTTAGTCACCAAATATTTGGTCACTTGATTCACATTTCCTAGGTTAGGTGATAAATTTTATGTTAAACTAACATAAGTTTTAAGTCTGCAATCCTAAGGGTCAAGTTGTTGTCGACTTAGTAGGGCCCTTTTTAAAGACTAACATTTGTGTGCATGCAGATTACTCATCGTCCGATTAGCAAATTTGATCTGGACCATTTAACACCAACCCCGCATGAATAAAATAATGGTTTCTCAAAATTTGTGGGGTCAGTGGGTGATGGACGTGTGTCCCATTGCAAACGTGGGTCCTGGTCTCCACTATCATGCCCCACGTCGAGAAACTTCAAATCAACAATCGCAATGGAGTGTGGGAGTTGATCTTAGCTGCTCCCCGCCAACCCCGCACAAATAAAATATTTTTTTATTTAAAGTTGCGAGGTCAACGAGCTTGTGACACATGGAGCTCCTCCTCCACTTGAATATGAATGGTGGAGCCTGCGGATGGATGTGTGGGCATCTAGCTAGCTGAATGTCATTGGTTGGGAATCGACACATGATAGCGGTGGAATTTCAAACATGATTTACTCAATCTGAGTCATTCGACACACCATTTCACCAAGATATCGATGATTATTATTTGAAACTAGGGGTATGAGTATAATAGTCATTTTGCTTTGCGCGAGTGAGCATTAATGGTAGAGGATGCCTACAGGATTAATCAAATTTGATCTTGATGCGTGTGAATGATTACTCTCCTTTCATCATTGAAGATGATACACATATTTTGATGCACCTGGGTGATTAACGGTCGTGATGTAAAATCCAACAATTGATTGTCTTCCCACTCGTGTTGGCTTTCATTGAGCATTGATGATCAATACACTCAATTTTCTTGATAAATGAGAGTTGATAGCCTTTATTTTTTCACCATTACAATCATAAGCTGAAATATTTATGTCTGTGAGGTAAGTGGTGTTTGTTCCAGTCTACAATTGTGGAGTCTTATAGCTCTCAACTTATTTTCAGTGAAAATGAGTAAGTCCATTGTTCCTACTTCCCCAGTACAAAGGTCCAAAAGACTCAGCTTGCAGGAATCACAAAATGATGTACCAAAGAGTGAGCAAAGCACACTTGGAGTTATTTTAACTCCAAAGGAAGAGGGAAAGAAGCGTTCTCGTGGCAAGAAATCATTGCAAGTTGGTGTGAAGAGAAATTACCATTTGAGGAGCCAAGTTGTCATTGGAGAAGTGGTAGAGTCTAAAGAAAAGGATCTTGCGAGGTTTGTAAGGGAGGCAAGGAGGAAGATTAAGTATAATCGACCTTGTTTGGGACATCATAGTTCTCCCATTGAAATCTCAAACAGACCCTCGGATAGTATGACTGAAACTAAATCAGGCTACTACTATCACTTAATTTCCATGGGTAACCTAAAGGACACTGATGAAGAAGAAGTGGTTTTTTTGTTTTGATGATAATATTTCTTTGGTGACTGTTCTGGTTTTTTCTACATATGTGGGTTTTTGTCTCTTGTGTTGACTCAGGTGCCTTCTAGCCAGTATAGTGAAGAATTGGTTTGTTCAATATGGACGCTCAATGTGGAGGCTTGACAGTAGCTAACAGTGTTTTTGGCAATCTCAACTGGTTTCTCTTTGGCATATGGTGTAAAATTTTGTTTTCCCCTGATTTACAAATGATTACGTATAACCGTTCGAGGAATATCTGAAATGCAAATGAAATTAGTTTTGAAATGAAATGTAACTGTAATGAGCTAGTTGCTTGTTTCTCCCTTGATCTATAAAATGGATTTCAAGGCTCATTACAGAGGGTTTGAATTCTGAGTCCCATAATGGTTTGAGTGAAAAGCTAAGCTTAGGAAGAAGCATATTGTAAAAAATCACTGATTAATAGAACAGAAAATAGTCTATGGTATGAGTCATGTAAGTAAGAATCTTAAAATGGTTTTACAAAAGCTACAGATATAGAAAAAATATTAGTTATTGTTACCAATTTTTCGCTACAGCTCAATTGGTGGAGCTGACTAAATACTGTTATATTTGAAAGTGAAAATACAATTGTTTTTGTATATGCTAAGTGCTGATTGTATCTGGTTTATCATTTTATAAGTGACAGTTATGCATTGAGATGAGGAAACAGAGTTTCAAG
This sequence comes from Sequoia sempervirens, assembly GCA_007258455.2. Lineage (NCBI taxonomy): Eukaryota > Viridiplantae > Streptophyta > Pinopsida > Cupressales > Cupressaceae > Sequoia > Sequoia sempervirens. The sequence goes on along the minus strand of VDFB02058242.1, from coordinate 710,930,547 downwards.
AAATTGTTTTTCAATGTTTCACAATCAAATGGAGTACAGGATTGAGCATACAAACAACAAAGCATTTCAAATGCTTTCATTTATTTCATAAAGTAATTCATATTTACAACATTTCATTTGATTGCGAGAATTCAAATGATAGTACAAATTTGCATTGAGATGCATTTCTCCTTCCAAAATGAAAAACATAAGATTGAAATCAAATATCCACACAAGTCGTGGATGTAACTGTTACAGTGCATCATAAGCATCACACTACACTATGGAAGATGCATAAAAGGAACAATCACATAAGTATAAACATAATCATCATTGCATGTTCATTGATGGCTGACGCAGAAGTGGTGCATCATTTGTCTTCTTCAAGCTCCATTGACCTGTAGGAAGGAAGAGAGGGATGTTAGAGCTTCGACTATGAATATACCTACATGAACCATCAACGATAATGTAGTATGCTACTAATCATGCACTCAAATAATCAAGAAAAGTGCAGAAGCATGAAATGGAAGAGAGACATCAACATTATGATACATTGTTTTATGCTAACATCGTTTGTTTCTTTGTGCAGGTATAGGGAAAATCATGAAGCTGATTATTTTCTGAAGACCAAGCATGTGGAGAAAAACAGGCTCCCACAAGGGTAGAGCTCGGCATGCTGCCCCTTATCCATTACAAGTGGGTTGAGATAGAAATTGCAATCATCATATTCATCAGGAAGGGAAATGCAACTGAAAGAGTAAAACAGAATTCATTCATCAAAGCCATCAAGCCAACTATTCATTCATAGCAGTCAAAAATGTTTCTGAAAGCTACAGGTGGACAGTTAATTTAGATCAGCTTGATTAATTCAACTGAGTACATTCATCTCAAACACTGTTGTATGGTTTATTTTCTGCCATAATATTATTTGTTCATCATGTTCGTAATATCATGCAAAGATCTACGGTGTTCATGCTCACGATAGTGATAGTAAACAGGCATACATAATGCATCAACAAAGAGAAATGTTACAGATTTTCATTAGAGAGCAAGGCATAAAGCAGTTTTAGATAATGGAGCATAAAAATGCATGAAGAGTGCTAGATAGAAGAGCATACTTTTAGAGGGCAGTCAGGCATGAAGACATAAGCAGAAGGTTTCAGGTTTTTGTCAGAATGAAGGATTACGAGATTCAATACAGCAAGACAATCAGCTTCATTCAAACTGAACATGCAATGTTACTTCAAGTGAGATTTTGCATCACTGTTTTGAAAAGGAGACAGTTAAAATGAGAGATTAATTCCATCATTCAAGTATATTTCAAGGAATTGCAATTAGCAGACATATGAATGTGAACAGGTTTTCAGATATTTAAATACATGAAAGGTATCTTCAGAATGAGTAAAATATGTCGAAAGAAATGGCATGAATGAGGGTTTGGAATGCATCCACAAAGAATGTAGTTGTGAGTGCATGAGAAGACTAAAGCAAACAAATAATCTATAGATTTAAAGTAAAAGGATTTATGTGTGAAAGGAGGGTTCAAAACAACATTGAAACGACACTACAAAATTTAATTGAAGTACAAATATATGAAGGCTTCTGGAAAATATTTAGTTTTATCATATTATGGTGTACCCGTGTTAAGAAATAGCACAGATTTCTCTAAGTTTCCAAATTCCCATATGTTGAAAATTGAGGAATTTATGAATGTAACAAAATGCCATGAAAGGAGTTTCAAATCAAATGCAGTCTTCTTCCATAATACTATTTACCCATGGAGTGGTTTAAAACAGAAATCAAAAATGAAATGAAATGCCATGATGGATCGAACTCTATTAAGGAACAAATAATTTTCTTCAAAGAATACTGAGTACCCATGATTGTTTTTTTTGCATTAGTATAGAAATAGGTGAATTCCCTTTCATTTTCAGGCAAACCCACCTGGTAGTTTATATTTTGAGTTACAAATCTCTTATTTTTAGAATAGCCATCTTGGGGTTTTGAATTTAAAAGAAGTTAGTTCAATTTCCAGCTTACCCACATGGGGTTTTCAACAGAAGAACAAAAGAAATACAATATATCATTTGTTCATGAAGGTATTTTGACAAAAGCTTCAAAGGAAGGTAGAATATTGTCATGTGTCGAGCTCCAGGCCAGGTAAATACGTATTCTCAGAAAATACAAATACCCATATGATGGAGTTAAAGTAGATAAAGAAAATGCAGAAGCCATGATGGGTCGAGCCCAAATTTTACATGAATATCAAAATATACATATTTTTGTTTATTTTTCTGAATACCCGCATTAGGGTTTTGAATTTAAAGACAAGGTATTCCATTTTTTTTGACATACCCATGTCAGGGTTTTATGAGAAAAAACAGAAAATAATGAGAAGTCATGGTGGGTCAAGCTCTAAGTGCTTTCAAAGCTCATACTAAGTATGTAAATAGCACGGCCTAGAGGGAGCCCTTGGCTCACAAATTATCATGAAATCACAGAGGAGCTAACTCGTTTTTTTTTCTTTGAGTGAAAGTATCAAGGAAAACAAAAGAAGACAGAAAAGCTTACCATTGTTTGCTCGTTGAGGATAAGGAGGTCGCATCCAAATCTCTTACTGAGCTTCTAGTGCATGGTCGAGCTCACTCATGGCGGCCAGCAAGGATGAAGGAACACATAAATGATAAAAACAAAGCACATAAATGAAATAGAGGCATCAGATAGTTATCTAATGGCGCGGCCTATGAGATTTTCATTTTACCATCAAAAGAGCCAAGAGATCAAACAAGAATGAACAGTCAGTGAATCTTACCCATGAAGCTGAGAAGAAACCTCATTTTGTCTCTTGCAAAATCAGACCAAAATGCCTAGTTCGAGCTCATGTATGGTGACCAAGCAGAGAAACAATAAGACACAGCAAGAATAGAGACAAGAAGTCAGGAGAGATACAAGTGTAGTTGCGGCTTTAAGGCCAAGATCATTCAAAAGTGAAGAGAGGAAGCCACGAAATGGCTTAAGGCAACATTACCACACTTTCTGAAGGAAGATTCAGCCCCAGGAGGTTCGAATGATAAGCTCTAAACTATCAAACCCTAGCTCATGGCAACGCTCACAGCAAAGCCATTTTCTCCAAAATTTCACTTTGCAAAATGATGCGGAAAGATAGGGCATTCTTCACATTTTGTTCATTAGGGTTTTGCTTTACCCTAAGTTGACTTAGGGATTTTCCCTTAGTTTTTTAAAAATTATCAATGTCCAAATCAAATACACATAGTGGTGGCCGATTCCTTGTGTTTGGTTTTGAAGATAATCAACTCCTAAGTCAAAAACATCATAATAAAAACTATAATGAGATCTTAATTTTGACTTAGGGTTTTATTTTTAATTGATTTTGGAGAAGATCAATTAAAATAAGAATGATATAATTAGTTTTTCCTTGGAGATGAGCTTTCATATTTAGGGCTTATTTTATTTTCAATTGATTTTAAAGAAAATCAATTAGGATATTGATGAGGAGAGTTGTGCTTTGTATATTTTTGTGATTTTTTAAAGAAAAATCAATTGTTGTATTGGAGAAATAAGGTGGTAGTTTTTTTTGCAAAATATTTTAAAATCTTTAATTGAAAAAATAGGTCTAATTGTGAGATTATGAAGATCTGCAACTATGTAAAGCAAAGATAAAGCAAATTGTTTTTATCTCTTTGCTATTTTTAGCAGATTGGGGTTGAGATTTTTTCCTTGGGTCGGATTTGAGTTGTCTGCTGGATGGATAAGGTGCTTTATTTGCTTTAAAAGCATATTTAGCCTATTTTTAGGAGCTTTTCAGTGTGAACATGGAAAAAGTGTGTTTTTCTGCTTTTATGCAGACTTTTGAAACAACTTTGATACCTTTTCCTTAAGCTTTCTTTGTGAGCTCGGATTAGGGTTTGGAGGATATATCTTGAAGAAAAAATAGTTTTTCTTCTTGCTTCTTAGTTCAAATTTCAATTTCTTTCTCTAACATTTTGAGCTTGTAAACTCATTTTGTACTCAATTCAGACAGATTTTGGCATACTCCTTCAGTTGAATAAAAACAACATTCCTACTTCTCAATTCTGTGTCTACTTGCAGTTTCAGTTTGATGTTATATTGTGATTTTTGTTCACAGAGCCCTTGTTATGTCCTAAGACTATAATTCTTGATGCAGAAAGTTCAAAAATACAAGTTGCATGTTGTATTTAAAATCAGGTCTTCATGCGAATTATTTATGAGTTAATTGTTCATGAGAGGTTGTGAGATATTGTGTTTTTCTTAAAGCTGTTTGTGAGGAAGAAATCAGAATCATCATTAAATCATTATCAAGTCTTGAAAATCATATGTTAGTCATAGGTTTTAATTTTAGTCATCCTTTTATCCCTTTTCCTAGAAATTACTTAGAATAATATTCATCATTCGGAGAACCAGCTCACTCTGGAGATTCTCTTTTTGCATAGATCACCCACATCTGAAAAGAGTTTCCATGTTTCAAAAAATAATCTGATTTTCTGCAAATCTGACAAAGGGTGCATATCTGATTGATAACAGTTATTTAATGTATACCCTCCTATGTAATTATCTTTCAAATTATAAATGAAATGATCAATGATCTTTTTGTTTATCTTCAGTTGTTTTAATTAATTGTGTGGCTTATTTTTGCTTCAACTCAAAGATTTGATTAAATGCTTGAATAGGGTCGCAGGTTTGTGAGGAAAATGTATAGGATTTGCTAAGAAGTTATGTCCTAGACATAGTGAGTTGAATACTCCAAATTAGTATGACAAAAGTCCACCAAATTCTGGGTAAAATGGCTAATATATTACTGGTTGTTACAAACTTGACTCTATAATACCAATAGACAAAGCACTAGTCTATTCATTAGATTATCTTAAATATAAGTGAGATAGCAATGCACTCGGCTAGGGATTCAGAGTGAGAATAAAAATCATTAAAAATATTTCAATTACGAAGTATGAATTTGAAGTATCCCCTAATTCCTAGCGATAGATAATAATTTTCTCAAAGGCCAGCTAAACCTTTAGTAAACGATGTCTATTTGCACATAATATGAATTGATCTATGTATAGAAGTGTTCTCGATCAAATAAATACCACATGAACACAATAAGGAACACCCTCCTAGGTCTCACAGAGCCTAAAGAGTAGGATTAAGGGCCTCAAAATCCTTGCTCATTTGTTGGCCAGTTCCTTTGAAGATTCTTGAGCATAAGGGTTGGCTACCCTTTAGAGGATTTCAAGAATCTACTGGAAAAAACACCAACAGTTGGTTATGGTGATAATGTAAAAGGTTATAAGCTTTGTAATCCTTATAAGCTTTGTAATCCTCTAACCTATAAAATAATATTTTCTAGAGATGTTATTTTCAAGGAGTTTAGAGCTTACTCAAGAGAAGAAGAACCAAAGGAGAAAGATAAGAAAATAAAAGTGCACTTTGAGACAAGGATTGAGAAGTAGGAAGATGCACATGTGGAAAAGTAATCAAATGGATCTGAGGAAGGAGAAGAAGAAGAGGGTTTAGATTGTTCAGAGGATGTGCAAGATGAGTACACAAAAGAAGAAGTAGATCCCATTATTCCTACCTCGAGGAGATCCACAAGGAAAAAAAATCTAGTTGACAAGTATAGCCCATCAGATTACCATCATGTATTTACTTTGTTGAGTCATGACGATGAACTTAGATCTTGCATGAAGGATATTTCTTTGGAGGAAAGTGAGTCTTGGTTGTAGGCCATATTGTAGGAAGAGATGATGGCTTTGGATATTTATGACACCTGAGATCTTATTAGTTTTTCCAAAGGAAGGAAGCCCATTAGTTGCAAGTGGGTATTTAAAAATAAATTTGGAGCAGATGGTCGATTAGAGTGGTACAAGGACAAATTAGTGGCTAAGGGCTACTCCTAGAGAGGGAGTTGATTTTGGTGAAATTTTCTTTCCTGTTATTAAATTGACTTCTACTAGATTCCTATTACATATTATTTTTGTTTGTGATTTTGAGATAGATAAAATGGAAGTTAAAACTACTTTCTTGCATGGGGATCCTGAAAGTAAATTTATATGTGACAACCTGTTGGTTTTATTATGAAATCAAAAGAATAATTGGTTTGCAGCTTGAAGATAATTTTGTATGGTTTGAAATAGTCACCCAAGATGTGGTACTAGAATTTTGATTCTTTTGCATTAAGGTTGGGTTTTCTTAGGAGTGAGGAGGATCATTATGTTTATATTAAGGTTATTGATGATTTGATTCTAATTATTGTCTTGCATGTTGATGATATGCTTTTTATTGGTAATAGTAAGGTGATGATTAGTGAGCTCAAGACACAAATTTTTGGCACATTTGATATGAAGGACTTGGGGGCTGCAAAATATATTCTTGGGATAGAGATTAGCAGAGATCAAGGTCACAAAAAGATTTGTTTAAGTCAAAGTATGTTGATATCATTTTATAGAGGTTTAATATGCATGATTGTAAGCCAATTAGTATTCCATTTCTAGTTGGTACTAAGTCGAGCTTAGATATGTGTTATAATTCTGATGATGATTTTAAGGATATGTCTAGGGTTCCTTAACCTAGTGCCATTGTTAGTTTAATGTATGCAATGGTTTGCACTAGACTAGATATAGCCCAAGAAGTGGGAGTTCTAAGAAAGTTTGTGTCTAACCCTGATAAAGAGCATTGGAGTTTTGTTAAGATGATTTTTTAGATATTTTTTGTACTTTCGATTACTATTTAGTTTATCATGGTACTAATGATGTGGTCAATTCATTGGAAATACAAGGGTTTGTTGATGCAGATTTGGTAGGTGACTTGCATAGTTGAAGGTCCACTAGTGGCTATATATTTACTTTGTTTGGAGGTGAAATGAGTTAGATGAGTAAGAGGTATCCTAAAACATCTTTTCCTAGTGAATTCTGATTTTTTATCTAACCATTCAATATATCTCCATATTCTTATTTTTGTCGGTGGTGTCAAGGTTTGTGATACCAATATTTCATTATGTGTATCTAGGTTGAATATTATTTCTTTCATTTTAAATAGTGCGGCATGTATATGCTTATCCTTGTTATAATTTTATTTTATTTTTAAATCCAACTTAAGTTTTTTCTAGCATTTAGTTTCTCCTTGTTGTTGTTGGTTTAAATAGCAATTTGAAGCAACTGGTGTTAGTGTCTAGTAAAATAGTTGGATGTATAATATTTCATCATATTCATTCCTTGTTTTCTACCTTATGATACAAGTGTTTAATTGATCCTTCAGTAAGATATCACCATTATATTTTGAAATATCCATGTATTCCCCTTCTTCTAGTAGCTATCTTGTTTTTACTCGGATTTTGAATATCTCCCATTTGGTAACTGATCCTTGTGTGTATTGTGCCAACTTGCAGTATTACAAATAAGTGTGTACATTGTAGTACACCAATTATAAGGTCCTCCTTAATAAATATTTTTTCTTTTTGTATTAGAAATGATAGAAGATCTCCTACTCCTAAATAATTATGGAGTTTAATATATGAAATTTTGCATGAGATGTGATTTATCTGGTGATATATTCCAAATGTGTCATCTTTATTATCTTCCAAGTTGTCATAGCTCTTATGCAATAAATTGTCTATATCTGTGATAGAATGCAGAACATCCTCTGATTTCCTGATTATAAATACCCTACGAAATTTGGTAATCTTTTGAGACTGGATTTTTGGATCTTCCTACATCCACACATCTAATAGTTCTTTGCTATATGTGCTATAATCACTGCTTTCTATTTCAACCTCCCCTTCTGAATTTGGTTCTTTCATAGTTTCATTTAATGATAGTTTTGAGATCTTGTAATTTTATTTGTTATCAAAGTTGTGATATTCATCTATGTTTACTTCCTTCATGTATGATTCATTTGGGCTTTTCCCTAGGGGAATGTAGACTATTTTTTTCGTCAACAAATAATATTTTATCTTCCTTGAATGCCATTTGCATTGACAAACCATATTAGTCCCAATAATGTGTTAAATGAATCAAAGGTTTCTTCGATGGCAACTACCCTAAAGTTGATATTTTTTTTACTCCTCTAACACTTCTACTTTCTTCCAAGTTCCCAAGGTTTTCATCCCACTACCATCTGCTAGGCTGATATTATAGGGTGTTTGTTCAAGTTTAGGCTTCCCTATTTGTTCCCATACCCTTTCTAGGAGCATATTTATGTCAACTCCTAAATCTACCCTTACATTGGTTATTTTCTTATAATTTATGCTAACAATAATCATTATGGGTCTAGTCTTCCATTTTCTATCATTTTTTCATATTATTCTTATTTGTGGTGATTCATATTGTTGTTTATTCTAGTATTTGTAGAATTGCTTTAGTTTTTCAAATAGATTAAACTTTTAAAGTGTTCGGATATTTTTATTAGTTTTTTAGTATTCCCACCTCTTGATTAGAGAAGTAATCATTTTGTTCTACCTCTTGGTGTTCTTCTTTGGTAACAATTTTCTTTGTTTCTTCTACTATCTAGTCATGTTGTCATTTGGTTGGATGGAATTCTTCTTCATCTGTATTGGTTTCCTATTTTGTGGTTACCTCTCTATCATTTGTGGTATTTGTTCCCTATCTAGTAACCTTTTCTACTTTGCTTTTATTTTTTTTGTTTGGTCTTATATGGGTCTAGTATCCTTCTTCAAAACTACTAGTCTCAGTAGTCTCGATGTCAATTCATTCTATATTTTGGCATCTCCTATTTATTTCATTTGGATCCTTTGGTATCTTTCTTAGGAGTATTTTTCCTCTTGCTAGATTTAAGTTTTGGAGCTCATTGCTTTTGGATTTTGGTTCACATTCTTGTAAATTTTGGGCTTTGTCACAATTGAATATATCATTCTCAACGCTTCCACAAAATCCATATTGTTTTTCTTATCTCCCCAACATTCAGCTGTAAAGTGGGATTGCTTACTATAACTAAATCATGTAGCATATGTTTTCCTCCTTCTCCCTCTACCATGACCTCTCGCTCCTTTGAACTAGCCTCTATCACTATAGGGTCCCTGATTCTATTGGTTCTACAGAGCATTTATGCCCCTTTGAATTTGTCATTTTTCCACTTATATCTATGATCATGTAGGTAAAGTGGTCTTTCTACCAGGGTAAAGTGGTATTTCTACTAGGACTTTGACACGTGTCAGCCCTCTTTCCTCACTATGGGTCACTGGCTTTGGATCCTCTCTTAATGGAAATAATTGTGATGGAAAATGTTTCATTTCATGATCATCCCACTCATTGCAAAATCCATAGTAAACTGAATTAAGCTTTTCAGGTAGTTCCCTTAAGTCTACCATTAACACATTTGTTTTCTTTTCTCCTATTTATTTGGGCATTCATTTCAAAAGTGACCTTCTTGGGTGCAATAAATATGTAATACCCCTTTGTTTTGCTTTCTGGATGGACAGTATGTCCTTGTTTGCTTCGATGTGCTTTTTGGTTCTCGAGATACTTTATCATGTGTGTGTTATTTGATCGTTGTTTATAGAGCGATAGTCTATTTGTGTGATGTGATGTATCTTATCTGATGCCTTATTTGACATGTTTTAATTTGGTGTAATGATGATTAGTTATTGAAACACGTTATTGCATGAGATATTTGTTTACGATGGAACTGTCAGTCTATGATGAGTGTATTGGTGAAGGCGACGAGATCGCATCACTCGCTTGCGAGTTCCCTACGATTTTGTGATTTCCTCTTCACGGTGTGTTTATTATGTTATATATATGCATGTTCGATATGTTCTTTGTTCGCAAGTTGATAAGTACAGGACATCGACTCCACCTAATTTTACAGGTTTGAGCATGTCCATTGGCCAACGGTATTCAATTGGGAAATAGTAGCTAGGTTTTCTATGCCAAGTCATCACCCTAGTCATAGTGTGTCGTCGGGTTTAGTTGTTTTAATATGGTTCATTCCTCCTTGGTTATTTATTTAATTTCATATTATAAAGGTTATTAAATGGCAGGTGTAGTTAAAATGATGATTAAATATATCTAGTTGCAATGTTGAAATGTTATTTATTTTATTGATTAATTTGATTTAATTAATAAAATTAGATTTAGTTTATTGATTAATTAAGTTAATAGTGATAAATTAAATAAAGTTAGTTGTTTTGGCATTATTGGATATTAAGATTTAAATAAAAATAAAAATGGAAATCATGTTTGGATATTTAGAGTTAAATTAAAACAAAAATGAAAATGTGTTTTAAATTTCACTTTTTGAAAATTAATAATAAAGAAAATTAAAAAAAAGAATGAAATTTCAATTGGAAAGTAAGTTTTAAATTTTAAAAAAAATGGAAATATCCCCAAAATTTCAATAAATTTGGTGGATGGGATATTTTAGGGGTTTGACTAAAATTGGGGAAAACTCTATTTGAGCAAATACAATTTCATATAATTTTCAATTTTCAATTTGGTGGAGAGTTTTGTTGTGGCTTTGTTTGGATTTGAAGAAGAAGGTTGAATTTCTTGGGTGTGCTGGAAAAAGATTTGGAAGCACCATTTGAATCCTTCAAGCTTTGGAGAAAAAACTAAGTTCTTCCTTTGATTTGTTTTTTTTCATTTTTGAAAGAGTTTCAAATTTCATTATGCTGTTGGAAAATTTTTAAAATTATGTTTGAATTTCAATGAAAACCCATGTAAATTTGTTTCAAAACTTGCAAACTTCTGTTGAAATTGTGGGAAAGAAATCAAAACAAGAATCAAACAATGGAAAAATAGAAAGGAAATCAAAAGAAATTTTCATTTCAAACTGAAATTTAAACCCAGATATGGTGTTGTCAAATTTATTTTTTTATTGCAAAATTTTGTTGTGCAATTGCACAGTTTGATTGGAAATGAAAATTTTAGGTATATATTTATAAATATACCTGTAGATATATATATATATATATATATTATAAATATATTGTGCTTTTTATTTTTCTGGAAAAAAAAAATTTGGTTTCAAAAAATTTCATAGGAAATTTTCCTATAATAGGGTCTACCCTATTTTTTTTTTTAAGTATATATAAATATATATATATATATAATAAAAAAAAAATTATTAATAAAATCTATGTTGGAGAGGGGGAGGGGCCGTGGCCCTGCTCCCACAGCGCCCCATGGGAGGCGCTGCTCACATAGCGCACCCCATTTGGGGGGGCTGTGTGGCAGCCTGCCTCTCCCTTTTGGGAAGGGCCCGCGGCCACTTAAGGCTGCTTTATTTTTTAATTTTTTTTAAAGTTAAAATTGTTTTTTTTTATATATATTATTTTAATATTATAAATATATATATTATATATAATAATATTATATATATATATAATATATATATATATATATTATTTTAATATTTAAATAATTTTTTTATAATTAATTATTTATGTATATAATTTATATATATAGTGTGCATATATTGCATATATATATATAATGTATATATGCATTATGTATTTTTAAATAATTTAATTAGTTGAGTTTAAATTGATTATTTAAATAATAGTTATATAATTAAATATATATATATAAATATGGATATACACTAGATGTATATATTTTATATATATATATTTAATATATATGTGTGTATTCGAATATACTTAAATTTAAGTTGATTATTTTTAGCGTAGTTGAAACAAAGATTGATTTATTTTAATCAAATGATTTTATCTAGCAAGTTGATTCGATTATTGTGTATGAATGAGAAAACAGAATTAAGTAATTAGTGTTAATTCCTTAATGTTGCCAATACGATTTTTATTTACTTTTGAGTAATTGCAAACGAGGTGTTATTGGGTGAATTGGATTTAGAAAATCCTAACAATAGTTTAGTTATAATTGTGTTTGAGTTGGAAGGTGTATGTAAGTTTTTGATTTTAAAATTAGTGCTATTGTATTTTGGAAATTAAGGTTAGTGCAATGATTAAATATTTGTTAAGGGTTAGGGTTGTAGTTGAAATGAATATGGTTAATGTGTTTACAACGACCTGTTTGATTTGATGGAATTGTAAAGTTCTTGTAAAGGACTTGTTAAATGTCAGGATTATGTACGTGGTTAAGTTATATGGATTATAATTAGAGCAAAATTGATGATATTAAATATGTGTAAAGAAAAGGGTTATTTTATTACGATGTTGTTATAATGGGTAGAATGTTATTTAAAAGTTCTTGTATTCCATTGCCTTGAATGGTGAATGTGGAATGTTGTTTGTTTCCCAAATTGCAAGGAATAGATAAAGTTCATAAAAAAATTATATTGTTTAGAACTTATATGAATAGTTAAAAGATTAAGTATATGAGGTATATATGGACTTTGGTTCCTGTTTTATGAGAAAAGATCGTTATGTTGAAAGACATCTTTAGTTATTTAAAGAAAATGTATTTTTATGATTGTTGATTTAAGCGAATTCTTGTTGGTATTGTATGGGCAATATTGTTATGATTGTAAATTTATGAGTGTACTTTGGTAGTACTAAGTTTTGCTTCCATAGGCTAGGGAACTCTTTGATTGAGTTGTTTGTTCTATTTGGAGTGATTTGTGTATGTAAGTCTTCCAGATGGGGTTTTCATTTAATTGTGTGGGTTGTCGTAATATGTTATTCAACCGTTGTATTGCCTTGTGTAGGGCGTATAGTTGTATCTGGTTGTTTTACCTAGTTTTCACGAACGAGGATGGTTCGTGCCTCCTTTGGAAGGAGTGGTTTCTATGTTTGTTGCCTCCAGTGTTTGGAGATGGTTTTGACTTTTGTTGCCTCCTATGTTGGAGTGGATTTTCATTTTATGTTCCTCCTAGAGTTGGAGTGGTTTTATCTTATGGGTTTGCACTTGGGATTCCCTTGGTGATTGGCTTTGTTTGGTATGCTGTCAAGTAGAAGAGTGGCTTCTGTTAGGGGCCAGAGCCCAAAGAGGTAAACTAGGAAACCTTCAGAGGTGGTTTAATCAAGTGATAACTAAAACAATATACTTAGAAGTTAGGTATTTTTTCACATTAATTAAGATAATTGAGCCTCGCTCATGGACGCAAGGGCTTGTATAGACTTGGGATGAGACGGGAAGGCCTGGAATGGCAAGGGCATCTATCTTGTCCTTACAAGAGGTATTTGATTCCGCATGAGTGAGTATGGGTGTCGGGATTCAATAGAGGCCACCAGGACAACTCATAGTGGGGGCCAAAGCCTAGGAAGATTCCCAGAAGATATCCCATGACGAGTTGTGTGATGACACTCTTTCTACGAAAACAGTTGGTATTTGGGTTTATGTGTATGGTCTTCTTATCATATTCAATCTGTTTTATTTCTGGAAGCAATGTGACCTATTTCAGTGATGTTGGAGTTGTACTTGTGTTATCCTTATGGATGTATGGTTCATGTGTTTGGTTGTGTCAGTGTGGTTAGCCTGTGTCTAGGGGTGGATGGTCTTGTCTAGAATTCCTTGTTACTATCTCCTAGCACGGGGGTGAGCCTTCGGGTATCACATGGTTGGGTGGAACCTGTACCTTAATCCATTGGGTCGTCTTCTTATTCGTGTGGACGAGGTTTCCAGTTGGAGAGCTTGTGGGATCCAGTACTTTCATGCTTTATTCTTTTATGTTATTATTGTAATTTATTACCCCTCTTGTATCGAGGTGGAAGATGTAATTTGTAACCTTGTTTTTTGGATTTGCCTCATTCGAGGAATGAGTGTTGTAATCATATTGTAAATTATATTATTGGAAACATGTGGTATCTCTTATGCCTTTGATGTAATTTTATCATGTATGGAATGTGTGAGTATTTAATTTGTTAAGTAATTAAATGTTATGTTTTTAATTCATGTTTCTTGTTTGGGTTTCAAGTAATCTCAGTCTCATAACCTTAGAGGTTGTTGGCAATGGATAGTGATCTTGCATGTTAATTGTACTTAAAAAAAAAAAAAAATTGTACGTTTGAGTAGTTAATTGCAACTTCCTCTAGGGTCGCATGGCGGGGCATTACAAAATACACTAGATATTAGGTCCCTATGAAAAGGAATCATGTTTTTCCAGAAATCCTGTTGGAGTCTTAGTTGTTCAACCTCTAGTTTTAATTTGTCTATTTCTTTATTTTCTTTTTCCCTCTCAAGTTTCTACCAAGACTGGTTTTCAATCTGGAAAGACATAGTAACTAATTAAAAATATGTATTGAGACTTCTTCCATCTAAGGCCATTCTGATTTTTGATGTTACTCTGGATATGAACCATTCAATTTTTTGCTTACTAGTTAGTGGTTCCTCCAACCTCATAGTTATTTCTTTAAATATCTTATCAAATTTAGTTATAGTTTCATATTCATTTTTTGTAAGTTCCCTAAGTTTTCTTACCCCTTCAATAGGTAATTCTAGAGATTCAAAATTTGCTAAAAAATATTGTTTTATTGTATCCCATTCCTTGTCATTTTCTGGATATGTCTTGTGATACCATTTGAGAGCATCATTTTGTAAAGAACCAATGGAATTGAATAATTTATTATTTTCCCTAGTTATATTTTTTCTTTGCCACAATGATTCCAAAATGAAAATGTGTTATGCATCCTCCTTGGTGTCTTTTCCAAAAATGGGTAGCTTCCTTGAGGTATTCATGTTTGCTTGTTCTTCATAGTCGTTGTTTGTATCTCCTTCATTTATGTTGAAGAACTATGTCCCAAGGGTTACTATGTTATTTTCTTCTCCTTCTTGTTCTCCTATATCTTGCTTACTTTGGATGTGTTCTATTGCTTATGTGGAAACTATCCTTGATTTTGATGGAATTAAGGGTGACTCTTGGTCTAGAGGTTGTGTCTATTCAAAGTATCTTTTTATCCTTGGATATTTTTTTTGTTTTTAAATGTCATTTGATTAGTTAGTGGTGTTGCTTCACTATATATTGTTAAACTCACACAATCCCATCTTTTTTCTACTACATTCTCTCATATTTTCAGAACACTTCTAGTCACCAACTCATCTAGGTATTTCGCATCAACCATTATTGTTTGAAGATTTTATATAGGGGTAACCAATGGTAACCAATCCTCATCTATCCTTAATTGAATGTTTTCTCAATATAGATAAGTAGTCAGTGTTCTGGCCATAGGTGGTGTCATAATTCTTGTAACTTCTTGTTTTAAATCATTTCTAGTTTTTTTGTAATCCTCAATTTTCCCCTATATATTCTATATCATTCGAGTTATTTTATTCATGCTAGAATTTATTTGTAGTATCTCCTTCCTCACTTCCCTAATTTTTCCCACAATGGCGAGCTTAGCAGCATGCTCATTGGCATGCTCATCCTTTTTATTCATATTTTCCACCACTCTCTCTTTGTCTTATTCTATTTTCTTGTTTTCTACTTCTACGTTTATTTCCATTATCAACCTAATTCTTTCAATAAACTCAACTTTCTTTTTGTTATCTCCTTTTTCCATGGGTTCTTGTGATCTAGGTTTCCATTAATCCTTATATATCCCATGGTTATTTTTAAACTTTGAACAGTTACATCTTTTTTAGGGATCCCTTCCCCCTTTCCATTTTCCATCCTTAAGTGCCTACCCCCTCTCATAGGGGTGGTACCTAAGAGTTGTGTCTACAAAAAAAAAATCTTGTTGCTACTCTCCTCTTTTTTATTGCTTCTTTTCCTTGCCCTATATTTTATTCACTGCTCATTCTAGGGTACTAACAATGGAACAAATGTTGGCAAGAGGAAATGTGGACTTATAGTCTAAAGATTTGTACCCTAATATCTCTTATTTAGTCTATTTATACCCTAGAGGATATAGTGAGAGAAAAGTGTATATGCAGAAGGAAAAACTATATCCAAATACATTCCATGAGTGACTTAAATAAGAGCGCCATTCATTCATGACACATTTACTAATAAAATCCTTATAACTCCATATATATACTTATATATTAGATACAATGATAGGTATTAGTCTCTACTCTGTAATATCTTCTATTATCATATCTTTACATTCTTATCTACTACTCTCTTATCTCATTGATCATATATCCTACATCGAATTACTTATAAATCTTTGCTTTATCTCCTAGAGAGATGTGACCCTTGTAGGGTACATTGTACTCAATCTTCCTTTTAAGCCTTAGGTTCTACAAGTCCTATGTAAGATTTTATGGTAGCTTTTGGTTTCTACCCTATAACCTCCTAACAAGGGAACAATCTTATAACATGGTTGAAGCAATGGCTATGTTGTGAGGAGTTAAAATTGTCCAATCTTTGGTGTAAAAAAGTTATAAATTGAAGGTGACTCCAAACTTGTCATATATGTTGTGAAGGGAAAGATGAAGGTGGGTCAAACTATTAGTGACATTATTAGTGATATCCAAAAAATTATGTTGGGTTTTGATGTCTATGCTCTATCACATATCTACAAAGAAGGTAACAAAGTGGTCGATATGGAAAATCTAGGAATAAATATCAACTCCCTAAGATTGTGGAGAAACAATTTGAGTCTCTCAAAGAATGTTAGAAGAATTATTTTGGAATAACAACTTAATAACAATATTCCTAATGAGGAAGGCCTATAATAATATTAAGGTTTTTGAATATATATTTATATATAAATCCCTTCCTTTTGGTCTTTGGGACTTATGGAAAAAAGATCTAGGTTTGATGAGAAGGGACTTGGGTGGAATAAAAAGTAAGGGTTTTTATTTGACTTTGTAGCTGCTCATGATAGCTCATAATCAATGTGTAATGTTAGCGACCTCATGGAGTTAGAATTATCAGGTGGTAATGGTTAATATATTTATCACGGGCCACATTATCATCGATTGGGATATGAATGTATATTATCAAGATGCTTATTTAAATATCTAAATGTAATTTAAATCAATATATTTGAGTGCTAGAAATGGACTGATGGAAGGGGTGGTTTTACTAACCCATATAAAGATTATTTAAAAAAGACGGATAGAAAAAAAGTTGATGGTGTTGGAATCAAGGAACACTGAGAGGGGGGGTGAATCAGTGTTCTGCAAAATTTAACTTTATTAACCTGATCTTTAAACCACTTACAACATTGAACCAAAACAAAGATGCAAGAACATAAAGCAATCAATCACAACACCATAACACAAAGATTTTTACATGGAAACCATGTTAGGGGAAAAACCACGGTGGAGGTCAATCCACAATTTGAGTACTCAAATATAAGTGTTTTACAAAAGGAGAATGCACATGCATTCAGGCACACTGCCTAGAGCTCATTGCTCAGATACAAAAAGAAGACATACTGTCTTACAAAATATTTGGATTACATCCAAAATATTTGAACTGAGAGAATAGCATCTACTAATTCCTGATTATAGTTCTAGTTAAGCACATCAATCACATTCTTTACCTTCTATTTGATTATGCACTTTTGCTCTGTCTGCTTTAATTCGCATCACAAATCCTTTTATGCACAAGTGAAACTATGCATAATCGCACTATAATCCTTCTAACTTTCACAACATACTTCGCACACACATACACATCCCAAAAATGATATAAATGATCACTTATATATATCTGCAACAAAGGATTTAATCAACCACATGTCAGCTTCAATAAAACATAAAATATTTACAAATCGTTGGCTCAATCCACAATAATTTTCAATGCACATCAACCAAAGTTGGCCACAACATAGTAAGGACCCAAAATAACATCCTCGAACATGAAAACACCTTCAAACAATTTCTCCTCGAATATCCGCAACATGCTACATTCACTTAGTCGGCCTTCTTGCACTGTTAAATAAAAAATCAATCAACCGGATCTTCTAACTTATACACCAATTGATACGAGGATCTAAGATTCAAGGATAACATAGATTATACATCAAAAAACCTTCCCTGAGATCCATAACTCAAAATGATAACAAAAATTTGCATGTGAATCAATATACGCAATTTTGTCAGATGCTCTATTTTGTCTTGATAGTTAATTACTTAGCTTCAATCTGACTTCCAGTATGAACAAATATTGACATGTGGATTGAATCACTTACTAGGGTTTCCATCAATGACAATACTAGATGACATGTGCAGTGTCTCTTGCCAACAATCTCCCCCTTTGGCATTGATGACAACACTTAGTGAAAAATGACTAAGTGTTGGATCAGTACCAACATAAATACACTACCAACCTTCAAAACTTCAAAACACAACTCCCCTTGAGATGAATAAGGCATTTTTCACTGTACCACTCTCCCCCTTTGACATCAATGGAAAATACAAGAATCTGCATACCAAAAATCAAACAAAATTGCTATGAACAAACTGCATATGTACAAACATGCTTCTACAACTTACAGGAACTTGAATATATCTGCAAAATTACTCTTCAACAAGCTCAAACTTGTGTCCCAACTCTTTTTGGGATTCTTTAGAATAGTCATGTGACCACAGAATAAGTAAGATTGCATCTTGGCTAACTCAAGGTTCGCCGGATCACTAACAGCCATAGCATCTTGTGCTTCCTTCAATGCACTAAGCATTGTCTCCATCTTAGGACCAATCAATCCTCTGAGCTCACATACTCTTTCAAAAATTCTACCTTCTTCATGCTTCAATATTTTGACTTTGTCAAGTAGGGATATGACTTGACCTTCTTGCTTTCCAACAGAAATGGTTAGAGTATCAAATGCTTGAGAGATATCTGCTAACTATTTCTCATATTCCTTCATTTTCTTTTCAGTGTCCTCAGTGCACTTAGACAATGATAAACATGATTTGTAAATACTTCCACCTTTAGACAAAGCACCTTGAATGTTCTTTACACAGGTAGCTAACAAATATTTGTCATTATCAATCATCCCCTTTAATCTACCGAACCTTTGAGCATCAAATTCCTTCTACACCTTATCCATAGCTGACTTCTCAAGTGACTCAAAGTGAGTACTTACAGAATTGATAAGTTTCTTCAATTCACCGGATGGAGAATCAGATGAATCCTTAACATATGTATACATGATCTTCTCAAGGATACTGGATGCAACACTTAGTAGCTCATTGTCTTCAATATGAGATTTCAGTATTTCCTCCCTTGCCCTGGCCTGAGCAAATGATGTTACCTTCAGTTTCTCAATGGGAGATAAAGTGGCCAAATTGATAGGACCTTTAATCAATTATGGGTCAAACTCCTCCTATTGCTCCTCCAAAAACTCCTTTACTACCTTAGCAGTGTCTCTTGCTTCCACATGAATTTCCTTTACTTCAGCCTTCTTCTCTTCAGTCACCAATTCTTCCTTTGCTTTAGGAATCTCCACTTCTTCAACTAACACAACCTTAGGAGTTTCAGTCTCCATAGGAATTTCTACATCTTGTATGTTAAGAGGATTTAGAGTATCCTCAAAAATGTCTTCTTTCCCTTCTTCAATATTAACCGGAATAAATGGAACATTTTCAACTTGAACTTCTTCATAAACAACATTGTACCTGTTCTTTAATAGAATTGCCTTAAGGATTTTCTTAGTATCTTTTACCACCTCTTCAGTTTTCCCAATCATCAGCTTATTCACCCTTGTCTTTCTCTTAAAATCCCTTTTTGCATCACTTATAATCTTCTTCATCTCTTCTATTGACATCACCGGACACAGATCAACAAGTATCCATTCTCTCATTTGCTCTTCTTCAATTCTTGCATTCACTGTCCTCATTTCTAAGACTTCATATAGACCTTTAGGTAACTCAAACATTATTTCAATGAGATTCATATTGAAATTATTCAAATACTTTATTGTGGCTTCCTCAAGAATTCTTTGACTAGCACTATCAAAGGTGTCATACCATCCACAAAGTGGCCTAAGATTGCCATCCTTAATCAAAGCAATTTCCACTTCTTCTACAAACATACTTGATTTGACAGTTTTCATCTTTTTATTTGCTTTCTCTTCATTGGAGGGCTTGTCCTTTGAGACTTTAGATGCTTTTGTGCCCTTTTTCTTAATTTCTCTTACCTCTTCATCAGATTCAGTTTCTTCTTCTTCTGAAACAACAACATATACTCT
Source organism: Sequoia sempervirens (assembly GCA_007258455.2). NCBI lineage: Eukaryota > Viridiplantae > Streptophyta > Pinopsida > Cupressales > Cupressaceae > Sequoia > Sequoia sempervirens. The sequence continues at coordinate 710,910,512 of VDFB02058242.1, read as the reverse complement.
TGTGATTTTATCCTTCTTCCTCTTTCCTGTTGTCCCAAATGTCATGACTTGAGCTTTCACAGGGCTTGACTTCTTTGTAGGACTAGATGAGAGTGCAAAGCTCCTAGTAGATCTAGATCTGGCAGAGGATGCTACCGAACTAGCTGACTTAGTTCTAGTTGACTCTCCTGATTTAGATTGTTCTCTTTTCCTCCTAGCTTCTCTTACAACTTCAGCTAATATACCCATGCTTTCTGCAAAAGCTTCCACTTCTTTTATTACTCTTCAGACTATCATATGCTTCTTCAATTCTGCAAGCACCTGCATATTCTTTTCTTCAAAGGTACCGAACCTTTCTTTTGTTGGATCCTGAGGTTTACTCAATAGGTGTTGAGCATATAGCTCCAAAATGTGTTCATCAACCTCATAGCCCATAGGCATTATCCACACTGTTCTAGGTTCTACAACTTCCATCAAGCATTGATCAATATCAACCATGAAGCAAATTGTGTCCTTGTACTTTTCCACAACATATGTGGGAATCCTTTCCCTAGCTTGCATTTCATTCTAAAAGCTCTTGAAGTAACCCCAAATAGCAATTTTTCTAGCTTTACTATCACCAATTCCATACAAGATATCTCTAATTTGAACAGCTACAGGTTTATCAATTTTCCAATGCACTTTTCCAACTCCCAGAACTTCATTCATGAAATAAAAGAATAAACATAACAACAGATTACCATACTTAAAAGAATTCTTCTTATCCTTCTTGATTTTTCCAAGATTCTCAATTAACTGGTTCCAGAGTAACTCACATAGGTTATAATATGCATTTTATTTGACCATCTAATGTGTTGCATAGATTGTTGTGCTAAATACAGAATTATCTCAGCTGGAATGATAGATTTTGTACCCAATGACTATAGAAGCAAATCTTACATCCACTTCAATAATATCATCAATTTTCATAGCTCTCTTGTCGAAATTGGAACCGGTTGCATTTGTAACTATTTGATTCTTCACAGCTTTCAATGTGGGCAACCCACCGAATGAATTCAAACCAGTAACTATCCTTATAGCTTCCTTTGTAATCTTGAAAAGCTGAATTAACCACATGAACTTGGAATGCACTCGACTCAATATATACCAAACCCATTCATTTTCTTCGAACACAGGAAATTTCACAATCTAAGTGAACTTCTTCTCCTTCAAAGTTTTAAATTCAGGTTTCACATAGAAATCCTCTTTCGTAATGTGATTGGAATACAAATTTAGCAACTGGGAGCTTCCTAACTCTTCAACATTTGCATGAATGTATGCCCTAATATCTTCAATATGCAAAACGCCATACGGAATGGAAGAAAATGCACCTAATGGTTCAATCTTGATGGATTTGAACGGGTGCCGTTTGAAATTCGGACAAGGCCTTTCCTTAATATCAACCACCAATAGAGTTGCCATTTCCAAAAAAAATCAATTTCATGAGTTTCTAGATAAATACCTTTCATCGAATTAGGGTTTGATCGTCGAATCACCTTCAAACTTGAATCACTCCAAATTTCGCTTGTAGAGCTCTCCAACCTTCTTCTTCTCAAAGTGCAATGTGACAAATGAGTGATATAAATGACTTTTTATCATTCACGCACCTAAAATTTTCATGACAATAAATGCTTTTTCCCTAATAAGTCTTCTGAATACCCTATTTTCACAGACTGTGAAAGAAAATTCTTCTGCGGACCTTCAATTTTGCACAAATTTCCTGCACAAAAGATCCCAAAATATTTGCACATCACTAATGCAAACATAGTTATCTGCCACATTCTGGTACCAACTACCGACAAGGGGTTTAAAAGATTCTCTTGAGATCTCCCCCTAGGCCAGAGGCCATAACCTAATTCCTGGAGGAATTACGAGAACCATATTCTGGTGTAGAACCATTTCCTACATTAGAAGGACTCTTCTTCACCCATGTCTTCTTCATTTGCTTCCTGATCTCATATGTAGTGACTTTTCCCTTTCCCTTTTCGTCCTTTTGCATGTTTTTCCCTTGATTTACTAGACCCTTCCTGCTCCAACAAAATCTTGCAATGTGACCAGATTTATTGTAGTTATAGCACACAACATTTCTCTGTCCATACCAGTTGTTCCATTGATTTTCTCTTGATCTGCACTGGTTAGAAATATGACCAAATCTATTGCAGGTATAACATCTAATGTTTCTATTGAAAGAGTTGTTTGACATATTTCTACATTCAACTAACTTATGACCATACTTATTCCAATTGAAACATTGACCAAAGAATGATGGACCACTTGAATTCATTTTACTTCTACATTGAGCATCCATATGACCAAATTTATTGCAAACAAAATAGTAACCATTGAACCTTTGAGCATTAGGTTGTCTTACCGGATACCTTCCAACTTTGTTCATCTGATTTCCTTGTCTGAAATTTCTTTGTCCAGATCTGAAACTTTCTCCTTTCTCATATCCAAGACCTCGCTTGTCACCTTCAATCTCCTAACTCTTAATCAATTCATCAAGCTTGGTTGAGCTAACCTTGAACTTCTCCTTGTATTCATTTGCAGTAGCAAGTTCATCTCTGAGGGTAGCAATTTTTCTATTAAGCTCTTCTTCATTGTCTCTGGATTGTTGCAAATCAAGCACCAACTGAATGAAATTATCATTAATTTTGTTGCATTCTTCATATTTCTCTTTCAAGAACTGAGCAACATTCTCTTCATTCTTCTTCTTGTCTTCAATCTCCTTGGTCATCCTCATCATAATAGATTCCATCTCATGCTTTTGGACAACATTTTCTCTGGTGAGCTTTTCACATTCTTGTGTCTTCTCCTTCAAGGTTTGATTCAGGTGTTCATCTTCCATGCTTTTACTTTCTTTATGCTTGAGCTAATCACAGAGTTCCTTTCTCTTTTCTCTTGACTCATTGATTTTGTCTTTCAATGATTGAATGAATTTCTCAGCATTCATGAGACTTGCCTGCAATTCTTGGACTTCAGATTTGGATTGATCAAGATCATCTAAGGCCATCAAAAGTTGTTGTTGAAGATTGCTTGAATCCATTGAATCACTTTCCCAGATCTTCCCCAAGCTTTTAAACTTCTTCTGAGGAACTAGGCTCTGATACCAATTGTTGGAATCAAGGAACACTGAGAGGGGGGTGAATTAGTGTTCTGCAAAATTTAACTTTATTAACCTTATCTTTAAACCACTTATAGCATTGAACCAAAACAAATATGCAAGCACATAAAGCAATCAACCACAACACCATAACACAAGGATTTTTACGTGGAAACCCTGTTAGGGGAAAAACCACGGTGGAGGTCAATTCATAATTTGAGTACTCAAATATAAGTGTTTTACAAAAGGAGAATGCACATGCATTCAAGCACACTACCTAGAGCTCACTGCTCAGATACAAAAAGAAGACATACTATCTTACAAAATATTTGGATTACATCCAAAAGATTTGAACTAAGAGAATAGCATTTGCTAATGCCTAATTATAGTTCCAATTAAGCACATCAATCACATTCTTGACCATCTGTCTAATTCTGCACTTATGCTCTGTTTGCTTTAATTCGCATCACAAATCCTTTTATGCACAAGTGAAACTGTGCATAATCGCACTATAATCCTTCTGAATTTTGCAACATACTTTGTACACACATACACATACCAAAAATGATATAAATGATCGCTTATATATATCTGCAATAAAGTATTTAATCAACCACATGTCGGCTTCAATAAAACATAAAATATTTACAAACCGTCGGCTCAACCACAAATAATTTTGAATGCACATCAACCAAAGTTGGCCACAACATAGTGAAGACCCAAAATAACATCCTCGAACGCGAAAAAACCTTCAAACAATTTCTCCTTGAATATCCGCAACATGCTACATTCACTTAGTCGGCCTTCTTGCACTGTTAAATAAAAAATCAATCAACCGGATCTTCTAACTTATACACCAATTGATACGAGGCTCTAAGATTCAAGGATAACATAGATTATACATCGAAAAACCTTCCCTGAGATCCATAACTCAAAATGATAACAAAAAAATGCATGTGAATCAATATACATAATTCTGTTGAATGCTTTGTTTTGTCTTGACAGTTAATTACTTAGCTTCAATCTGACTTCTGGTATGAAAAAATACTGACATGTGGATCGAATCACTGACTAGGGTTTCCATCAATGACAACACCAGATGACATGTGCAGTATCTCTTTCCAACAAATGGTTTTCCTATGCCCAAGGATTCCCCTTATCCCAAACAAGTAATCAATTAATGATCTTTCAATCATCTTTATTGACAATAATAAAGATTGGTTCTAGAAAACTCTTTCCCATTTTAACAAACCTCACTAGTCTTCTTTGTTTAACTCCCAGAATTGGTAATATTTCCTACAATTATCTACAATGTAGCCACCTAGGAAATACTGGCAAGATGGGAGGTGATAGAGTGTGGAAGGAGCCTAGATCTTGCAATGAGTTCAAAAATGACCCCCTGATTTGGTAAATTTGTGTTGAAGGTGGTTTGGCTTCATTCTTGGAGAGCCTCATTGGGCATGATAAAAATTTATCAATATAGTTTTCAAGTGCTTGGAATAAAAGGTGAGTTAAAATAGGTGGCATATCTTTTGAGGTGAGTGAAGATGTTATTTCCCAAGTGATGAGTTTATCTAACAACAACCAAAAGCTTTTAAAAGACATAGAAAGGTGTTAGATACAAAGAGCATGAATATGTTATTCAAGAAGGGTGAAGTACCAATCAAGTTAAATGCGAGATATGATAGGGTGAAGCTACCTCAACCTTAGGATAAGGTATGTTTTTTTTTTTTATGAAATACATTAATCTAAAAGGGTGTTTCAAGTGTTATTTCTACCACCCTCCTCTACTTAATCATTTTAGGAAAAAGGAAACCATTAGTTTTCCCTTTTATTTGCTTTCTTCTTTGGAAGAGTCAGTGAAGTAAGCCCTAGACATGGTGGCCAAAAATTATGATAAGACACCTATCCCGCTCCACTAGGGGCTTATCCTTAGGCTCTATCACTTTCACCTAGCCCTCTGCCCCCCAAAGCCCATTAGGGTTTGTCTTGTTGAAGAACCCTTGCTTGAAAGCTTGCCTTTTGAGAGCCCTTTGAACTCTCCTTTTGAGAATTATACAATGCCTCCCTCTAAAGAGAAATCAAAAAATGTCTACCCAAAATTTAACCCCCAAGATTGAGTCCAAATCCCTAACCTGCAACCTAAGCCCTAAAAAAACCTCTGAACCTCCAATCAAAAAATTGTTGTTGTTAGTCTCTATGATATTAGAACAACCCTTGTAAAGGTTTCAGAAAAGGGGCTAGCATTGAAACTAGAAACCCATTCTAAAAGAAGAAGAAAAATCCCTTGGTCAAATTCTATGTTGATGAGGCTAATTTTGAAGATGAAAATGAGGAGGACAACACTAAGGTTACTAAAAAGGAAGAGAGCAAAAGGGAGTTGAATTTAATTGAGGAAGTTGATAGTCCTAACCTTAGTTTTTGGAGGTCTTATAGACTGATGGGCCTTACTATCCCCAACCTCACTATGGGCAAGATTTCTAGTGATTTGAATGAGGATAATAAGGAGGATGGCTACAATAGTAAGGAGAAGGATGAGGATGAAAATATGGAGACTAAATGACCTAGCCTATTCTCAGAACTTGATACTATGATGTTTGATTTGGAGGACTTGGACACCATCCCTATAGAGGAACCCAAAATGGATACTTGATCTAAGTGTATGAAAATGAATAAGAGTATTATTACTCTAATGGCTCAAGTGGATGGCCTAGAAAGAAAGCTAAGTGGTCTTTCGTACTTCATTTTAAAGGTCATCCACCATGCAGTGGCCACCATCAGTTTTGTGTTAAAGCATGAAATACAAGATCATGAAATTCTAAAGGTGCTAGCATGAGCTCTCATAGTTGGGACATCTTTAATTTCCTCAAGAAGGATTAGGAGAAGCTTCCTATGTAGTTTGGTGATCCTTCCTTTCTTTGTTTTTTATGTTTTAAAAAATCTTTATTTTACTTATGGTTAGTTGTTGGTTTGTTGTCTTTGGCTAGAGGCCTTTGATTATGTTTATTTTTTGCTGAAATGTTTTCCTTGTTGGGTCTTTTGTGTTTGGGTGACATAATTTTCATCACCATGTGAGTTGGATATTTTCTCCTTTCCCTTCATCTCATGGCATGAAGAGGTGATTTGTTATGAAAACAATATTCCTTTCTGTGAGGAGAGCTCCCTTTCCTCTACAAGTGTTTTTCCTTTTGGTGTTGACTTACTTTCAAAAGAGTATACTCCTACTATTGTATGTATGTTTGATGTATCACTAGAGGAGTATGGAATTTATGCTTTATGCTTACCCTATTATGGAAATTTTGATGGTGAAGTAAATCTTCACTATATGGGCAGTATATGTAGATTGATGCATGCAAAAAAGAAATTTAGTGTTGGCAGTTGGGTAATGAATGCATCTATGGTCTAAGGGAGATCAACTCCTTCAAAAGTCTTGTCTTTGATAGAGGAAAGTTATTATAACTAGCATTTTTTTTCATTCATGTACATATTAGTTTAGTTTTTTATGCTTATTAAGTACTTTTCTACACACTTTGCATTGTCCTTGAGGGAATGAATGATATAGTTTGTTTCTTTCCTCTAAGTATATCATGCACATTGTTGTGTTTTATTTTTGTTGTATTGAGGAAATCCTTGTTGTTGATGTCCCTTGAATCTATTTCCTAATGGATTATTAAGGCTTCTAGGTTCCCATGTTTAGTAGGAAAACATCCCATAGAAGTTGTCTAAATGTTGACACTTTTTGCCACTCTTATTTTCCCATTATTAATAACTTATCTAAGAGATCTTTGTGGGTATTTGGGTCAGTTGCACTTCTAGGTTTTGTTCTCTCCTTTCTTTTCCATTGCTCAAGTACCATAATTCAAATCCATGAATTTGACTAAGTGTTAGAACTTCTAATCTTTCCATATTATAAAGAAGCCAAATGGGTTCCCATATTCCAAAACTTGAAGAAATACTAAGAAAAAATGACCAGGTTATGCTCTTGCAGGTTTTATCCTTCCAACCAGATAAGTTTATTTTAGACCATTTCTCTTACATTGGTTCAATTCAAATGGTTTTTTCCTCAAGGTAAAGAGAATTCCAAAAATTTACTATTTATTTGTAGGAAGTTGGAGGCCAACTTCCCACATCCAATTGAAGCCAACTTTTCCATATGGTCCGATGGAGATCATTTTTTTGTATTTGGTTGAATTAGGTGACCAAGTGGTTTGCAGGTTTTTCCATCAGAACTGGACAACATTCAGATGCAAATTGCAGATGGAAGTTACACATCATGGGGATGAAGGCCAATTCTTTGCATTTGTCTTGATTGAGTGAAAAATGACATAACATAACTTTACAAAAAGATGGAGGTCATTTTCCCATAATGCTGATATGGGCCAAGTTTTCACAAGAAGGTGGTTTGCATGGATTTCCATATGAACTTCTTGGTTGGATGTGCAGATGCTAATGGTCTTCCCACAAGCCCAATAGCAATGGATTTTCCAAATTTGTGGGATTTTATTGTCTAATCCAATTTTACAATATTTTCCAAGTGAACCCAGCCAAATCTAAAGTTTTTGATGCCAATAGACTTTTTGCTTGGGCCAATAATCATCTATCTTTCACTTTTATGGGAATTTTATGCCCAAGTAGATTTATGAGTTTTTCTTGTTGAACTAGATAGCATTCAAGAGGTTCATTTTCTAATTGATTTTTCACATGGGTTCAATGGGGGTCAATTTTTTATATAGTGAAAGAAGCACCAAGGATCAAGCTTCAAAGTCTAATTCAGACCCAATGGATCTTATTGACCTGCACCTAGATGAAGGGTAGATTTTTGTAGCTTGTCTTGTTGCACCTTCTAAGCCTGCAAAAGTGTCGAATTGATCAGAGATTCACCATTAACACTACAACAACTATTCCAACTACCAAATTTTGATCTAATTTTGTTGTGAATCAATTTTTCGCTTGAATTTTTATGGAAGAGGTGACACCCATGCTTATTTATTGCTACAATTTTTTCTTCAAACTTTCCCATTCCTATAATGTGATTTCTTGTTGAGTTTTATGGATTTATCTACAATTCATCAATGCTTACCTTAACACATCTACATGTCTTTGGACAACTTGGTGGCTAGGTTTTTCTTGGGCCTACCATGTCTCTTTATTTCTAGGGCTTCCTCTTTCTAAATAAAAGGAAATTTTTTGACTTATTGTAGAGTTTCTTCTTCTATTTTCTCCATGAAAGCTCTACATCTCTGTAACTCTCCTTTTGTAAAATAAGCTTCATGCCTCTTTATCAATGAAAGCTACCATTTTTACCTCTTCTCGCTTTGGATGTGTTGTGTAAAATTATCTTACCTTCACAACTAAATGATTGTTTTTCTATTCTATTGTGGTTGTATGTTGTGTTAAATTTGTTTGCAGGTGATAATTGTGGGACAAATTTCCCCTCTTAGTGTTTTTCAAGCTCCAACCTTTATAAACTCCATTAGGGATTATGAAATAGTGGATTGTGTAAGTTGTTCAAGTAGTCCATTTGGTTCTTTGTGTTATAGTGGGTAGGAAGAAACTTATTTTAAGCTAGGTGCACCACCACCTCTTTCCTTTTTATGCATTCCATCTTACTCTTTTCCCTGGAGATCATTAGAATAGGATTAGTTATAGGTTTTTGTAGTGTTGGGTTGGTCCAACACTCTAGCATCTAGATTATAGAGGAATTCAACCTTATTTAGAGGTCTAATCTCAATCGAAAAGGTACCACACCTTGATATTAGTCCCATGTTTTGATGGAATACTAAACAACAATTTTAGTAGGGTACAATTCCAAGTGACAATAGGTGGATAAAGGGAAAAATATACTTCTTAGTTTTAAAAAGGAATAGGAGAACTAGGCTCTCAAATCTTGATGTATGGGATGCCCCAATCCTCTCGATTTGAAGAAATTTTCAAGTAAATTGAGGCACCAATACATGCTAAAGACATTACAATAACACAATACATCCTTCACATCATACAAAACCGAGAAAAGTATTTTTACATCCCACAAAAATCTATCTAATGTGTTGGAAAATTTTGTAAAGGTGAGAAGCTTTAACAAGTATGCAAAATATTAGGTGTCATGGAAAGTAATCCATATAACATTCTTGTTGAAAAGTACCCTCGAGGATAATAATAACTACACAAGGTGTCTTAAATCTATGGTAGTCTTGTTATTTCTTACAAAATAAACATTGCTTTCTCTCAAGAGATGAATCAATTTAGGCTTACATCTATCATATGTAAGGTTGAGTTCTTTGAAATTGAATTATCAAGCACAACCATAGTTTAGGAATTCCCATTTTGGTTAGGGAGTGTAAAGTCAAGCCACTTATTTCAATATAGGTGGAAAGGGTGTCTCTTAACCATTGATGGTAATGGAGAAAAGGAAAATAATAGAAATTAATTGACACTTAAGAAATACAATCCAAATTATAGAGTTGTGTCAAAAGATACATAAATACAAAATACTTGATAGATCATGTGTAAAGTAGGGTGCATGTTAGGCAATTAAGTCCAATAAATACAATAACTATCTACTCCAAGTCTCCAATTATTGCAACTGAGTCAAAAAGTAATCATATAATCATAAATCATTAATATATAACTTTTCTTGCACTTAATCATAAATGTTGAATATTTTAATAAATTGGATAAATTTATTTTTAATTATTGTGAACAATGTGAAGATTACAATAAGAGATGAGTTTCTTTAGCCAATAGAAATGCTCATATATTTTTTTGAAATGTTTTTAATTAATTACTTTGCATGTTTACATTGTAAAAAATAAACATTAGCTATAAATTAAAACAATTTATAACAATCAATTGATTAAAAAAATAATAGTTAGATAAATAATATTGATTATAATAATATCTACCTAAAAAATAGGTACTAATAACTAATTAAACAATTTTCATTACAATAATAACACCAAAGGTAGGTGTTAATAAGAAAAAAAGGTTTTGGGTCCACCTAATTAAAAATAAAATAAAAAACTAAAATCAAATGCTTAACTTGACCCATGGAACACTACTCAATATACATAGTCTAATAACAAGAAAAATAATATAAGTTGACCACTCAAATGAAAATCTTTCCTATGATAAAGGAGATGAGTATAAAATTTTCTATCACATATTGTATTATTACATTTTATTTATCTTAATTGAATACATTAGATTTATTTTAATTGAATACATTAGATTTATTTTATTTTTTAAACATGTCAAATTTTACTAGCCCAAATGAATATATTAAGTATATGTTATTTTTTATCTTTTATATGAATACTTAAGTTAATTGTTATTTTCTTTCATTTTGATGAATCAGATGAGTCATTGATATAAAATTTATTTTTTATTAAATAAAAGGGGCAAACATGGGTCCCTTCCCTTACAAAGCCCAAAGATAGAGTCACTACATAACAAGAAATGAGTTCAAAACATAAAAATTCTATAAAAAGTACTAGACAAGAAACAAAGACTAACATCAAAGAGAAAACACATAAAAATGTATAAAGGAACCACCAATTAGTTTATTAAAAACCCAACCAAGTCTTGCGGGCTAGACCCGACATTCCTCTCTTCAAATATCAGGTGCAACTTAGCATTTAGTAAATTAGACTCTTCACAAGAATTGACCACTATAGCTTTACCTTTTTGAGTTGGCTCTATTATCCTTCTATAGAATATTGAAGCTTTTGGAAGTGAAATTGAGGCTTTCCTTGCTTAGAATGATCACATTACTAACCGAGTCATCTAGCTCCTCGAGTTTCCTTTTCATTTTCAACATGCTTTGTTGAAGCACATTTGTAGAGTCCTTTCTAATGCCTAATAAACTTGGTGGAAATGACTCAATTTAGGGGAAACCTAGCTAAACAATCCACTTGACATTGAGAATACTTTCATTAGATTATCGATCGGGGTTAGTAGGCTTGTGATGGTGTTGGAACTATATGTGCTTTAAAAGACCCGACTACCTAAATTATCCTAGTGAAGGTATTATGCTTGCTGGAAAATCATAAAAATGCATAGCAGTGAAAGAAGTAAAGTTGGTGCTTTAGCTACGGGTACCTACAACATAGTCTATGACTGAACTACTGTTAATAGGTAAAATGTTGAAATTAACTAGAAACTATGAATTGAACCTATTCTAAACTCTGGAGTACTATAAGTTAGATGAATGCAATTATAAACATGAACAATAATTATGGATAACTTGATATGAGAATCTATCTTAATTTATCGTGCAATTATGAAGTAACTGCTAATAGAAATAAAAACTATAAATGTAGTGAAGGGCAATACCTGAGTAGCCCTTGCTCAAGTGGTTGTCTCCACTAAACTAAATCAAATATAAATTCCTCATATTCAACTCAACCATATTAACTCAAGATCATTCATGACACATGTAAGAATATCACATGAAATCTTGCTCAAATATTGTTTTCAAAAAAACCATATTTGAACAATCAACATGTTTGTGTAATAACAACTAAAACTGAAAAAGTGTTTGATAACCAAATCCACAACTGAAATATTAATCATCTCTCTATCTAAAGACTCAACCATTGGCTATATACATGCATGAGAGAGTTTATTCAAAACAAAACTCGAAACTAAAATCATTAATCACAACTCTCCTAGATATCAAAGCAAAATTAAGATTTAGCTATCCTAACTGCAACTAAAAAGAAATAAGAATCCAAATAGGATTAGAACTCTCCAATAACAAAACTAAAATGTGGAACATAAGATCAATTATGCTAGAATCCTAATAATAACAAGGTTCTCCTTCTTCAATGCCTTTATTGTTGTCATAATGATCCATGATTGTCTTCATCAGGTGTCTCCATGTTGTAGTTATTGTGTTTAGTGTATTTAGGAACATCCCCTAGTTTGTTTTCCAAGAACTCCTTCGACTACGCGTTGCATTTAGTAGTTGTTGCGGGATACAGTGTCTTCTCAGGCTGCAAGGGGTTAGTTCATAAAACACATACACAATACTAACTACCATGATTAAACACATATCAATTATAATTCATACATATTCACATAAAAATCAAGCAACACCATCATATCATAACTATATTTCCATATACTTTAACCAAGTTCAAGGTCTACATAATAGACATAAAAGATGGTATACTATAGGAATAATTGTCTTAGTAACGTCTTATAAGAAGCATAAAGATAAAAAAAAAAAACCATCTAATAAATGAGCTCATCACTCCCCCCAACTACCCTTTTGCTTGCCCTCAAGCAAATGAACTAGGGGGACATATTATAGTGCAGTGTAATATCTCTAAGGTCCATGACAGTATTTACTCCCTTGATCTACTTCAAGTAGAATCCCCTATAACATGAAAGCCTCTTCATCCTACTAAGTTCAATCTACTCACATTCTTCCATCTTATCCCCTATCTAATGTGGTACTGGATAAAGAAGGATAGGTGGTTGAAATGTTAATGGTAGCCATTTAAGTGCAAGGTTACCAACAATATCCATATACTTATGCAATCTTTCAAGCATAGCCATGAAGTTGTATACTGAATGTGGCTCTTTCCTTTGTAGTTTCGAAGTCAAGTTGTACCATCTCTACTGCACATATTTATAACTATGATGAACCAATCCAACTACCAGTGTCTACATCCTGTTATAGTCTTGCATCCTCAATCTCATGATCTTTCCTCCTAGTCCTTTGTACTTCAAAAGTTGTAACCATTCATTTATGATGGCATCAGGGTCATTTGATTCCTTCCTTACTAGGAGAGCAATAGATTTCTCTCTTGACTCATATTCCTCCATAAGTTCACCCCTGAAACCTTCATTCCTAAGGTAGGATGCTAGTGCTCTGACCTATAAATCCCCCACAAACATCAAGGGGTTCCACTTTGTATCCTTAGGCACTACATAATTGTGGAGATAGTACTCACAAAGTTGATCTTGTTCATATGGTGTGGAGTCAGCAAAAACATTAAGAAAATCATATTTTCTACTCATTCCAACTGATTGATTACTTATGAGCCTGCTAAACTAAAAACTTAGAAACTTCTCTTGCAAAAACAATGGATAAGTTCTTGTTGGGGGTTTGCATCTAATAATTTGAGCAACCTTGTCTGCTACTTCCTCCACTTTGACTACTAACTTGTATAGCTCAATGTCTATCCCTTCCAGTTGTTGGGATATGGTGTTGTACACCATTGCATAAATTTATTTATTATAATATTGTAATTAAATAATTATTTAGTTGTGATGCACCTTGGTGGTGTGGTTAATCACACTAGGTAATTATTTGGGGACCCACTTGATGTTGTATTGTAACATTGTATTATTATTATTTGTGTGGGAGACATGATAATAATTTAATATTAGGGAAATATTAAATAAAGTGATGTCTTAGTACCCAATATTAAATAAGAGGTTAGTGGTTTTGTATTCATATGGTTTTGTGGTACGTGGTTTTACCTTACCACTAGTATTTTGTGTGAGCTTGTGTCTATAAAATAAAACACATGTGTAGTGATTTAGGATGGCTAAGTAGGTTGGCTATCATTATTGAGTCTTCTTGTGGAGTGAATTTGTGAAGCATGGCATGGGATGTGTGGATTCATGCTTGGACACATGGGAATGCATTGGAGGGCTTGATGCTTCAGAGCTATTCATTGTAACTCTTGTATTACTTTATTACTGATTAATATAATGGAGTATGGATGCTTTTGGAGGCTGGTTTTTTCCCTTATGAGGGTTTTCCCAGGGTACATCTTGTGTTATCTTGTGGATTTTCTATTTGATCTATGCATTTTGGCAACTTGTATGCATGTTTATCTCTCATAGGTTATGTAGGAAATGGATTTTTTTTTTTTTAAAGGGGGGATAAAAACTTTATTGAAATCAAGATCACACTACAAAGAAATCGAGGATCTAGTAGGAGCCCAAGAAAAGAAGCACTTGAACACTCAACCCAAACAAAACCACAACCCTCACAGCCACAATCACCTCAATCATCCAAATCATCAGAAAGGACCCTCTCTAATTCATGATGATAATCAGGGGATAACTGCCCCCAGCCCTCAATCTTCTAGTCATCATCCTTCTCTGACGCCCACTTAGCCAAACAATCAGCATCCCTATTCCATTCGCGTGGGATGTGGGTAAAAGTCACCACCTCTAGCATAGAGCACATCTGTAAAATATTACAAACAACTAGAGCAAGCTACCAATTAACATCAGTCAACTTTTGCTCATTCAACAAATTAACAGTAATCTGTGAGTCAGATTCACAGATAATCTTACACCAACCCAAAGCACAAGCACACTCAATAGCCTAGAGAATCGCCAATCCCTCCATAAATTTGTTAGAATGTTGCCCTTTATGGAAGGAGAAAAAGAAAATAACCAAACTAGAATGATATCTTCCAACTCCACCAATTCCAGCAAGCCTAGGATTACCCCTAGAGGAACCATATGTATTGATCTTCAAAGTATCCACTAGAGGAGGCAACCATCTACCAACCCTATGAACCTTCTTTTTATCCCACCTACCTCTTCTAACACAAGTAGAGCCTGAAGTCAAACCTTGTAAGCCCATTCTATTCAATATCTCATCATCACTTATTTCCAAAGGATACACTTCACATTTAGCTTCCATCGTCTCCTGGATCATACCAACAATTATGTGCCAAACCTGTTGAACCATCAACCTATCCTGATGAAAAATCATGTGATTCCTTTCCAGCCAAATTTTCCACAAAATGAAGGTAGGACCAATGCTCCAAACAATCTAGAGGAAAGAATCCTAGTGGGACCAATGTCCCACCAACCGTCCTCGTACCCTGGATCTGCAAGGACTGACAACCTTGTAAACCACATGGTGGTCGGCCCCCCTATCAATGGGGGTACTGCTGTTGGAAACCGTCGTCCGACAAGGTACGCCAAATCATGACGAGGAAAATAAAAACCGCCTTCAAAAAAAATTTAAATGAAAATTAAAATTTTAAAATCCGTCATTTTTTAATCCCCCCCATTTGGATTTCAAAAGAATTTAAATGCCTTTGATAATGGAGTTGGGTCTGCATGGAAAGGGGGGGAGAATTTTTATTTTTGAAAATTTTAATCAAATCAGAATTTATTTTGGAATCTGCCACCACCATCGGCGGACCGTTGGCCTACCGCTCGAGCACCACCACAAAGCCACCAGGGGGGTCAAATAGTGTTTTTTATAACAATTTTTTTCAAACACATGTAACTTTTTCCCACGATGTCGATTTTTTGCCTTCTTGTAGTCGTTGGAAAGCTGGTTCTGAGAACTATATAGTGGTATAGGTTTTGTTTCCCGATTTTTCCATTTTGACATGTTTTTGGATCCTAGAAGTTAGATGTTCTCATTTGCATGGTTTTGGTCATAACTTTTGCATACGAAATCAGATTTCCAATTTCGAAGAGGCATTGGAGAGAATTTGTAGTGTAATACACAATGGTTCAGATTTTTTATTAGTTTGAGGAATAGGTTGAGCTTGTTAATTATTTGTTCACTTGTAGGTGCTTGAGATTTGAGATTTGATTGTGTGAGCATCCAGATGGGTCAAGAGGCGAAAACTTGAGAGAGTACATGTTTTTATATATTATTTATGATGCTATAGTTGATTATTAGATTAGTGCTTCTTGATATAATTTTATAGATGTTTATCAAATTCGGGACTTTGATGGTGATAGATACACAGGTTTTCTTCGGTTTTGAGGACATGGTTTGAGACTTGGAGTCTTGTATGGGTGATAGTTGAGTGAAGGTATAGTGATGGCTATGGTTATCGTGTCATAAGTATGTAGGTAAATTTGATGCATTAGCATGACATGATCATGTATGTGGTGTTTGGTGATAATATGGTTTGATGTTAGGAGATTGTACTTATCTTCTTGATGCTTATTTGGTTCCTTAACTATGATTAATCATTTGTGGACATTTTTGGCAATTCGGAACTGAGGTTCATTTGGTGTTTGAGTCATTTGGTCTACATGATTATCTTCTTTGATATCTCAGTTTGTAGGTTACAAATGTGATGACGAGTTTGCATGTTTTAGTGGTTGGATCTATGAGTTATGCAGGTGTGTGGGTTGGCCACTCATTCATTTGTAGTGGGATGACTTGGATGTGGATTGTCTATATCCACTAGGTTTGATTTATTATTGTTGTAGATTTCATTAGTTGGCCTTCCTGTGGTCATTTGTGCATTGGTATGTTGTTTTGGGATTGAGAGGATGGATGGTTAGAGTACTTGATTAGTCAGGTGATGGGACTTGTAGCATGTGTTTTGATCATGATGTCATGATAGCCTATTACATTCATTGGTTATACACTTTCAGTGGGATATTTTGACAGTGATGATTTGGTGGTGTTGGATTAGATTGATTTGTGATGTTTTGATGGTGATTGTATGTATCTTCTTGGCTTGGAGATATTGGTTTACTTGTATGTTACTGAAATTGCAATTGAGTGTGTGTAGACCTAGATGATCTTCATGGAGAGGATGGTGTAAGGAAATTTAGTGGAGCGCATGCAATGAAAAATCCAAACAGTAGTGCCTTCGGTAACTTTCATTTCAATCAGGTTGCCTCAAAGACACGTACAACTATGTCCAAATGCAAAAATAGACACAGTTATTTCCCACATTGATCCATCTGAGAGAAACACATGTAAATTCAATAGCATGCATTAACAGATTCTCTAACAGAACCAATACAGACATGAAAGATGAGATAAACAACAGTACACAAAGATTTACGTGGGGAAAATCCTTTCGGATAAAAAACCCCACACTCCAAAGATCGAGCCATTGTATTATTCAGCAACAAACGATTACAATACAATTTCAGGCTCTTAGCCTTTTCAGAGATTACATCTTGTTCATCTGGATACAACTGGTAGAAAACTATTCCTGAGAGATCAACCAAAGCAATCAGGATCATGAGAGATTCCAACAGCTTGACTCTGCCTCTCAATCCTCGGCTTCGACCTCATGGCTTCGGCCTTTCAGCCAGCCACTCGGTCCTTACTCTATAGTTCTCTCTCTTTGGCTCTCGGCTCTTCAGCTTTCTGGCTTATCAGCTTCCTTCTCTCTTCTTACATCCAGAACGTCCAATGCATACATATTTACATTCATTCTCAACAGTCAGAAAGCAAATCACCGACTCAGCATCATCATCGTAATGAAGATGTTTCCACTCTGGTGTAGATTTTTCCTTCCACACAGAAACGGTTGCAAACAGTTCACGTTCTGCCTTCTTAGGTTGGTCCACATCGCACCATGTCAGACAATCTTCACTCGGTCAACAGCAATCAACTTGTGTCGCATGTCGGTGAGACACAAGAAGTGTCTCCCCGATGCCACAAGACCCATTTACATGTTGTCGCCAAGAGTCATCTCCATCGGCAAGAGGTTCCACCGAGCTTACAAGTTACATCAACCTCAGCATGCACATCGGTGAGACTATCGCTATCGCCAAGAGATCACATCAAGTCTTCAAGTCATGTTGAAACCCATTATATTCCTATTGGCAAGACTATCGTCTTTCGCCAAGACGTCACAACGAGCTTCATGTTATACCGATCTCCAAACACTCACTAAGATTGATGCCAACATCCAAGAAGCATCGACCAGACCATCGCTAATCAGCGAGAGGTCATACCGAAGTCAAAGAGTCATATCGACAATAGGATTCCCATCGGCAAGACAAACACCCTTCGCCAAGACATCATCCCGCAAGTTCCAAGTCACCCCGAGTCTATCTTGTAGGCCAGATTTACCGCTTTCGCCAAGAATTCATACCGAAGCCTTTAAGTCATATCAATGTGTTCCAATATCAGTGAGAGAATCAACCTTCGGCAAGACTTCTTACCGAGGCTTCCATGTTATCCCGAAACAACTGTTCGCTAAGAGTCACACTGAAGACATCTGATAATCAGCAAGACATTTGTCTTTCACTGAGACTTCATACCGATCACCTTATGTTACACCGATGACCCCTAACACTATCGCTGAGACATCTCCCGGTCGCCAAGATATCATGCCAATAGGAACAAGTCATACCGATTTCTTCATCGGCCAGAAAAATCGAAGGTCATGTCGATATCGGTAAGACTTCCTATCATCACCGAGACTTCTCACCGAGACCCTTGAGTTACACCGATGACCACAGGTGTATATCTATCGGCAAGACTTCCCTTGTCAGTATGAGACATACCGACTGTCCAAGACTCTCCCTGACACCGCTTGTCACCCAAAGTCACATTGATATTCGATAGCCACCAACTGTCGGCCAGAGGTTTCCACTCGGTAGAAGGTTACAGCGAAGGCCACAAGTCACAGCGACATCACCAGTCGGCAAGATAGAAGCATTGTCTTGGCGACATGAGCAAAGCACAAGGTTACAACTTCCAGTTGGCTAGACAATAGGAATGTCACAGTGACTTTGCTTTTCCAGGGGTTACAGCCTATGAGATTGAGGCACATTTTCCAACAAATGGTAGTCATGATGCCATGTGTAGCTCATATCACGGTTCAGTGGGAGTTGTTGGTAGTGACGTGGATGCATCATTGGGTATGATTATCTTCATGTGATTGGGGATATGTTTTCTTGGTTTAGAGTGTTTGTTATGATGTCATGATATACTCTTAATTCTAGATTAGAGTTTGGCATATTACATGTTCTCTTGATACTAGGATGTATGTTATGGTGCATGTGATCTCTTAGGAGGAGATGGTTAGATCATGTTGTCATGATAGGTTCATGATTTTGCGGTTGGAGCTTTGACATTGATCATGGTAGTTCTCTTTGTATTGAGCATATTGATCATTTTATCAGTTACTTCATGATGGTGCTATGTTGCATTTGGAGTTTGGTAGGGATTGATTGGTTATAGATGCTCATGGATACTTAGAGATGTACAGGAAATGGTTGGAGTTCTCTTGTGATTGGATACTTTTTATGAGACAATTACTCTTTGGAGGTTTCGGCAGGAAGACCGGGGAGCTTTCACCTGGATATGGATGTGAGTTCATGATGGATCGATAGAGGATATTTTTCTTGGAGTGATTCAAGATGGCTTGTTTATCCTAGAGGAGCATTCTCATTCCCCACTCTTGGTCTACTTGGTAATATTATTATTTGAGAGGTATTTTCCCATTATATCTTTCAAATGTGTTATGTTTCGTGCTTTGATTTCTCATGGGATTGAGTTGATTCATGATGATTTATTATGGATACTCATTTGAGGATGGTTTAGCATGAGTTTATATGCTTTATCTTTCATAGATATGGATCTTGAGCTATGGATAGTTAGTTCTAGAGGATTCATTTTGAGGGATGTTATGGCATGATTATCTCCTTGTGCATTTGATTTTATGATATCATTCTTGATGAGGATCATTAGGAGATGGTTTATGGGATGATTTCTAGTTTTGGGGATGGTTAGTTTGAGTTTTATCTTCTTGATTTGAGAGGCTTACATCCATGTTTGGCATTTACATTGATTCATATGTTGTACTTGGTCTATGAGATTGAGTGTATGGGTGTTGTTGAGGATTTTCATTTGGGGTTGTTAGGAGATCATACTTGAAACAATAGTACACTTTTTGAGGAGTTGGTAGGACATTATGGTTTACAATTTTTCTCTTCTTCATGGTTTATTCTTGGATGTTCATTTGGGGAGGATGGTGGCAACATGTTGTGAGAGATTATGCAGCTATTTGGTTGTATGTGTGGATCATTGTTATTGTTCTTGGTACTTCATGCTTTGAATTACTTATGACACTTTGATATAGTGTTGATTGGTAGACTTGATATGCTTTGACATTACCTATGCAGTGGTAGTTCCTGGATATGTATGTTCTTCATTGATAGGTTTGATACAGGGAGCTTGTGGTTGCATTATACAGGTTGCATATGTTCTTGGCATAAGTTTATTGATGTATTGATACCTTAAAGGTATCGATGGTTGGATGTATTAGCATGTGTTGTGGATGATATTTATGATCGTGTGGGTTTTTATAGTTGACAGCAGCTTGGTTAGAGCCTTTGTTATCACTTGGATTTGATGCATGTACTCATGGTTTGGTGCATCTTCACCTTAGTATGTTCCTTTTCTTCCATAGGTGGCATGTTGGAGGATGAGAGGATTTTTTCTGCTTGGGATGGTGGTGATTTTGTTCTTATTGCGGGTATCTTGATGGAGCACGAGAGCATGTTACAAATTCATGCAGTTTCATGTATGGATATGATGATGTATTTCATGTATTGATCCCTTATGCAATGTATACAAGAAGTGGCGGAATGTTGGGATATGGTGTTGTACACCATTGAATAAATTGATTTATTATAATATTGTAATTAAATAATTATTTAGTTGTGATGCACCTTGGTGGTGTGGTTAATCACACTAGGTAATTATTTGGGTACCCACTTGATGTTGTATTGTAACATTGTATTAGTATTATTTGTGTGGGGGACATGTGATAATAATTTAATATTGGGGAAATATTAAATAAAGTGATGTCTTAGTACCCAATATTAAATAAGGGGTTAGTGGTTTTGTATTCACATGGTTTTGTGGTACGTGGTTTTACCTTACCACTAGGTGTATTTTGTGTTCAAGCTTGTGTCTATAAAAGCAAACACATGTGTAGTGGTTTAGGTTGGCTGAGTGGGTTGGCTGTCATTATTGAGTCTTCTTGTGGAGTGCATTTGTGAAGCATGGCATGGGATGTGTGAATTCGTGCTTGGACACATGGTAATGCATTAGAGGGCTTGATGCTTCAGAGGTATTCATTGTAACTCTTGTATTGGTTTATTGTTGATTAATATAATGGAGTATGAATACTTTTGGAGGTTGGGTTTTTCCCTTATGAGGGTTTTCCCAAGGTATATCTTATGTTACCCTATGGCTTGTCTATTTGATCTATGCATTTTGGCAACTTGTATGCATGTTTATCTCTCATGGGTTAAATCTAATAATTTCCTAACACTGGATTTTGGCATGCTTTGCAATTAGAGTTTCTTTTTCTTTCCTCCATTTTTTCCTTTTCTTGTGAAAATTCATTAACAACTTTCCACAACTGATACCCAAGAGATAGAGTGGTGTGATGAGTTGGAGTATTGATAGGAGGGGTTCTATTATTTTATGTTGCAATCTATGTATCCCTTGTTTTAACTATGGAAAGTTGTACCAACAGGTTTAGCTTTTCCCCATGCTAATATGGTTGTAATTTCTCCTCCATCTCTTGAATCTTCATCTCCTCTTTATCCCTTTGTTCATAAGTTTTCACTTGTTCTTCTAGCTGCTTAATTATTTCTAATGCTTCCTCCAATTCCTTTCTAACATCCCTTTCTTCTAAAAATATTTCTTCATCCCCTAAAGTCTAATCACAACCTACAGTGTATTCAAAATCCTCATTGTTAGGTTTGTCTGTGGTTCTCTTCTGGGTTTTATGAGCAACAAATATATCCTCTGAATCTAAGTCAGAGGTGGACACATACCATTTTATTTTGGCAAGAACTTGCACCTTCTCAGGAGCATTTTTCTTCATGTCAAAGTCAGTATCTACCATCATAATGTTTTCCTCTTTTGTTTCCTCACCCCTGAATCCTTCTTCTAGTTTTTCTATGCTTCCCCTCATAATACCTTTTTGTTTCAATTGGCCTGAATGCCTAGGTGTAGCAGATGTCTCTTTCTGTGATTCCTTTTTCTTCTACACCTTTGAAGGTGTAGAAGAGATACTTTCCTTTTTCTTTGTTTTAGGTGCCTTAGAGGTGGATGGGGTCTTCTTTTCTGTAGGTTTCCTAGATGTTGTAGGTGATTATTCTTGTACATTATGCTCCTTAGGTTCACCTTGGTTGTGGGTAGGTGAAGAAGCTGATGAACCAAGAGGGGTTTCTCTTATAGGCACAGCTGATGGTTCTAGGATTTTAGGAATTGCAGGTTGCTTTAGT
Source organism: Sequoia sempervirens (assembly GCA_007258455.2). Taxonomy (NCBI): domain Eukaryota; kingdom Viridiplantae; phylum Streptophyta; class Pinopsida; order Cupressales; family Cupressaceae; genus Sequoia; species Sequoia sempervirens. The sequence goes on along the minus strand of VDFB02058242.1, from coordinate 710,888,383 downwards.
ATATTGTTAATGTCCTGACATTTCACAAAGTCTTCCCAAGATACTTGTGGGTAATGAATTCTAAGACTCCTTTTTTTCAACAGGGCTATTAAACAATGATGGGAAAGAGTTGAATCATTTTGTTTCCTTTGGTATTCGGATCCCATCCTCTTTAACAAGTTGTAGAGTTAATTTGGAACATTAACAAGCCTATTATGATGAAGGTGGCTTAATAATTTGAAATTTATAGTGTAAAGAAGTGATAACCTACCATCACATTTGAGGTACCTAATGATGTATGAGGCACAAAAGCCCAAACCCATGAAAGTGAAAGTCTTTTAGTACCCTAGGATGATGAATCCAAGTTTTCTCTTTGCTCACAAAATTCTTCTCTTGCTACCACTGCATTTTCTGAAGCTGGAAATTCAGCTCCAGTCCTAGGCAAACCAGATACTTGTGCAATTGCCCCTTCTGAAGCATCTACTGATAATCCTTTTACAATGGATTCATCATGCTCCAATGTAGCTACAAATCTTGGTTATATCATAATTAAAGTATGTTAGATTTAGAAAATAATTCAGTCGTCCTACCCTTGTGAAAATGGGTAACACTAATGCATCTTCCAATATCTATTTATGTGCAATTGGCTCCCTTCTAACAATGTCACCTCCCATGGTGATGTATTTCACTTATTATAAAAAAAAAAACTCTTCAAGAACTCTAAAAATTAAACCCAAATTTTAATCTCAACAATCTACCAACCCAAGTTTTTGTTACTTTTGCATGCACCTTTCCTTCAACAATTTCAATCACTTTTCCCTTTTCTCCTCTATTCAACATCTATGAGATTTAAAGGTTCTAAATTAACTTGAATTTAGGTAATTTGTCAACTAGAATCAATAAGAAAAAGGTTATAAGTGCAAATCAGGGTATGGAAAAAAGGTTTGTATGTTGCTCTTTGGTTCTGTGTTTGGCTTTTTGGTGGTGCGGAAAACTAAATTTGGAAAATATAGTACCCTTCCCCCCAACTTAAATGCTTGAAGTGTCCTCACTTCAAGTTCAGAAAAAATAGGTGAAGGTAATAATTACAAAGTATGGAAATAGAAGTAATGAGTAAAATGTACATGTGAGACTTAATGTAAGTACATATTGACTCATATTAAAAAACCATGTTAATAATGGTTGTGTAGTATGCATACATGTTGAATATTATGAACTGAACTTCCACACGTGTGAAACTTATTTGAAGATTATTTGTTCAATGATGTTGATTTGACACGATGTAATTGCAATGAATGATTGGATGGATGAAGTTTGAAATTAATGATAAGCTGGTGTATGGTATGAAATGAGGCGAAATGTACAAATGAGAGAAGTTGATGTGATAATTTGAATTCTTGAAATTTGAAATATACATTGTGAAATGAAATGAGCAAGATGCATGTTCTAATATGATAGGTTTATTTGTTGCATGTGTGATGAAAATTTGAAGTTAAAAGTGATAATATGTAATTAATGTGGCACCAAATTTTGAAATTTTCTGAAAGAAATCATTGTGGGTTCCTTCGACAATAGGTCCCTGACTGAAATATAATAGCTTTAATACATGAAGCTACAAGTCCCTAGTGCAATATGGAGAATGTTGCAAAATAAATGTGTATCATTACAATTGTGATGTGTTTGCATGTGAGGTAGATTAGTAAATTAAGCTTGTGTGACCTCAAGGGGTGAGTTGTGTAGCTCAACCATTAAGTCACTTGAAGAACTTGGTACATATGCTACTGAGTCATCATTGTGTGTTTTTGAACTAGTATTTGGATCACTGATAGGACCATACTACTGAATGAGAGAAAGAATGAAATATTCCTTCTGTATTGGTTTTTTATAAAGTTTCAACCTAAGGCCATTGACCAACAATGAGAACCTTACTGCATCTATGGTCTCCAACTTTATTGCCCCATTAGGAAAAACTGGGCTTATCTCATATGGTCCCAACCATCTAGATTGGAGTGTTCCCTTAAAATATTTATATCTTGAATCATGCAATAATGCCCAGTCTTCTACATTGAATTCCTTTGTATTTATATACTGGTCATGCCATTTTGTCCCTTTTTTTTGTACTATCTCTGTATATTGCATTACTTCCATCCTGATTTCATCCATCCCATTTAAGTTATGAAATCTCTCCTTTTGTGTTGTTGTAAGGTCCATATCCAATTCCACTGTTGTTCTAAGTGTTTTATACTCAAATTCTATCGGGAAAACTATTTTTTGCCATATACTAGTTCATAGGGGGTGAAACCAGTTGTTGTTTTCCATGTAGTTTTGTATGTCCATATTGCCTTCGATAATCTAGAAACCTAATCTTTCCTGTGTAACTACACTATCTTTGTTAGAATGCTCTCAATTTCCTTGTTTGTAACCTCCACCTGGCCATTGGACTATGGATGATATGGTGTTGACTTTTTGTGCCTTATTTCATATTCTTCAACCAATTTTGTAATGAGCTCTTAAGTAAATTATGGGCCCTGATCAATGACTATTTCCCTAGGTACTCCATACCTAGTAACAAATTCTTCATACAAGAATTCAACAACTTTACCATCTCTGGCAAACTATAATGCCTTCACTTCCACCCACTTGGTTAAATAATCAGTGCAAACCATAATGTACTCCTTGTTGTTAGATGTAGGTGAAATTGGCCTAATGAAATCTACACCCCATTTTTCAAAGGGTGCTAATGTCAATTGTGGTTGTAGAGGCATTTCATCGGTTTTGGTTGGCTTACCAATTCTTTGGCATCTGTCACAGCTTCATGTGTACTTGATAAAATCCTTGTGTAAAGTTGGATAGTAGTAACCCATTGTGAGGATTTTGAATGTTGTCCTTTTGGCTACAAAATGACCCCCACAGGGTTCATCATGGAAAGCCTTCATTATATCAAAGATTTCATCTTCTCTTATACACCTTTCATGATATTGTATGGGCTTGTATAGAAGAGATAACCAGATTCCCAAGAATATTGAAAACACTTGTGCACTAGTTGTCTCTTTTCCCTTGGAGAAAAGTGTCTTGGTATCTGCCATGTCACTAAATAATTTGCAATGTCAGCATACCAGGGTGTATGTACATTAAGAGCAAACAAATGATCATCTAGAAATGAATCATCTACTACCCCTTCTACTGATTGTGTTGGAAACCTTGACAGAAAAAACTGCTACTACATTAGCCTTCCCAAGCTTGTCCACTATTGTGATATCAAATTCATGTAGAAGGAGAAGCCATCTAACTAGCCTACCCCTACCATAGGTTTTTTCATTAAGTACCTTATAGTTGTCTGATCTGTGTGGACAAAAACTGCATATCCAATGATGTAATGCCTAAATTTGTTGATGGAATACACTACTGCTAGTATTTCCTTCTTTGTAACAGTGCAATTTAGCTTTGCTCCTTGCAATTTTTTGCTAATGTAGTAAATAGCATATTCTTTAGTACCTTCTTTCTGACCCAAAACTGCTCCAATAGAAAAATATGAAGCATCAAAGTGTATATGAAAGGGTAATGTCCAATTTGGCCCCCTCAAAATAGGTGCTTTGGTTAAGGTTGTTTTAAGTTCTTGAAAATAATGTTGACACTCTAATGTCCAATAAAATTCTATATCTTTAGTCAATAGAACAAACAATGTTGTTGCAATCTTACTGAAGTCCTTAATGAACCTCCTATAATAGCCTGCATGGCCTAGGAAGCTTCTAACATCTCTTTGCCTATGTGGAATAGGTAATGTGGAAATAATCTCTTCTTATGTGGATCAACTTAAATCCCTTCACTGGATATGAAATATCCTAGAACAATTCCCTGAGTCATCATCATAAAGAAATTTTCATTACTTAGGGACAAGTTGTGTTCTTTACATCTTTTCAATACCTTTTCTAGATTGGTAAGGGCTTCTTCATAATTTTCCCCATATGTGGTAATGTCATCTATATATATCTCCATAGAGTCATGAGCATAATCAAAGAAGATGCTAAGCACTGCCCTCTGAAAAGTATCTGGAGCATTGCATATCCCAAAGGATAGGACATAATAGGCATAAGTAACCCAAGGGCATGTGAATGTTGTTTTATCCTAATCCTCCAAAGCAATCTTTATCTGATTGTAGCTACTAAAACCATCTAGGAATCAAAAGTACTTCTTCCCTACTAAAAATTCAAGTACTTGATCAATGAAGGGCAATGGGAAGTGGTCTTTCCTAGTAGCTGCATTCAACTCCCTATAATCTACACCTATCCTCCATTTTCCACCCTTTATAGGGACAATAACTAAGGGTGATACCCATTCACTATTGGATATAGGATAGATGAAGCCTACATCAAGTAGTTTTTGAAGTTTAGCTTTAACTATTTCTCTCAAAGCAGGGTTCATCCTTTGTTGAGGTTTTCTAATGGGTCTAAAACCATCATTTATACAGATCCTCTACATACACAAGTCAATATTTGTTCCCTTCATTCCATAATAGTCCCATGAAAAGGTTACTGCATGTGCTTGTAGCACTATATTTAGAGAATTTTATTGCTCATCAATTAATGCATTGTTTATGTTCAGTGGTTTTCCTAGCAGAATTTCTATTGTTTTGGATGAGGCTTAGACAGATGATAGATCAAGTCCAGGAATATTGGGTATACACTGCTATGGAAATAAGGAATGGAAAATCTGAGATATTTCCTCTGATGAATTAGCAGGTATAATGTTTTGTAAAGGATCTTGTAGGCATGAAAGACAATCATGTTGATGTGGGTTCCTACCACAGTCATTCTATATTATGTGAGCAATCATATCATCTTCATCCTAATCATCCAACAAAGGGATGCATTATGTTTTCATTAAATTCTGTAGAGAATATTGGTCATCCTCATCCAAGGTGGGCCATATGGTTTTCTCAAGATCAACGTAAGGTTGGGCTGGAGGATAAAGGACCAATTTTATGGTCACAGTCCCATTAGATAATATCATATTTCCAGACCTACAGTCTATGAATGCATCAACTATAGCTAACCATGGTCTGCCTAGAATGAGTGGATATCCTACAAGGTTGATCTTTGGCTGTAAAACTATGAAATCGACAGGATATTCCCAAGAATCTAATGCTATATCTAAATCCTCAATGATTCTCTCATGCTTGACTGTTGACCTATCTGCCAACTATAAAATAGTAGGTGTAGGTCTAAGGTTGGCTAACTGAAGGAGTTGCATTGTTTTCTTAGTCATGACATTGATTGTTACCCCTAGGTCAATCAAAGTGTTCTTGATAAGGGTCTGATTAATCTTAACATCCACTATTGGACTACCAGGATCTATGTATTTAGGGATAGTTATGTTCCCTAGCATAATATTAGCAAGGTTTGCTAGGACATGAATTGTCTAAGGATCCTTCCTTTTTTCTTCTTGGTTTCTTAAGACATAGGTCCCTCACAGTCTTGGTATAATTGGGATTTCATTGATAGCTTGGATGAGAGGAATCTTGATATTTACATCCTTTAGTTGATCCAATAGGTATGTCTCAACTTAACTTTGATGTCTTGGTATGGCTAAGCGTTTAGGAAATGGAGGCTCTAGACTTGAGATAATCTAGTTTACCTGATTTGACTTAGGTGTCGGGGTTGGATTGTCTAGAGCTTCAACTATAGGTTCCTCATCTTCCATTTCAGTAATTTATGGGGATGAAGGATCGACTAGTAATTTTCCTGACCTAAGGTGGACATCACTCACCTCTACCCCATAGGTGGGGTATTGCATAGCCTCATTAGTATAAGCTTGTTGGATAGGCTTGTTGTTAGGGTTTGGCAGGTAATCGTGGTGCTCTTGGTGGTTGAGATGTTGGATTGGATGGATTAGGCATAATGGCTTGTTGTTGAAGTTGAGGAAGCAAAGGCTGCTAGTAATTCATGTTTTGTTGCTGCCACTGCTGGCCTTTTTTCCATTGTGGTTGCCATTGGTTTTGTTGTGCTATCCATTGAGGATTATAACTGGAAACTTGGAAATTTTGTTGTGACCAAGAATTTGGTTGCTTTTGGTTCCAAGTTTGTTGAGGTTGTTGCCATTATTGATGGTTTTGCTGCTAATTTTGGTTATTTGGCCAGGGTTGGGAATTCCAAGCAATTTTTTTTATTTCTAGTTGGAAAAGATGAATTTAAATTCAGAGGGTCTTGTGGCATACCTTGTCTTTGTTTCTATGGTCTTCTTTGAGCTATGTAAAATAGCTATCCATCCTCTACTTCAAGTGGTTGGAAATCAAATTTCTCTGTTTTGTCTTCTTTAATGCTAGCCACCCTCTTGCATTTACAATTTTGTTTCCTTTGGCTACAGCTAGGGAAGTATTTAGTGAGCATTGCTTCAACCTCCTCTTGCTTCTTCTTTATATGGAGAATTTCCAACTGAGTTGCTAGGTGACTAATAATGTCCTCCTTCATGTTGGACAGCAAATTACTTATCTCTATCTTTGAAACCCCAATAGATGATTCACTAATGGTGGATGTCCTTTCTCCTCTTGGCTTCTTAGTGAAGGTCCTAGAGTAATTTTTGTAGACCCTACAAATTTCTTCAAATGGTAGTTGAGAAACATCCCCTTGCCCAATAAGATTAAGAACATCCATGCAGTCCTCATTAACTCCCCTAAAAAATACTAATTTAAGGGATTCTTCAGATAGCTTGTTCTATGGGTTTTTCTTCAAAGAGAATTGGAATCTCTCCACATAGTCCTCTAATGCCTCGTCCTCCTTCTATGACATTCTGAAAATGTCATCTCTCCTCCTATCAATTCCTCTACAATAATCTTGGTATTTTTCCAAGAATAATATTTTCATGGTATCCCAATTTGGAATAACATCCTTTCCTTATCCCTTAAACCATCTTAGGGAAGCATCTTTTAGAGTGGCAGGGAAGAGCTTGAGCATATGAGCATCAAAGGTATAGTCATAGCTCCTACATAGGACATCAAACTCAAACATAAATGTGTTTGGATCTTTAGTCACTAAACCATAAAAACTCGTAATGCTGAAGAAGGGATATTCTTCAGCATAGTATCCCTTTCTTGGTTGGTGATTGGGAACTCAAAGGTCACATGTTCATGTGTATCATCCATTGCATCACCCATGGTTTAGTATGTCCCCTCTATGGGTGTAGTAGATATTGGTGAAAGGGAAGTTTCTTCTTCAGTAATACCTTCGCTTTGAGTACTGGAGTCACCACTATCTTCTCTAACTTGTTTTCTTGTAGAGGGGAGGAACCTTCCTAATGTGTCTCTTTGTCTCCACATACAATAGATAAAACTTTTTATAACAACAACCTTGCACAATGTTAGTAGAATGTTCTGGTATTTTAATAAGATTAAACCTAACAGTCCTAACATTGAAAAAAAAGTATAAACTATAAAATCTTGGAAAAATAAGTCTATGAAGATAGCACCATCCCTAAAAATAGCACCAAAAATGTAGAGTCCTTTCTAATTCCTAATAAACTTGGTGACAATCACTCAATTTAGGGGGAAACTTGGTTGAACAGTCTACTTGAAACTGAGAAGACTTTCATTAGATTATCGACCAGGGATAATAGGCTTGTGATTGGTGTTGGCATTGCATGTGCTTTCAAAGACCTAAGGCTACCTAAATCATCCTAGTGAAGGTATTATGTTTGCTGGAAAATCATAAAAACACATAATAGTGAAAGAAGTAAAGTTGGTGCTTTGGCTATGGGTATTACAACATAGTCTATGACTAAACTATTGTTAACAGGTAAGATGTTGAAACTAACTAGAAACTATGAACTGAACCTATTCTACACTTCGTAGTACTATAAGTTAGATGAATGCAATTATAAACATGAACAACAATTATGGATAACTTGATATGAGAATCTATCTTAATTTATCATGTAATTATGAAGTAACTACTAACAAAAATAAAAACTATAAATGTAGTGAAGGGAAGTACCTTAGTGGCCCTTGCTTAGGCGGCTATCTCCACTAAACTAAATCAAATCTAAATCCTCATATTCAACTCGAACAAATTAACTCAAGATCATTCATGAAACATTTCAGAATATCACACGAAATCTTGCTCAAAGATTGTATTCAAAAAAACCATATTTGAACAATCAACGTGTCTATGTAATAGTTGTTGACACTTTTGTTTTAGAGGAACTTTTATTGAGGTTATTGTTAAAATTCTAAAAGTGTATTAAAAAAAAAACATAAAATTTTGTAATGGAAAATCAAAAAAACGAAAGAAAAAGGGTTTTTAGGTTGTTTTCCTTTTACCCACGTAGCAAGGAGAGTTTGTTTAGGTTTTTTATCTCTATGACAATGGAAGGAAACATGGAGATGGTTGAGCGAAAAAGGGGGCATGTTGTAGCAACTTTCAGGAGTTCCAATAATGGCGTTGAAAGAGTCTCTCACTGTTCAGAAAATGAAGAATACATCTAACTTCTTTGTTTATGGCATGAGTAAAGGCACATTGTAAAAAAATATGCATGGTAGTTTCAAGTAGAAAGATAGTTTCCAAGGGTCATGCCAGGTCACAAATATGTGTTTAAAAGCTTTCAAGGTGCAGTTAAAGCGTAAGTTCATGCGATTTGTCACATTCAACATCTTGAACATCCAAGAGTTGGGCAGTTTCATGCATGGACATGTGTATAGGGGTGAACAAAGTATGTGTCAATGTTTTGGCCTCGGAGATCATCACCTTCCTCCAATATAGGAGAATGCGCAGGGTTGACAAAGTAAAAGATAGGTCTGCTTGTTTTCTTAACCTTTATCATTGTCATAATAAGATATTAGAGTGCATTTTTTGTAGCTTAGAGAGGGAGTTTCATAAGTTAGCTTTCAGGAATTGAGTTTCAAAGGAGTTTTGAAAAAGAAACAACAACTATTTCTCATGAAGGTAGATTAATATTTTTGCCCCAGATATTAACCAATGCATTGCTCTTGCTAATGCCATGAAAATTTCTCCAAGGAAAGTAGCTTGATCTAGATTTTACCCTTTCAACAACTATTTAAGGAATGGTTTATTTAAATGGGTTATTTTTGGAGAATGCACAGCAAGTGCATTACAAAATGCCTAAACCAAATATAGTTCCATGGAGGTCATTAATTTTCAAGAAATGCCTTATATAGACTTTATGAGGATGTTCAAAGACAATTTTTTCGAATGCATAATTTTGGAAAATCAAGGGGATCATTTCATATTTGCTTCTATGTCGAGTGCATTGCAAAGATTGGTGACCTAAGATGGGGGAAGTAGATTCATATCCCCATTGGTGGAATTAGTTTCTAGTTCTATCTTGTTGCATCAAATACACTAGTTTATATGTATGCACTAAATCTTTTTGGTTAAGCATGACAAAATAAAGATGAGGAGTGTAGAAAATCTACCTTCATAAAGATTCTCACAGTAGAAAGAAATATGATATTTTGTCTTGAAGTCCAATGAAGAGAAAACAGTCCAGAAGCACATCTCATTAGCAAAGTTCTAAAGTCTTCAAGGACAATCAAGTTTTGAGGGCAGAATTTGCATGAATAACAATGAAGGGCAGTCTTATGAAGGTAGAAAAATGATTCTAGACTCTAAGGTTTGAAGCCAACACATAGAAATATCATTGAATATATGGAAGACATGTAAGATAGTAGACATCATTGTATAATCATGGAGATGTTGGTGTATTATGAAGGCTACAAGTTTGCTACATAAGGTTACAAGTCTGCACAGTAGAGTAGTCTCAAGAGCACTCTCAAAGACAGTCCTAGACAATGATTATCCTTGTGGAGAGATGAGAGTACAAATGGATAAGTGCCCAAAGATTTTGGAGACTATGAAAGATTATCAAAAGGAAAAAAAGATACAAAAGGTAGTGTGATCAAAAAAAAAATTCTTGTAAAGACAGTCATGATAAATCCTTAGAGGACTATGACAGAGATCAATAGAAGGCATGACAGTAAGTGGTAGTCAAAGAGTGGTCATGCTCATGAAATACAGTCATTACTCCATGACTGACATCCAGTGTCAAGTTGTTACCTGATAAAGAGAAAAAGATATGTAATGGAAGCATTAGTAAATGAATGATAGAGAGAGCCATTGAAGACAAAATGATGAAGTGCTAGGGAAAAGTGAGGAAAACATGAAGTCCGTACACAGATATGATAGACACGGTCCATAAGGGACAGTTGGTAGAGGACAATTTGTAAATGTTACTTGACAAACTATGCATGACATTAACAAGACCAACTCATGAAATGATTATAGGCTCAACAAATATCAAATGGATTAGCCTCTATTCCCTTAGGTTATTTCTTCAGTCATCAAAACTCAAGGATAATGATGGAAAGATCATCAATAGCTGAGGCAAGTGCAAATTACAAGGTTAAAATAAATCATGAAACCATGACTGCAAGCTATTCTGAAGACATGGAACCCTTATTTGAAGGTTTTGAAGACATTCTTAACCAAAATTTATAAAGAACAGAGATCATCTTACATATGGATAGGTTTCAAAGGTCTTGAAGAGACGGGGTGATGCATTCAGTGCTACCATTGTGTTTCTAAGGGTGAAGGAGCTGATGCAATGTGGTCACGTGTTTTGCAAGGACAACCATTGAGTTAGTATGGACAAATTAAGTGTATCAAATGGGAAACCATGCCTTTCAGGTGTGCAATCATTGACAAGAGGCATCAAAAGTCACTATGAAAAGGGGCAGTCAAGGGTTATACAAAGGATTTCCAAACAAGATCATTCATCATTCAATTGTGTTGACAAGGTTCCATTATAAGGAAGCTCAAGATAATTAAGGACAAATCTCATAAGTCAATTATCAATCCTAGATCATAGTGAGGTTACATGAAGTGGACATGTACATTTCTATTCAAGTATTTTAAATATGAAGATGCATACACAGTCTCAATGGAAGTGATCATAGTCTTGACAATTTTTAAGGGACATGCATTGTTCTTTATGACTACCATATAGGATAGAGTTCAAGTAGTAAGTCATGGCATATCAAACTTGAGTGCAACAATGAACAAAGCATTGCAAGGATCATTAAGCAAGATGGAGTCTTTTAGGCCTAGAAAGGGGAGGATAGCAGACTTCGTTCCCAAAGGACTGTCAGTTTAAAGCTTAGAACCAGTCAAGATGACAATGAGAGATAGGAAATTGCATGAGTGGCACCAAGCAGGGTGACATGATGATGGGAAAAGTTCTTATACAATGGTCCAATGGATAAGTATGCTTCTAAGAGGCAGTTTGAGACTGTTGAGGGACCTTTTCAAGCACTTATGAAAGTTTTGAGTGCCCAAAACCCATTATATCCAACCCAAGGCAATTTGGATGACATTTGCAAGTTTTGAGGAGGTTGTTTGGGCACATCATCAAGCTAGAACTAGAAATAGGGGCGGTTAAAGACCTTTTCCATCCATTACCAAGCGTTTAGGAGCCAAATGAGAAATCTTATTCATAGATGAGTCAAAGAGGAGGACTTTTCTTCATAAAGACACCTTTTTGGAGCACTTTTGGAGGCTCAAAAATAGCACCAACTCAGGTGGACTCCCAAGAATATTTGACCAAGCAAACTCATGTAACACTTTTTTTTCTTCTCAAGCACGTGTCCTTTGTTGTAGGAAGTTGTTGCACAACTATAAGGCTCATCTTTTAGGCCTTTTTTCGGTTAGTTCTTATTGTTTACCAGCTGCATATTGTAACTTTATGAGTTCTTTCAAGCATGAATAGTATTGCAACTCATTTTCAGACTTGTACAAGTTGTAAAAAACACCTTTTATCAATAAAATTTAGTTGATTTTACCTTCTCAAAGCTTGGTTCATTGTGTGAAAAGTGAAGATTGAGGAATGTACTTGTGAAATCTTATGTGCTTCCTCTTATGTACGTCTCTTTAGCACCTTTAGGCAAGATAGATCATATCTTCTATGTAGATCATATGATTGTGTCAAGGATAGAAGCAACAACAAGTTGTGAAATCTTCTTTCCTTCTTGAGTTGTGAGTGTCCCACCTTTCTATGAAAGACTTATGCATATGTATGATGAAATTTTGAGTTGTGTTATGCTAGAGTTGAATCATTGAGCAATTGTGTGTGTCAAACAACAACTTACAGGTCTAAGAAAATAATTTGGTGCATCACCTAGTTAGCTGTAGTTAATCATTTTCAGGCATTTTAAAGTTATTTCTAGTCTTCTTCTTCCCCTTTTCCTTCAAAATAAGTAGGATTGATCAAGTTCTAGATGATCAAACAAGAGGAACCAACCTTCTCTAGAGGTTCATTCCAAGTTTTAGGCAACCCATAAGCCTAGGAATGCTCCCATGTATCAACATGTAGTTGAGTTGATGGCTTAGCTTTGGGTGCATACTTTGTTGATAATAATAATAACTGAAAATTGAAAAGTGTTTGATACCAAATCCACAACTAAAATATTAATCAACTCTTTATCTAAAGACTCAACAATCGGCTATATACATGCATGAGGGAGTTTATTCAGAACACAACTCTAAACTAAAATCATTAATCACAACTCTCCTAGATATCAGAGCATAATTAAGATTTAGCTATCCTAACCACAACTAAAAAGATATAAGAATCCAAACAGGATTAGAACTCTACAATAACATAACTAAAACGAGGAGCATAAGATCAATTATGCCAAAATCCTAATAATAACAAGGTTCTCCTTCTTCAATGCCTTTATTATTGTCATAATGATACACAATTGTCTTCATCAGGTGTCTCCATGTTGTAGTTATTGGCTTAGTGTATTTAGGAACATCCCCTATTTTGTTGTCCAGGAACTCCTTCGACTACGTGTTGCATTTAGTAGTTGTTGCGGGCTACAATGTATTCTCTAGTTATGAGGGGTTAGTTCATAAAACACATACACAATACTAACTACCATGATTAAACACATATCAATTATAATTCATACATATTCACATACAAATCAAGCAACACCATCATATCATAACTACATTTCCATATACTTTAACCAAGTTCAAGGTCTGCATAATAGACATAAAATATGGTATACTATAGGAATAATTATCTTAGGAATGTCTTATAAGCAGCATACAGATAAAAAAAACTATCTAATAAATTGGCTCATCAACATTCATTTTATTTTTGTTTATATCTCTAGCAAATACTAAAAGGAGAACCATAATTTTTATTCACCTCATTAACCTCCCCTATCTTATTAGGCTAATCTTTTTTGGTAGGGGTTTCATTCTTTTTATCGATCCTATTAATCCTTCTTCTAGGGTTTATCCTCTTTTTTAATTTTTAATTAGTTGTCTCCTCAATGATTGTTTACCACCATCTTTGGATAGGGTTTCCATATTCAAGATCCACAACACTAGGGGAATTTATCAACATTTTGGTACTCATAATTTTTTTAAATGATTCCAAGCTAGAGTTATCCAAGCGTTGTCCCTCATGAAAATCACTATCATCCGAGACAAAGTTAACAATATCCATTTCTTTAGAATTTTATTTTTTAGTCCCCAAGTTCATAGAGGCTATCATCTTATCTATTGGACTCAAGCACATTCACTTCATCTAACTTAGGTTGAGCCTTCAAATTATGTTTAAGAATTGAGATTCTAACAAATCTTCTTTTCCCTTTTGGGATAGAATGAACAACTTCCTTCCCTTTCACATTTTTTTATCTCTTTTCTTGACCTTCTAAGGAAAGGGTTTTCTACTAGCCATTGAGATTTGGGGAGCCTTATCCTCCATGACCAACAAATTTGACTTCCATGCAACCATAGATTGAATTTTATGTAAGATGTGGGTGATTCCTTAGTGGATTTTTAAATTTAGAGATGGGATATTAAACACATGCGAAGGTCTATCTGCCATACAAATAGAATTCACAAGGCAATGGTGGTATAAGTAGAAAATGAGACCATGGTATAGGGGGGCCATATATTTGTTACATAGGACCTACTTTATGGAGCTCTCTTGTCACAACCTTTTTCATGTGCCACAACATAAACTACTTTTATATTTTTTAACCCTATTGAATATGTGCAAATGTAAATAGCATATTTGATATGTGCTTAAAATGTCTAATTATTTTTGGTTTATAACTAAGTTAATACTATGTATAAAGATAGATTATATTTGAATGTTATAATACTGAGAGATATTAATTTCATTAGAAGTTAAATCAAATTATAGATTTGATAAAGACTAACTATCATTGTTTGCTTAGTGAGTATGATAGGATCAAAATCAACACTCATCGAGAGAGAGAGAGAGAGTATATCATTGGGAAGAATTCTCTATCCATTTGAGGGTGACATGTATGAAAACATTTCACACGCAAACACTTAGATTCATAGAGTTAGAATTGCATTATATACAAATATGTTGATCTACTAATACCCACCAAATATTCATATAGTTTATTTGTTATATTTGGAAAGTTCAATTTAAGTTGACAATAACATTTAATTGTTGTTAGTAGGCCTCCATGATACATAGACAACCATCATATCTCAAGAGCATAATAATGTAAAAATGTTCCCCCTCCATTTTATCCATAAGTATGATAAGTGATAAATGAAAGAGAAATTTGAGAATAAGCCTATAAATTACAAAAGTTACTAGAATCTAACTATCTAGGAAACTTCTAAAAGGATCCCCATGATCCCTAGCCTTTGCTATTGAGTAGGATGAGAGAAATAATGTAAGATAGATATTATTATTGCTATTATTCATGGATTCACTATCAACCAAATATTATAATCAAGGTTTATCATAAGCCTCCTAAGTTTCAACACCAACATATAAGAATATAGACAAGTATGTTTTATTAATGAATAATAACAATCAAACCAACTTCAAGCTTCCATCTATAACCTAATTTTCTATCCTAAAATTAGTTCACTTTATCTCAAAAACTATTAATTTTGGTTGTGGTCTCATTGGCTCCTCCAAGGACCTTAAATATTCAAAATTTACCCCTTTGTTTTGGCTATGGATTTCAACCCTTTTTATTTTTTTAGGAAAATAGGATATCTTGGTTGGGATATTCTTACCTACTATTTGGAATTGATAAGGACCATGAATCAATTAAATAAGGATTTTGTGTTGAACTCACTATCAGGAGATTGTTTATACTTGGTGTGTGGCACTTTTTTCCCTTTTTTTTTCCTAGCACATGGTTATCGATTGTCACACTTACATTATATTCTTTGTATCAAGGTTAGGAAGAGATAATGATTTTTTTTTGGATGGTTTGGAGTTTTCTCTTCTATTTTTTCAACCTAGCTTCTACATGTAGTTTTCAAATATGAAAATTTCTTTTTTTATCTTTCCTCTTAAAACTACTTATTATCATTGTTGGAAAGGTTTAAACATATGAATATAATGGGTTGCATACTTTTAAGCCTCTTCACCAGACCCATATTGTCTATATTCCATAACCATTGCATATCATTTGGTGAACACACTTTATTCAAAATCTTAAAAGAATTGGGACATTTAATTTTTCTTACCATAGTGTCTAAATATGACACTTTGAATAGTCATCATTTCTCTATTTGAATCCCAAAAGAGAAAAAAAAATAAAAATATAAGAGTTTATAATACTGATAAATTAGGAGTTTATATCTAGGTTAAATTTGATTGCAAATCAAGGAGCTCAAATAATCAAACCATTTAATTTGTAAAATATTTTTTTAGATCTTAAAGATCATTCCCGTTATCACATACAAGAAATAATTGAGTCATTTTATGATATTCTATACAAATATATGTACATATGAAACATTTATGTAAGCACTACATATGCCTAGGTATTTGTACACACTCCACATATATATGCATACATTTTTGCATATATCAATGTAAATGTAAATATCTATACACTTGTATATGTGGGTATCTATACATACACTCATAGTGTGCACATGCTAATATAGGCATATAGCAATATACACATAAAAAAATCACTAACTATCCATATAAGTGTGGTAATTTATAATTATTAAGTTGTGATAATTTGGAGAAACTTTTATTTTGCTTGATTTTAGGAACTTTCAAGCAAAGTTACATATATCCTTCTTATTTTGACCTTGGTAAGCCAAGGCTTCTTGAAAGTATGCTAGGAAATTTATAAGATCGAGTCTTGTAGTAGACCCAAAATTTGATAAAGCCAAATTTTATAAGTATCTTGTTCACAATAAGCTATGCAAAAATTGTTAGAGTTTTGTGTTAATGGTCCTTTCTTATCCTACATCATTGAGCCATTTACATAAGTCAGATTTCAAGAATCAAAGAGTTGTTGAACCTAAAATTATTTTAAAAGATAAGTATAATAATTGTCATACAATATTTACCAATTCACATTCAACATCACACCTTCTAAGTGTGGTGCATTTTATTTTAACCAATTCATACTTAGTTTTAAGTTGCTAGTAATAATAGATACATAAATAAGTTTTCTTACTGAAATAAGGTGTCACAAAATAGATGCACATATATATAAAACAAATTTTTAAATATGTAGAAAACCATTTCAAGTTAGCATTCTAGTAAATATCTATGACATAAAAATTCTTAATTCACAAATCAATAATAAAACTAACTCTTATGGTTATTGGGTGTTAATGTGGTCATGACCAAATAAGCATGTTGGGGTGAACCTGTGTTAATTAGATACAAACCTTTGACAAAAACTGTATACTCAAACTATTGTATAGTTAACTATTTAGGTTCTCTCTCTACCACACCATGGTGTTAAAGGACATTGAATTTAGATACATGATTGCTTGCTAGGAATAAGGTAAGAATGAATTAATATCAATAACATCATGATATCACATATTTTAATACATGTTAGCCATGATTATCTAAACTCTTTGTGATGGGTTGAGCTTCTTTCGTGGAGTACTATGGGGAAGCTTATGCTTCATGGTAGGTAGGGTGGAAATCATTTTGATGATACTATCTCTTCTTAGGGTTTTCAAAGGAAGAATGTTTAGAAAGAAGATTCCATATTATAAAGATATTCTCACATTGTAAATATATGTATTATTTATTTAATTGTTACCAAAAATTATTGTCATAAAGGGCTAGGTTCTTGTTGAAATTGAATCATGAATCAATTGTAAATTGTATTGTCACAAATTGCCAACCCCGACAATTTTAGATTATGTTTGGCTCCCCCTTTGATGCATGGACCTAATGTTAATTATTTGTTTGCTTTAATGTCATTTTTGGAAAATCAAATTAAAATTGGAAATTAATATTAAATAATTAATTGAACGACATCAAATGCCCCAAAATAGGTCTAGTCTAGGGCATCTATGCCCCTAATCAGCCTATTTTGGCCCAAATTTAAATATTTTATTTTCAACACTTGTATATTTACAAATTCAAATTTATTTGTCGACTCTTCAGAATTAATTTTACAGGAAACAAAATAAATGCATATAAATATAAGTTCTTTTTAACTATTTGAACATATAGCAATCTAAGGCAATCAAGAGAAAAATTGATCATCCTAAAAGCAATCAAGGGAAAAATTAGTAGAATTGTTGCAACATTATTTCATTCAAGCATCATGTTAGCAACATCAAGTTTTCAAGTAAGATCATTCATGTTTTTATGTTCATGTGTTTTGTGAGTACTAACACTTATAGGACCTTACATCAATCCAATTTTCCTTGCATGATATGTGTATCTTGACTTCATTCCATCAAGGAGATCATATAAGAAGTGGTGAGTTGCAACACTTGTCAATTTATCACTTTTTTATCCATTATGGCTCTTCCTGACCTAGGGCACACACTTTTTACATCATCATAGCCATTGTGGAGGTGGAAACACAAAAATAGGGTTTAACTTAGGCAAGCCCCTATACGACACAACCCTTTCCCTCCTTTATTGTGTGCAGGTGGAAAATCTAAAGCAAAGTTGGAAGGAGACTCAAGACCTAATTGCATGATTCATCATTCAAGCATCTTCCTTCAAAAAATTAGGGCAAGTGGAATTATTTATCGATCGACAAAGTTTCAAAGTTGATTTTAGGAGGATAGAGCCTACAGACTATAACCTACTGAGACTTGTTCAGAATTCCTAAAAATCAAGATTTATGTAATTTGTTTGGGTATCATTTTTGTATTTTTATGTAATTTTATTTTTTATTATAGATGCATCATTAGCCTAATTCACTATCATTTCACACACTTTACACCTAAATGAAATCCAACCCCATTACCACAAACAAAATGACCAAAATCCCTAATCAACCATTTTGGCTCTTCCATTTAGGATAGTAACCAAGTGGTCTTTTATGGTCATTTATGTGTCCCTTAATGTGTAAATGGGTTAAAGGTGTGATTTAGACCCTAGATTCCCTTTTTTCGCAACACATAAATATTACTTATTGTTGAAAGAAAATTTTGTAATGGTTAATGAGCTATTGATTTCATGTGTACAGTTTACACTACAGGAATATCCATCATTAACAAATCAATTATATGAAGCATTATTAATGATGCATGATGAAGTTTATGAATTGTTTGAAGTTATATGTTTAAAATTTGTATTTATGAATAAATAGTAGTTTTGTATTTTAATAATGATTCTTTTTATTGTTGGAGATTATTTTTAATTGTATTATTACATGATTTATGTTATTGATTGATGAAGTATTATTAATATTTAATGAGGAAAGTAGGTGGTATGGAAATATTATGAGAAACTTATGACACATATGATTCAAGAGAGGAAAATGATAGGTGAAGAAACATTGAAATGTATCTTCTAGGGTAAATTATCTCATCAAATGGAAGGTACCTCACTCTAGATATTTGGGAGTTCCTCTCTCCTATCAACATTTAAGTACTTTATGAGTTGCTTGTCACCAACAAGGAAGACATTAATGCAATATTTATCTCTCATGTATTTCAATCATTTAATTTTATTACCTTTGATAGAGAGACCGATTACACGGCTAATGAGTTATGATTTTTTTATACAAATAAAAAGCATAAAGTTTTTCCAAAAACTAAGATTTATATTTTACTTTTGGTAATAGATTTATAAATTAATCCTTGTTGTAAATAAGGTAAATGATTATAACTCAAGTCATAATCAATAATTTGATCACTTAAAAAAGAAATTAATACTACAAAATAATTAGTAATTAAAAGATGTGAATGAACTAAAATGAAAGTTTTTAATGACATCAACATGACTAGGCAATATCGTAGTACAACAACTAGTTTTATCTTTATTTGGAAATTATAGTAGCAACATTTTATTTCACCTTAGGAATAAAAAGCTAATAACATTTTATTTCACCTTAGGAAACAAAATATAAAAAACTAATATAGAGGGCCTAAATTTTATGCATGTATGTCTATTACTCATTTTAGTTATAAAATACAATTAAATTTTTAAGAAGATTATATTAAGAAGATTTGAAAAAACTATCATATATATATATAACTTTTTTCAAAATAAAGTTGGATTTAATATTTAAAAGGTAATTTCAAATATATAATCATCATAAAAGAAAAAAAAAACTTGATAGACAAGATCAACCATCAAATTTAAGGTAATTCATGAATTCTCTTTACAAAATTTTAGTTTGCCAATATTTTGGGTGAACTAGTCCAATGCAAATAACTAGTAACTATCTAAAAAGCCAACCTACTTAGTTAAGATAGAAAAGTAAAATAATTGCATAAAAAAATACTTGTGTGAGAAGGGTAGTAATTTTTATCTTATATATATCACAACCAGATAGAAATAATTAAGCATATTTCCAAAAATAGGTCACTCATTTTAATAATCTTGTTTTGTCAATAGGACAAATGCAACCTAACCCATATAGTGCACCTCCATAATCAATGGTGGTCATAGAATGTAAAACTAAGCCATTTAACCCAAGACAAGTGGAAAGGGTGTCTCTTAACCATACACAACAATGGTGAAAGAGAAATAATAGGAATTACTTGATGCCTAAGAAATACAATCCAAATTCTAGAGCTGCATCAAATGATACACAAATATGGAATACTTGATTGTAATGTCCCCTTCCTTGGGGTGAGCATTGACGAAGATCCTTAGCCTATTTTATTCTTATAGACTAATTGAGATTTTTGGAGGGGAATAATTAGTTGGTTAAATCAAGTTATCTTCAATTATTATATTTTGCTTATTTGATTAATTATTTTATTAAAATGAATTATTTTGGGGTCCAAAAGTGAATTAAAAATTAAAATTTGCTTTATGGGAAATAAAGTAATATATCTTAAAACTTTGAAAAGATATAAAAGTGAATTGAAACCTAGGTAATTTCTCATCTTTTAGAAAAAATCATTTTTTATTTGTGAATTTTGGACAATTTGTTCTAGTTGAAACCCTAGGACACAAAACCCTAAGGGAAAATTAGTTTTGGAGAAGGATTTCTTCTTAGCCCGTGTTAAGTGAATTCAGCCAAAGTTCACTACTATATAGAAATGATTGACAATTTAAAAATTGTAATTGAAGATGTCAATTTTTAGGAAACTAGAGGGCTACTGAGGTATTTTTTATATAGTCTAATTGTAAAATTCAAAGAAAGAATATATAGAATTATTTTTAAAATATAGGGAAATTTGTGAGGTTTATAGTTCTTAAGACTAAATACTAAAGGAAGCAAGGATATTATTGTGGTATTGTTGAAGGGAGTTTGAGAAAACTGGTAGTCGAAAGTATTATTTCATGAATCACCAATTTTGATATGAGGTTGTGGAAAATTAGAAAAAAACAAATAAAAAGAAGTCAATGTATTTTAGAATGAGGTGAATTTGTTCTATAGGTCATGGGGTTCATACTTGAGACATCATTTAAAAAAAGGATTTCATAGGTGTAGAGGGGTGGAGATGGGAAATTTTGGGTCTACCATTGGAAAAAGGGTGGATTTTTTGAGGATGACACCACTCATTTTGATGTTGTACATGAAAGTGGAAACAACTCAACAATTTAGTTGAGTAACTAGTATTGACAATAATTTGAAGGAATGATCAATTCAATATTCCTCATGTTATGGCATAACATACATTTTGGGTAGTACTCTATTATAACTCTAGTTTCATATGAAGTGTTTGAAAAATTGTGTATTTCAACTAATTAAAAAGTGTAATGCAATTTATGATTAAAAAACATTGTTATACTATTTTTAATTATTTCTTAAATGTTCATATGTTTTAAAATCATCTACTCCTATTTTGAGTATTTCCATTACTTGAAATAACATTAGTAACTATTCATGTAAATTAAACTCATAAACATTGAATGGTTTCATACTCCCTCAACTATTTGACAAAATGCCTACAAGCAAAATAATTTTTTTTGCAAGTGTGTTAGAAATATATTGGTAAACATATTGTAGTGGTATTAAAGCCACAATTCTACCAATTTGTGGGGAAGTTGAATAAATTTATGTAAATAGATAATCCTTATGCAATCGGATGAAGGTACAAATAGGTATTATCTAAGAAGAAGACCATCTAATCCTCTAGGAAACACAAAAGGAGTTCCTACTATAGATTTTCCAATTTAGGGATAAGTGGAAGAATAAATCATGGTTGATAGAAGGGATCCTCGTGAAGGAAATAACACATAATAGATTTTGAATGATCTTGCTAGAGGGTAGTAAAAGTTGACTCAATTGTTAACTCAAATGATACAAAATATGAACATGAACATGGCTAATAAGAACAACAATGGTAATAATGAGGAAGGTAGTAATGTTGAAAGTAATCAAAACATTAGCATTCCCAACACTAGAGAAGCTAGTGAAATAATGTCAAGATTGTTAATACCCACATTTTTGGATGAAAAAGAAGATGGTGATGAGGGAAAACATAATGATGGTGAAGGTTTTTATGAATTATTTAGCATGAATACCGATCTTTGGGGATGAGTTTCATGTTGCCATGCCATTGGTTGATTTTTATCAACTTAAGTTGAGAAATAAACCTAGGAGATAAAGAGGCCAAAATCAAGAGTTATAACGTAAAGTGGGAAATTTGTCCATAACCACTTTTGATGGTTTGGTAAATGTACCATATGTGTATGGACCTACAAAAACTAAGACCTATTTTCAACTCAATCTTATGATGAAAAAAGAAGCAACTAGTCTTTACTTGAACAAAGAGGCTCATGAGTGGTGGTATCACATAATGGTAACCTTCTAGGACATGATCTCATTAATTCATTTGTCATTTTATCTAGAGATTGATTAATATATTTGATAAAAAAGGATCTAAAGCTACCTTTTAGAGAGTTGGAATAACTAAAGTAGAGTAGCTCAATTGACATTTGTGTATCCAAATTTTAGAGGCCTTTAGTGACGGTTTTTGATATATCAGAGAGGAGGTTGATTGTTCTTTTTGTTGAAGGGTTGACACAACCACTTCAAGGATGGGTAAAGGCATTTGATCCACCTACACTACAAGATGTTATAAAAAGGGCTAGAAATCTGTATTCCTCTACACTCAAAAATAAAATTTCAACCTAAGTCTTTTCTATCAGGGAAGGATAAGAAACCTTTCCAAAAAGATTGGCCTAGGAAAATAGGGATGATAGATGAAGCTAAAAATGAGTTGCAAAGGAAAAATTTATGTTTTCATGCAAAGAGCCATAGGAGATAGGACACGAGTGCTTAGGAAGGGCTTAAATCCTATAAATTGGGATAAGCTAGGAAATAGGATTAGCCTTAGATTGGAAATGTTGTCATAAATGGAAGAATAGATCAATATGATCAAGGAAAGCTCTGTTGATATAAAGCATGAGTCAAGAAGTAGTACTATTATGCTCAAAATTGATAGGTGTCTAAGGGCAGTATTATGCTTGAGATGGACAATAGTCAAGGGGTAGTACTATTATGCTTGAGATAAATATTAGTTTCAGTGATGGATGTTCTTAGCTTCTAAATTGTCCAACGGTGTTAAGACTAGAGAAAGGATGGGACCCACAATGCACTACACAATGCACCGAAATTCCTTTTCTATTTGGGTTGCACTAAAGGTAATTGTGTGTTAGCCAATGCGAATGTGTTTTTCCAATCACTGTGGTACAAGGGAAGATTACTTTAAGGTTAATAGAAATTACTTATTTCCCACATGATTTGAAAAAATTTAAAGTAAAAATTTTATTTGACTTTATCTATGTGTTTTGGTACTTTAAATCATCGGGGACGATGATTCATAAGGGGGAAGTATGTTACACCCCATTTCTTAGTTAGTAGATTACTTTCACCTTTATGAGTAAATATGATAGTAGATGAAAAATCATGACTTTAATATGTTCAATGGGTGAATGAAATACATTAATATGCATTATGATGAATGTGATTTTCCTATGATCAGCTAACTACGTTTATGATGCACTAAGTTGGATGCAAGAAAGAATCAAGCCCTCCAACGAGGAGAGGGAAAGTATCACCCAAGAGAGGAGTTTTCTATGACAACCACTAATGTATCTACTTGAGCTATCACACACTCAAAGCCTAGTTTAGTCTAGTTAAGTCAAGTCAATCTAAGATTCGGTAAGTTTGTACCATTGGTCATAGCTTTTGGGATGATTGGAATGTTTGAGTAATTGTCTTTGATTTTCTTTGGATATTTCTTTGGTCTGTATGAACATGACTAAATCTTTGTATTGGGTATATGTTCTACTTCGTGTATTTAATATATATATATATGAATGGATAAGTATATACATTAAATATATATAAGTATATATGTATATCTATGAGAACTTATGTATATGAGCATATACGCCTATGAGCATATGTAGGTAGAAATACCTATGTATACCCATACATGGATACCTCATATATATGGGGAATCAATTGGACATATATATGTATATATATACACTTTGTATATATACTTATCAATATATATATATATAATGAATGATATGAAAACATATCAATGCATATGTAATGCAAGTTAAGTTTAAACAATGCTACACATATGTAATGTGAGTAAAGCAAACAATATTTAAAGTTTAAATGCTAGATATATATATATATATATATATATATGTGTGATGGAATAAACATTGATCAACTACATTATAGTGTTTAGTATAAAGCGTGTAAGTTACAATGTAAACAACATTAATAAAGATAAAACTATAATGTTGCACCTGTATTTGTTGCGCCATGTAAAAGGAAATGAAAATGCATTTAAATGTTAAAGTTTGTTGTGTATATTAAAATTCACACATAGCAGTAAAAAGAGATGTGAGACTTGGTCAAAGGCCACGAATTGGAAAAAAGCAAGGAGAATTTGTTTTGTTTTAGAATGACAACCTCTATTCTAGGTGCCATGAGTAGAAACTTGGCATAAAGAAAGACACACTGAGTCATAGAAAGCTATAAGGAAACCATAGCAGATGTTTTGACTTAGTAAATTCACCACAAGCTGGCTGAAAAGAGGTGACTTAGCCATGTGATAGAAACTTATTTTACTTAGACTATAAATGTGTTAAAATTCTAATTCTCTTAGCTGCCATATTTCACCCAATTTTGCTTAGTTGAATTGTTTAGAGCCGAAGTTGGTTTTGTATTTGTGATTTCAATTTTAGAGGTGGCAATAGGATGAATAAGGTGGAAAATGTGGGAGCTAAGGTGTAGCAAATTCAGTTTCTTAGAATTTCTTATAAATAGTGGGAAACCTCTTAGTTCTTGGTATTTGATTGGATTTCATTCATTTTCCATTGTTATTATTTTGTTGTAGTTTTTCTTTGTGCAAAGTAGTGTTGATTGCAAGTTGTGAGAATTGAGATAGATTTCTTTGAGTGTTTTGTGAGCTATTTGTTTGTGAGTTTTTGAGTGTTGGGAAAGAGGTTAGATTTGGAGATAAGCTAAAAGTGGAAGGAGCAACAAGCAGAGTCTTTGGGATTAAGCTTTGAGGTCAATTTCATTATTGGAAGCTAAATTTCTAGGCATGCTAGTCTTTCTTATTCATTATTCTCTTCTATTGAATGTCATGTTTACTTTTGTTTACAAGTGCTTGAGGAATTGATATTATATAGAGATTGCTTGTATTTTGATTGGAGGAATCTTATTAGTTTAAATATGCATATATCTATTATGTTAGAACCATGTGATTGTATGTGTGAAGCAAAGATAACTAGAGGGTATTATTACAATATCTAGGATTTCATAAGCCAATGTATGCTTGCATGAATTGTAATGTTGGGAAATGGTATGATATAGATGTGTTGTAATAACCCATCCTAAATTATTACTTTTAATTAATATTATTGTATTTGAAACATGAATATATTCCAAATTAAAAAGACATAACTAGTGGCTAAAGTCAATCATAGCTACACATGTCCATTTAAAATGAGTCAATGATTCATATATTCACTTCAAAAGTCAAATTACAATATCAGGTTTGACTTGGCTCCTAAGGCCACAAAGTCATTACATTGTAAACTTTACATCAAATACATTAATGTATTACATCAAGTTACATATTAGACTAAAATAGTCTTGTGAACAACTAAGGTTCTTCTTTGATGCTCGCCTCCACTAGTGGACGAGAAAATGGTTGAAGTGCTTTACCGCCCAACCACGAAGCTTACGCTTCCCCAGAATTTTTTTCGACTTGAAGAATGCTTGACCCTACATGGAAAGTTTAGCAAGAGAACAATCTGCAAGATGGAATCTAGTGTGTGCCCATACATCAACATGCAATTTCTATCTACAAGTTAGAAAAGAAAATACAAGATCTATGCTAGGAATGGCAGAGAGTGATATCACAGAGTTCATACATACAAATGAACTATATTGCTTGGCCAAGCATAATAAATGTGTTGCAACAACAACAAACAATAGGTTCTAGTAAAGCAAACCTATATTCTCTGAACTCCATTTTGGTACCCGTCCCAAAAGGTAACTTTCTACTATACAATATCTCATAACAGTTATCTACCCTCTAGCAGCATCTACCCTGAGGTGCTCTAGTCAACTAAGGTATCACTATTTTGTTCAAGTATTAGAATATTCTTTCACATATGTCTTCAAATGAAGAATTAGATTACTAATTTACTCTCTAAACAGAAATCAAATTTATGATTCAATAGAGTAATTCAACAATTAGTCATATAATTCTTATGACTATTATATACTTTTCATCAATAAGCATTTTCCATTTAAAAATGAACTAAGAACAAAAGAAGGTATGTCACAAGTATGTGTATGTAAATAGATGAATTCTATGTGCTTACACATATATGTGCCTACCTAAGTTTTAGAAATTGTGCATACATTCTGAAATAATCATTAAATAATAATATTCCATTTTACGTTTCTTTTAACAAAAATAAAGAATCAGAACAAGTCTAAGTTAACAGTTTCACATATGTTCCTTTTTCATTCACATTAAACTATGGTACTCTAACATTGTTGTTTACATATGAACATTCATCATTTAAACAAAACCAGTATTGTTTCCTACTATCGATGCAAAAATACCGATATGGGCCGAATTATGCTTGATCCATGAAGAATTGAAGCATAACAAAGCCACCAATACTCAAACCTCAATAAGATCAATCAAACAGAATTGAAATTAAACATTTCATCAAAACCTAACATACTAAAATTATGAAAGCTTTAATAAAACATCTATTCTAATCCATCTGAAACTTATCCCGTTGTGGAATTGGTGTCGTGTTGATGTGGAACGATGACCCTTTCCCAATCTTGTGATTAGTGATCTTGTTTTAGTTGATTCTATGGAAGAGAATCGATGAAACCATAGTGATTGGTGTATGAAAACCTAATTTATGATAAATGAACATGATGCAAGCTAGGTTACCATGATTTTATGCTAAATATGGACTAATTATGCTATTGCTAAGCTAATCTAAGCTAAAATTATGATAAAAGATGAAAACCCTAATTTATTTACAAACTAAGATGGATGCATGGAAGCCATTAATGGATGCTTAAAGCTATTATGCAATGAAAATAAACTGAAAATAAGCTAAATGTGTGCAAATTGAGAGTATGGATGCAAGCGAATTCAACAACATAAGTTTGTGATTGAAAGATGGATGTATGACTTTCAACAACATAAGTTTGCTTTAATAGATGGATCCATTTGTCTCCAAATAGCACTAATACATTTTGACTCAAAATCCGACAAAAATTCATCGGAATTTCGATGAAATTTCGTCAAAATTTTGACGAAATTTCGTTAGAATTATTTGGTCGATTTTTTGACGAACTTTGAAACGTCAAAATTCTGACCTAGCTGATGATGCTGGGTTAGAATTTTGACTTTACAAAGTTCGTCAGAAAATCGTCGAAATTACGATGAACTTTTGTTGTATTCTGAGTCAAAATGTATCAGTGTACTGATCTATTTATAGGAGAGCAAATGAGAAATGAAGGGTTGAGATCGAAAATCTTAATCAACGATTCAAGATGAAAGGAAGAAGAGGCATGGATCATGGAATATCGTCAATGGATGAGAATGCATGATGAAAGTTAATCAAGGGCTCACACTTACCTCAAAAAAACACACTTTTGACCTACTCACATAGGTCAAAGGTAACTTTCCCAAAAGGTAAAGAGGTTAACTTCTTAAAGAAGCTAAGTGAGATGATTAGAAGAGAGGGAATATTCCTTAAAATATCCCATTGGGTGAGGAAAAAGGTGAATTTACAAATTAAAACAAAGTTTTAATTGTGCAAAAAAGGAGTAAGGAATACTCCATGGGAATATTCCCCTTTGATTAGAGGAAAAATATTTTAATTGCTAATTAAACAAGGTTTAATTTATGCAATTAGGGAATTAGAAGACTTAAGGTGATATTTATTAAATTAGATGATTTAATAAATAGGGGAGAGAAGGGGGAATGATATTTAATTAAATAACTTAGGGTTATTTAATTAAATAAGATGACTTAGGAGATTAAATTAAATATTTTGATTTATTTAATTTAATAGGATAAAGTGTTAGTGCATAAAGAGATGAATTAACCCAATTAAATTAATATGGCCAAATAGACGAAAATGATGCAATTAATTAATTAGCTAGGCTAATTAGATCAATTAAGTGAAAAGAGGATGGGTAATGAGGAAATGATGTTAATAAATCTATTTTGAATGCATGTCATCAATTAAGACATTTTTCAGTGTCTACATTTTTCCCCTCTTTGAAGTGAGGTACCTGTTGCTTTGGTTCAAAGAATACCACTTTTTTGGATTAAAACTACTGTCTAAATAAATAAATAAATAAATAAATAAAATGATTTTTTTTAGATGCCCCAACGGAAGGATAAAGCTGACTCCCTGTCCCCTTGAGAAATCGGGCAGAAATTTCAAATTTTGGGTTGATTTCTTGATAAAGATTAAAAGTTGCCCCAAGGGTTCAGAAAAGTTTCGGGATGCAAGAATAATGCCAAAAATGCATAAAATGATGCAAAATTAGGTCCAGATTGGAAAAATTGGTGAAAATGATGATAAAGCCCATTATTAAAGTTAAATTAGGGAAAAAATCCCTAATTTTCTAGCTTAAATAGGTCAAGAGGGGTCATTTTCAATTCATTTGTGCATTCACACTTAAGGAATTCTTGCAATTTTAGCTTTGACCCTTCGACGAAATGGAATGTCATAAGCTTCCTAGACACATCTCTGATCGAGTTCGAGAGTTTCAATGGCTTCCAGGCGCAGGACCACTGGTATGTGATTCGAAACTTGATTTGAAATTTGAAATTTTGATGCATTTATTAGGCATTATAATTTGAATTCTAGCGGTGTTGCTATATAGCGACACCAAAACTTAAATCGGTGACACCCAAATGATTTATGGCGACGCACATGTATATGGTGATGCATTTCTTGATTTAAAATTAGGGTTTCAAATTTTAAATGGCAACGTAGGCTTATTTGGCAACACACTTGCCGATTTAAAAGTTAAGGTTAGGTCAGTCCAAAAGCCAAATCACGACGCCTCCTTATATGGCAACACATTTTTCAATTTGAAATTTTTAAATGCATTGGGCAGCATTGTTTGAATTTTGAATATAGCGATGCTATTGTGATTTCAGAGCCGAAAACTCCAAATAACTTCCAATTTTGATGATTTCCTGATGTCGTGCGCTTCGTGAGTGCAAGTCTTCCCACCATTGATGTTGAGAGAACACAGGCCCACAGTTCTAGAGGAGTTAGATGATCTTTCAGAGTTGCGCCAAGAGCACCTGGGAGAGATCAGATTGTGGTATATTGCATACGCACCTATTATTCAGACTTATTTGGCAATGATAATAGTGTTGTGCAAGAGATGGCACAGTGAGACCTCATCCTTCCACCTTCTAACAAGGGAGGCGACAGTTACCTTGGAGGACGTGTGGAGAATATGCGGTTGCCTATCCATGGTGATCGTGTGATTTACAGCACCAATTCCATATTTGATGCATGCCTCAAGATGATGGGGATGGACCAGATTATGTTGGTCACCTCACAGATTGATTTATAGACATACAGAGGTCAGGTGCTGACCTTCAGATTGATCGTTGTGACCATCATTTTAGGTTTGGTGGATATGGACAGATGAGGGAGATTTTTAGTCCAAGATGGGGCTTGGCGTGGCACCAAATTTTGTACAAGAGGACTCTTTTTTTCTGGGGGTTCGTGATGTTGGCCTCCTTATATCATGATTTGCATGATTTTGTTTACTGCAATGGTAGAGCCCTCGGTGCAGGTGTTACTCTTCTTCACATCTGGGCATGGGAGCATATTGTCATGCTTCGGCCTATTGTATAGATGGAAAACATGGAGCCAGATGATCCTTTTGTATGGAGATATCGGGGTGCCATCACACTCAGGCACACATGACAAATTGGGCTCTTATACTTGAGATAGGTGATTAATAATATGACCGTGTTTCACTAGTGCCCATGGCTTCAGATGCTGCCATGGTTTGATGATATACAACAACTTTATTTTTCTAGACAAACCCGTTACATGCAAGGTTGGGAGTACACCATGATTGAGTGGTATCTCCCTGATAGGGTAGCTAGACAATTTGGAGATATACAGGATAGGCCTGATGATTCCTACAGAGCCATTTTTGCTAGATCAGCTAGAGAGGTTCCCACATGGGGACCAACGATTCCAGCTCTAAAGGTCATTGAGAGCTTCTGTCAGTTGGTTTCCCATCCTTGGGCATATGATCAAGTTCAGCCTATAACACAGACAACTCCAGTGTACGATGCATGGTTCGTCCCTCTGAGGTGACTCACAGATCCAACAGATGCTCCTCCTAGAGGGAGACTACGAGGAAAAGGTGCCAGGGGTAGAGGACAAGGAGGCCAGGACAACCATGATGGACAAGTTTCGGGGGCTCCTCTAGTTGATTAGTAGCCTCCAGTAGTACAATAGCAACCAGCAAGACCGCCACCCCCACCACCAGATGCGCGAGACACACAGATACAACAGCTGCAGCAGTAGGTGCAAGTTTTGATGGGTGAGCGGGACCAGGCCCACCAATAGATTTTGGCTCTGACTGCTAAGCAAGATTAGGCTTGGCAGCAGGTGATCGCGGTGACAGCCGAGAGAGATGTGACACTACAAAGAGTACAGGTTGTCACTGGAGAGAGAGATCAGGAGGTGGCGAGGCGATAACAAATCAAGGTTATGGTGGAAGCCACACATGGTCAGACCATGTTAGCACGGTTGTACAGAGAGGCTGTCACAGAGATTGCATACTACAGGCAACACTATCATCAGGATGTTCCTATGGCTCTTCGTCAACCAGATTTTTCGCAGCATAGCGATGCACATCCTCGTGCAGAGGATAAGCCTGAGCAGCAGGCTAGAGAGGGTA
This sequence comes from Sequoia sempervirens, assembly GCA_007258455.2. Classification (NCBI taxonomy): domain Eukaryota; kingdom Viridiplantae; phylum Streptophyta; class Pinopsida; order Cupressales; family Cupressaceae; genus Sequoia; species Sequoia sempervirens. The sequence continues at coordinate 710,857,491 of VDFB02058242.1, read as the reverse complement.
GCAACCACCAGGGCTAGCTTTTTTGATGTATAGACACTTTTTTTATTTTTCTCCATTATTTACACTAATATACATTCATGGGCTCCTTTTTGATAGCCTCGTGGATATTGTAATTTTGATTGATGTACATACACTAATCTAGATTTTGTACCATGACACATTTTTTGATATATATATACGGATGATTCATGCTATGATGTGTTGACTTTATTTCATGTATGGATGATGTATGGATGCTTTTATTTTATGCCTATATGATACGCAATGATCATGACATGAATGGATGCAATGTTGTGTTCTTTTTCATTATCTTTTCACGATATGACATGGATGAATGCTTATGATATGCAAATGTTATGGATGCAAATGATGTGGATGCATTTCCTTTTGTATATTTTCTATGCATGTTTCAATGATGATGATGTATGCATGTGGATGGATAGATGCAAATGTTTATGGTATGCAGCGATTTAAGATGCTTAGAATAACAAATCTATATTATTCATCACAACTCAAATGATTATGCAAAATGTATGATGTATGTATGGATGCTATGATTATGCTGATGGATGTCATTATTATGCTATGAGATGTATGTATGCTAATGGTTTGTGGATGCAAGATGGATGCATTGATGATGTTTTTGGTTACTGTCATGATACCAAGTTAGTGTGGAGAGAAGATAGAAGAATGAAGAATGAATAACAATTAATTGTGATGATTCCTTCAAAAGATCCAACAAGTCCATGATCCATCGAGACTTTATTAGAGATGGTGACGAGACAATGCAAAATGCAGGATGAATGCTCACACTTCAAGATTGGGATTTTCTGTCATTCCTTATTGTTTGATATAACACATAGACATGATGCATCAAGGTATTGATAACCAGGACATTGTTGTATCTAGTGTAATGGACTTTGACTTGACAAGCAGATAGGATAGTTCCTATTCACATCTTGACATACGGAAATGTCATTGGAATGCAAGTTAGAAGTTTAAAACATATTGGACCAAAGCATACACAATAGTCAACAACATACTCCAAATGACCTTCCTACACACAACTAAGCAAGTATGCGCCAAGATTATTTTACAAGAGTATCCACAAGCATAGCAAACAAAAGATAATGATCGATGCCCCGTTCCTTTCTCTCTAAATCATTTTAGATATACATCATCGAGAGGTCCTCGAAATGGGTCATTAAGATAAATCATAAGAAAAGATCAAAGATACACAGTCAGTGTTATCTATAGCTCCTACCTAGTTTAAGTTTAGCTAAGGTGATGTCTGATACTGATGTCCATTGCAGGAAGGATACATCCTAGGACATGTTGATCAAAGGGTTGTTTGATGTCAGGATGATGATGCTACAATGAGCTATTGCTATAGCTTCACTGGCACATTTACCTATGATTTAGACTTTTAAGTTCACACTTTATGACTTGCTATGTTTGTTTTCTACTTGTTTCTCCAAAGGGTGAAGGTGACAATTGATTTATTATGGGTGAAAACGAGATTGGATGGGGCGATTTTGGATTTTCTAGAATATTTGAATGTTTTTGGTACTTTTGAAGATGTTTTGAGGTTGTTTTTGGTCTTTTTGAATGTTTATACAGATGTTTAGGATTTTTGAATTTTTTGAGGCTCTTTAGGGTTTTCTAAATGTTTTGAGGCTTTTTAGGTATTTTGAATTTTCTATTATTTTTGGGATTTTCAAATTTCAAATGTTTTTTGTGTTTTCTGAATATTTGAATGTTTTGGGATTTTCGAAAGTTATTTGGATGTTTTTGGATTTTTGTGAGAGTTTATGAGTTATCTGGATGTTTTGGGTTTTTCAAGAGTTTATATGGATGTTTTTGGATTTTCCAAATTTCAACCAAGAACCTAACCTAAAAACCTATCCCAGGGGTCTCAGGGGTTGATCATAGATAAGCCTTGCCTACGTTATACACGTAGAGACCATGACTGACTCAACCGATTTACAAGATGAAGATATGCACATATGAAAGATGACAGTTTATTATGACAGACTCCTAAAGGACTAACCTAGGGTATCTTGGGAGCACATCAATAATGGCCTTGCCTACGTTCAAGCTTAGAGACCCATAGTTTGACAAAAGGACTCTATTTTTTAGATTTTTTTTATGTTCGACCTTTTTAGGGATTTTGATGCTTTTTGGATGTTTTGGATTTTGCCTTTACAATTTTCTAAATGTTTTTGGATTTTATGGATAGGATTTTATGAATGTTTTGGTGTTTTTTGATAAGATGCTTCATGACCTCAAGATATACAAGAACCCTGATTTGTGATGCATAACGAAATTCCCCCAGTGTGACATACTAGCCTACTTCGATAAAGGCAGGACAAACTGACCTTGTGAACATGCCAAGCAGTGCTAAAGAGTTCATTGTACCTTACATTGATGAGCCATGATAAGGACACGAATGAGGGATGAATGGCAATGCAAAAGAATGGTAGGCCAAAAGAGCCAAAGAATAGATGGAGATGCTTTATTTATGCAAGGCACCTGTTTGCTAGGTTTTCACCAAGGTACTTTCCCAAAGCGCCACTGAAGTGGTTTTCACTAGAGGACAATTTTTTTCTTTACTTTTTCAATCCTTTTTCTCATTTTTTTGGATTTTTTTTATCATTTTATGATTTTTTTGTATTTTATGATTTATACCCTTGGAGACTAGGCATAAAACTTTTTGAGATGCAGGTTGTTGGTTGGCTCCTACAAGGGTTCACCTTCAAGGGTTGATAGTTGGTATGCTCCTGATCCATAGCTTGTTGTGATGACAAAGGGACCCAACTAGTTAGGCTCAAATTTTCCTTTGTTGTCTTGATCTGGAAGATTTTTTTGATTTTTCTTTAAAAAAAGATCGCCTACCTGGAATGACTGACATTTGATTCTCTTGTTATAGCTCTGTTTCAGTCAGTTTTGGTATACTTGTAAGTGATTGAGGGCATCAAGACGACGTTCATCTAGGAATTCCAGCTCATTCAGTTGAGACACTCTGTATTCTTCCTCAGTTACCAAGTTCTACAATGATACTCGCAGTGATGGGAGCTTAACCTCAATAGGCAAGATGGATTCTAATCCATAGACCAAAGAAAAAGGGGTTGCACCTGTAGGCGTGCGGATACTAGTTCGATAAGCCCAAAGAGCAGGATTTAACTATAGATGCCAATCACGAACAACTTCATTAACTGTTTTCTTTAGGATTTTCAAGATAGTTTTATTTGTTGCTTCTGCTTGGCCATTGCCTTGGGATAGTACAGGGTAGAGAATCGGTGTTGGATATGGAATTTTTGACATAGCTCATTTACATCCTGATTCTTGAATGGTGTTTCGTTATTTGAAATGAGGGATTGTGGAACACCATAACAAAAAAATAGGTAATTTAGGATAAACTTAGCTATCTGCTTCCTCGTTATGTAGGTCATAGGAATGGCTTCAACCCACTTAGTAAATTACTCAGTGGTGGTTATTATGAACTTATGGTCGTTGGATGAGGTTGGATTGATTTTTCCTATGAGGTCAAGTCCCCATTGCAAAAAAGGCCATGGTGTGATCATTGGTTGCAACTCTTGAGCTGGAGCATGAATTAGATCCCCATGTTATTGACACTAGATGTATTTCTGCACATATTGATGAGCTTCTTTTTCCATGGTTGGCCAATAGTACCCCGTCCTCAACAGTTTCTTAGCTAATTTCATACCGCTAGAATGGGACCCACATATGCCATCGTGTACTTTTGTTAAAGTAGTTAAGGCTTCCTCTTGGTTAAGACATTGTAGCAATGTCCCTTCGATGCTTCAACGGTAAAGGGTATCACCTAGGATCATGAATCGAGATGCCTTTTTGACAAAATTCTTTTTAAGGTTTGAGGTGATATCAGATGGAAGGGTTCCTCTGTTAAGGTAGGTAAAGATATCATGGTACCAAGGGGATCCAGGACCAACAATGACACACGCGAATTCAGACTCAGGGATTTTGAAAGTTGGTACGAGAAGATTTTCTACCAAGAATTCACATTGGAGGATGTTGTTCGACATGTCTAGTAGTGATCCAATTGTTGCCATGGCGTTTGTTGCTTTGTTGTTCGTGTGAGGAATTTTCTCAAAAGTTATGTCTATAAAGAGATCTTTGAGATTCTCCACCATCTTCTTGTAAGGAGTGAGCTTGTCATCTTTAGTTTGATAGTCATCATTGACTTGATTGATAACCAGTTGTGAGTCTCCATAGACTTTCATCTCTTGTATCTACCATTGAACTGATATCCTAAGACTTGTGATCAAGGCTTCATACTCAACAATGTTATTGGTACATGGAAATGATAGCCTATACGACCTTGGGATGCAATCACCTTGAGGGGTGATGAAAAGAATGCATGCTCCTGATCCATGTTGGGTGAATGATCCATCAAAGTACATCTTCCACTGAGCTGTGAGATTTACAAGGAACAATGATTCATCAAGGAACTCAGTTATCAAAGGGTTCTCAGTATAGATGGGTGCTTCTACTAGCTGGTCTACAATCACTTGTCCTTTGATTGCCTTTTGCTCCACATACTCTATATCAAAATCTGTCAAAATCATTACCCATTTAGCCATTCATCTTGTGAGGGTTGCTTTGGATAATAAATATTTCAATGGATCAATATTTGCAACAAGCTTGATTTGATGTGATAACATGTAGTGCTTGAAATTTTGTGAAGCGGAAACTACTACTAGGCATGCTTTCTCAATGGGTGAATAGTTCATCTCATAGCCTACCAAGGTTTTTTTGATGTAATATATGGATCTTTATTTTTTGTTTTCATCATGTTGTGCTAAAAGAGCTCCCAATGTTGTTGATGTTGTTGAAATGTACAGGATCAGTGGTTTGTTTGGTATCGGTGGCATGAGCACTGGAGGTGTTAGTAAGTAATCCTTGATCTGCTGGAAGGCTTTATCACATTTTTCATCCCACTTGTAAGTTGTCCCTTTATGGAGAAGATGTGAAAAGGGTTGGATCTTATCTGATAAATTTGTTATGAACCTTCTGATGGATTGCAACCCTCCTTGTAATCCTCTCATCTACTTCAATGTATACGGTGGTTCCATTTCTAGGATGGATTTTACCTTTGTTGGATCGATTTCTATCCCTCTTTGTGAGACAATAAAGCCAAGAAGATGTAACCTCGAACACACACTTTTTTGGATTAAGTCGTACCTTGTATTCTTCAAGCCTGTTAAAGATAGGTCCTAAGACTTGTATGCACTCACTTCTCTTCTTTGATTTTTCCAAAATATCGTCAACATAATCTTCAACTATTTTGTGGATAATGTCGTGAAAGATAAGGGTCATTGCTCTTTGATAGGGAGCTCCTACATTCTTCAACCCAAATGGCATGACATTCCAACAATAGGTTCCCCATGGGCAAGTGAAGGCAGTTTTGTGTTGATCCTCCTTGGCGATTATGATTTGATTGTAGCCTAAAAATCCATCCATGAGTGACAACATTTTATGCCCAGTTGTTAAATCCACAATGAGATCGATGTTGGGAAGAGGGAATTCATCCTTTGGACATGCTTTGTTCAGACCTCTGAAGTCAGTACATATTCTAATGCCCACAATGGGTTTTGAGACTGGTACCAGGTTTGAAACCCACTTAAGATAATCTATCGGTCAGATGAATCCAATGTCAAAAATATTTTGTAGTTCTAGTTTAACCAAGAGTGTTATTTGAGGGTTTGGCTTCAAGATAGACTGCTAAGTGATGCACAACTACTTCTGGATCAAGGCCTAGCATATATGTGTATGACCATGCAAATTTGGCTCTTCTCTCTTTGAGGAATGTTGCAAAGTCCTTATGTTCTTCGTCCAACAAGGATTCAACATAAAAGGTGATCTTAGGTTCTTTCTCTGTTCCCACTTTGATTGGAGTGGCCTTTTCTGCTAGCACTACTGACTTTTCTAGATGCATTGCACTAAGGGGGAGATTGAATCCCTCATCCTTGGGTGCCTCAAAGAGGTTTTCACCGTTGGATGCGTCCTTTATTTTTAATTTTTTGTGATCAGAGAGTTCCACGAGGTGGTTTTCACTCAAGGATCTGCAGGTTAGTTGCATTTCATTTATTTTTCAACTGAAGGATTCAATTGTCTCCCCATAGTATGCCCATGTATTATGCTCTATGTCGAAGCCTGCTTTGTGATCTGCCCATGATAAGTTGTCTTGGAGTCCCATGAATTCTGAGATCGCTTCATCGTTTTTGAATAAATCTAGAATCAGTGGTCCTTGTTGGTCCATGTCAATGAGTTGTGGGTATACTAGGCATATTTCAGTTGGTTATTTGAGACAAAGGATGTGATGGATATCATAAAGAGGGTGTTGTTCTCAAATAGGTCAGTAACATCAAGGGGGAAGTCATCTAAGGTCATATCATACGATGTGGATGACTAAGAGGAAGCTTCAACTCGTTTAGCGGAAATACCTTTGCCAATAAGTGACCTTGCTAGTAGTACAACCTAAGCCAAGATTCTTTATTCATTTCTCAAGAATGATGGGTTATAGTAAACCATTTTCATTCTGCCCTAGATTCTCATTTTTGTTATACCCCCAATTATGCATTAGTTGTAGGCATTTGTTGTCATCTTCTATGGGAAGAACAAGAACTAGTCTTTCAACTTGATAAAGGAGTTTAGAGATATCTTCTTTGTTGACATCTTCTTGATTCAGATCCCCCCACTTGGTGAAGGTGGTGGCTACCATCTTGATTGTTTCTAGTTATTTGGTGCTAGATGTAGGTTTCCCATGAGTTTGAGGAGAAATAGGTAATTCTCCTAAGACAAAGGTGTCTTTCAATAGTTTATAGTTTCCACAACTATCATCTTGGATCACTGCTTTGATGTCAAGTATACTTTGCAAAATGGGTATTTTTGATGTTGGGGTAGAAGCTAGGGATGATTGGTCAATAAATGACCTTGATGGTGTAGGTCCTAAATCTTTTTTGGGTATTTGTGGGATCTTATAGAACTTGGCCTCAAGACTTTTGCAGTAGTAAAAAGGCTTAGTATCTCCATGGATAGTGATTTCTCTTCCTTTGAAAGGAAACTTGACACACTAGTGATAGGTTGAGGCTACAAAATTTAGAACATGGATCCAAGATCGACCAAGTAGTATGTTATAAGGAAGATCAAGAACAAGCACTTGGCATGTGCTTTCTGTAATAAGAGGTCCTACTTGGATGGGAAGTGTAATAATCCCTTGTGATGCCCGTTCCTAATCATCATATGCCCTGATGGTAGTACTCTTTGTCTTCTCAATGGTGTCTTTAGAGTAGCCTAGATTCTTGATTAGCTGCAAGGTACAAATGTTCAAACCAGCGCCTCCATCTACCAAGACTCTTTTGACCTTGTTTTTTATGAATGATAACCTCGAGGTGTAAACCACAGTTTTGAGATGGTTGTGATGGTAAATATTACTCAGAGAAGGTGAGAATATGGTTGGCGATATGCCCTACCATGGCTTGAAATTGATCAGTATCAATGTTCTCAGGAATAGATGACTCAAACAAGGATTTTTCTAGTATTTCCCTATGTGCAGGAGATAACCTTAAGATTTATAAGATTGATATCTATGCGGGGTCTATTTAAGCTGATTGACAAGATTGTACTTGCTAGGATTAGAGGTGGGAAAAGTAGGTTGTGTCCTAGGTTGAGATGGGACTCTTTGAATAGTTATTTTGCCACGTCATGTGGTGATTCCACACTGCTCACTAGCTCCTTTGATGATGACATCAGTGATGACGCTATCGTAGGAGGCTACTACATTGGAATAGGTATGTTGTACATTGGTGTAATCCTTAGCTTTTCCACTATTGTTAGCTTTGTTATGATCTAGTAGAGGGGTCTTGTATATCTTAAGATCTCGATTCCCTGCTGGTACTTCAATAGATATGGTATCGCTTTCTATGAGATCTTGGATGATGTTCTTGAGTTTCATGCAATTTGTTGTTTTATGCCCTTTGATTTTATGAATTCATAGAGATCACGCTCATTGTACCAGGATGGATTTTTGTGGTTCTTGGTAGCTTTCAAAGTTAGGAAGTGTTATCAGATTTGACTCTACCAGTTTCTTCACAATTGTCTCAATTGGTTCTGATAATTGTGTGTACTTGTGTTTGGGATAATTGTTCCTGTTACCAATTTGACTTTGTTGCATGTTGGTATTAATGATTTGATTGTTATGAGGTGGTACCGTTTGTTGCACCGTTGGTTGGATGTTAGCAACCTGATTGTTATTGGGTCTACGAACACTTATTATGACCTTAGCGTCTACTACACCATCGTTTGTCACATTTTTGTTCTTAGCCCATACATGAGGTTTCTCATTCGAATTGGTTGAAGGATGGTTATCTTTGTAAGCCCGAGTATTTCCTTGTGAGATTAGGGATCTTTCAATGTTAAGGGCTCTAGGAACAAGCTCGTCGTATGATGTGATGCACTGCATTTTCAAGTGGAATGATAGATCTAGATCAAGGTTGGATATAATGATTCCCACTTGTTGTTCGTCAGGAAGAGGCCACTTTCTTTTACTAGTTCCTTGTCTCCATCATTGTAAGAAATTAGTGAAATTTTCTCCTTGATTTTGTTTAAGAGTGTAAAACTCTTCTAGACTAACGTCCATGTCAAGATTGAAGGAGAAGCGATCGATGAATTTGTCAGTGATTTCTTGAAAAGTTTTGATACCAAGAGGCAAATGAGAAAACCAATCCATAGTAGTACCTGTTAGACTTTGAGGGAAGAGGCGCATTAGATATGAATCGTTGTAAGCCACTTCCATGCACATGACATTTAATTCTTTGATATGGTCAACAAGACTTCCTCTCCCTCTGTATTTGTCAAATTTCAGGATTTCAAAACTAGGAGGGAATTGTATCATTGTTATGTTTTGATCAAATGGGTATGGACACAATTTCTGTGTATGAGGCTTCTTTGTCTTGCCCATGCGAAGATCCTGCATTTCTTGTGAGAGCACTTTCAATTGTGATGCTAGGTCATATTGCGGATTGGGTGGAGGAACATATGGTGGGATGAGAGATGAGTTGTATGGGGTGTATGAAGGTGTGAGGTTTTGTGAAAGTGATGAATATGTTTCGGCTACGTTAGGATTGACGATGTTGAAATGAGGATAATAGGAACCTTGTTGTTGTTGTTGGGCATATTGTTGAGCTAGTAAAGCTTGTTGTTGAGTTTATTGTTGTTGTTGTGCCACTAAGGCTTGTTGTTGGGCCTGATGTTTGTTGTTGAGCTAATAAAGCTGCTTGTTGTGTTTGTTGTTGTTGTTGCACAACTTGTTGTGCTACTAAGGCCGCTTGTTGTTGTTGTTGTTGGGCTAAGGCTACCTGTTGTTGTGCTAATGTTGCTTGTTGCGCTTGCTATTGTTGTTGGGCTAAATTTTCTCATTGTGCTTGTTGTTGTTGTTGGGCTAAAGTTGCTTGTTGTGCTTGCTGATGTTGTTGGGCTAAAGCTACTTGTTGCATTGCTATGGTTGCTTGCTATTGTTGTTTTTGGACATCGTGTTGATAATCTTGTTATGCTTGCTATAAAGCTAAGGCATGTGCTTGCAATGTTGGATTAGGTAGTTGTTGGGAGATCTGTGATGAATTGATGTTTTGAGTAGGCAATAGATTGCTAGTGAGAGGTGGAAGATTCCCTTGATTTAACATTTTTTGTAAGATGGTAGAATGAGGTGGAGGAATGTATGTCTGAGGTCCTGATTGATTTGGCATAGTAAAGGGAACTATAGGAAAAGGTGATGATGTCGTTAAATTCTGCAATGGAAACGACACACTAGGACCTTGAGTCCACTGATTGAAAAGATTCCCTTGTCCCATGTTTTTGAGGGTTACCTTGTGCCAAAGATGTAAACAAAAGATTAGTGATCAAGGTATGTCCTAGATTGAATGAACTTGTAACCAAGGGATTGCTTTGAGGTGGATTGATAGTGGATGATGTGGATATAGTAGATGGCATGGATGAACCCACCAGAGAGTCAGATGAAGATGTCCCTATTTGTGCTGAGAGTTGATTCTATGATATAGTATTGACATGGCCTTGTGTGATTTTTTGAGATGTTTGATCCACACTACTTTGTGTGATGGCAAGTATACTTGTGGTACTCATAGGTGTGGATGAAGAGGGGTGTCCCTGAAATGTTGAAGTGGTGGTGGAATAATGAATTTCAAGCGGTGTGTGCATTTCTTTAGGATTTTTAGGGATAAGAGGGGCACCAAAGGTAGGTGTCCAAGCTATGGTGGGAGGTGGAGGATTAGTTTCAAGGGTACCCACAAGTATACTACTTTCAAATGGTGATGTGTGACCAAACTCTTTAGCAAGATTGGTTGCAAGACTAGGTATGTAAGTTTGATTTAGCCCTTGTGATGGAGTTGTGAAATCCTATGTTAAAATTTGTGCTACAAACGCTAGTGAGATAGGAGCTATACTGTCAAAAGCATGACGTTCCAAAAGTTCTTCCCTAGTAAGCTCAAATTGGTTATTCTTGACGTCTTCAATCTCATATGGTCCTGAAGGAGATTATGGTTGTTGTGATGGGGTAACATGACTTCTAGGATCAAATTCTAAAGGATTTGGATCACTTGAGGTAAATGTACCTTTGGTTTCCTCCATGATTCTCTTGTGTTATGATCTTGTTGTAACCATAGATTGTGGGTCACCTATGGGAGAGTTTTGTTGATATTTTTAATGTTTGAACTCTCTAGTTGACTCAAATCTAGGTAAAAGAGATGCTCTAAATCTTTTGGGAGCAATTGTGATAATGGGGGATGGAAAGATGGATGATATGGAGAGTGATCTTTGCAAACATTTTGGGACAACACTTTCGACTTGAATTTGATGTTTTGATGTTGGGATACAAGATGTTGATGAACATGTTAATCTTTTGGGTAGACTCATGACTTTAAAGATGAACTAGTACATGGATGATAACTAACTTGTCTAAATGCATGGAAAATGATACATTTCACATACAAAGTAGACAAGTTAGGGTTGGGGTTTGATTAATGTTCAAGTCAAAAAGTGTTTGGTGTATTTGAAAGTTTGCAAAGGTAGATGAGATGGGAGATGAAATTGGATGAAGGGGTGAGTGAGGTGTTTGACCCAATGTTGACTTAAAGTGAACCTTTTTGTTTTGACAAGACCAAGGTGGTGAGAATGATGCTAGACCTCTAAAATGTTCAAATCGTAAAGACCCAATGATTTAGAAAAGTTTATTGGTCCTCAAAAATTTGAGAATTTTGGCTCATGAAGAACGTGTACATGTCAGGATATTTTCTCAATGTGCACTCACAAAAGTTTACCAACAACTTCTTTTTGTTTTCATAGAGTGCCTCAATACGGTAGTTGATTATTTTTGCACTCCAATGTCTACGTTTAAAGTGACGACCAGTTGACTTTCATTTGGGTATCCTAACCTTGTGTGAGATCATTTGGTAAAGTGAGTTATAAGATTAAGGTGATGAAAATGATGCTAGACCCCTAAAATTTTCGAGTCCTAGAAAATGAGAGGACGAATGGGAATGTTCAAACCGGTTCTAGCTCTCCTAGCTCGTGTATAAAATTTTCTCAACAAAGTGTAACGATTGCGGTAAAAGATTGAGGCCCACTTTTGATTATACCTTGTTCTATGATTCTTATGTCTGAAATGAAGTGCTGGAGATTTGCCCCTGTGGATTTTGACTATTTGATGGATTATTTAGGGGAGTTTGGAATCATGTGAAAATAGTTTAAGTGTATGGAAAAAAAGGAAGATATTTATTGCCACACAAGAGGTGGTAATGTGGGTCTTCTAGCCTCAATATCAGCTTGTTCCTCTTCTTCATCTAAAATGGTTGTTGTGTTTCTCCACTGTGTGTTTGTTTCCTTGTGTTCAAATGTGAAGCTTCTTAAACTACTAATAAGATCGGTTTGTCCACTGTTTATGAGTTCAAATTTTGGTTGAATTATAGCACCTAGAAGATTAGGTTGTTCAAAGAGAGCAATCGGTCTCCAAATAGTCAAGTGCGGTTCATTTTCCAATTTATCTTTGCTTAAGTGAATTGATTTTACCACAAACACTTGTCTTGATTATGTTTCCAAACTAGATGTTTATGTCAAAAACATCATAACTTTCATAATTTCCATTTCATGAAAATCATGAGGTCAAAGCCATAATTTCCTTTGTTGTCTTTGGGGAAATATGGGTTTGAGATTAATGTCAAGATATTTAGAAATCGCTAAGGATAAATCCTTAGGACAAGTAGTAATATCAAGGCTAACTCAAGAAGTCCATATTTATGCCAAAGTGTTCGAAAATTTAAGGATGATAGTGAATGTTTGTTTTTGGATCGTTTTGAAATCAAGCAAAGTGTTAAAATGACTCACAAGTATTACAACCCTAGGATAGAAATGGCTATATTTGTTGAATTCCTGCTTGGATTTCTCCAGCTGCGCTTATTCAAAGTTGATGATTAGAAGCTTGACCACACAGGCTCCCCCTTACAGTGCACTTGCTTCTCGGGTCAGCCAAGCTTCAAGTTCTCATGAATCTCCCATGACAAACTTTTCATCTCTACTAAGAACCGCAAGTGTGTGGGATGACTTCAGAGGTCCGACCTCCTGACATCAACAAATATTAAGGTATTTTTGGCTACTACACAAGGGTTTGCAATAAGAGCATCTGGTTTAGAGGACACAATGATAAACTCCCTCAAGAGGTCTCCCAACCCTTAGAACAAGGGCTTTACGCATCATAAAGATATAGGGGGAGAGTTATCATGCATCACTCTGTTGATTGCAAACTTTCCTTGCAACCACAAATTTATATAGTGGTTTGGAAGAGCCTGGCTTATGCTCGTTACTGCTTGGGTCGTTCCCTTGGGGCGAGTACTTTTTCCCACCAAGGTAGGCCCTCTAAAGGTAAAAAATAGTGAGGAAGTACATCCATAGTTCGATCATCTTCATTCACATGAATAAAGAGAGAACACACACTATGCCTTTTTCTCACACTTGCATCGTTTGTTCAATTTTAATCCAAATGAAAGATGTAGGTAATTTTCCAAAGTGTCAAGGAATGTTGTTGTTTCTCAAGATCACCAAATGGTGTGAAAGAATTGCATACGCATTCACTAACAGTTTTGAAAAATCATAAAACAAAGCAAACAATTGTCAATTTTATCCTTCAAAGCAATGATGAGTTAATTTTAAGCACCAATTGAAAGATGAGTTTGCCTTGTTCAATTTTAAGACTAATTGAAAGATGTAATGTGAGGGTTCAATTTTATCCAACTTGAACGTTCATTTTAAAACCCAATTGAAAGCTAGTGCGTTGCCTAAAACTAAAAATAAAAAAACAAGAAATTGGGTTATAATTGCCCCAAAGCATTGAACATTTGTTACAATTAGAGAATTTTAAGAGAGAAGAGAATTTCTTCAATTTCGCTCCATGCCTTTAAACCCTGTAAAACCTTGTTAGTGTAACAATAAAAAATGGTTAGACATCCATCAATGATTAGATAAACCAAATAAATTAAATCACATGTTGAAAAAAAAAACATAAATTTTCTTACCTTGGTTGAGCATCATTGAACATGATAGCGTCGTAGTTTGTGATTTGGGCATCGCTCTGCAGCAAGACTAGTGAGCACGATTGCGTCACTATTTTGATGGGAGTCGCTTCTGATGATGGCATTGCTATTTGGAATTTGAAAGCGTCAGTCTGGTGATTTTGAGCGTTGTCATTTTCATTTCACAATATCTTCAAATTAAATACATGTCACTATATTTAAATTAGTGTTTCTAGATTAAATACGCGTCACTGTTTCAAACTGACTGGGTGTCGCTATATGGTGACACTATTGAAATAGCATCGTTGTTTTTGAGTTGAGTGTCGTTGTACCCTGTAAAATAGCATGAACATGGATTTCAAGCCAAAAAATAGTTAAATGATCAATTTTCCCTCCTAGCGCCAGAATTTTGATGTGAAAATATCGGCATGAGCTAAATTATGCTTGATCCATGAAGAATCAAAGCATAACAGAGCCACCAATACTCGAATCTCAACAAGATCAATTAAACATTTCATCAAAACCTAACATACTAAAATTATGAAAGATTTAAGAAAACATCTATTCTAATCCATCTGAAGCTTATCCCATTGTGGAATTGGTGTCGTGTTGATGTGGAACGACAACCCTTTCCCAATCCCGTGATTAGTGAGCTTGTTTCAGTCGATTCTATGGAAGAGAATTGATGAAACCATAGTGATTGGTGTATGAAAATCTAATTTATGATAAAATGAACATGATGCAAGCTAGGTTACCATGATTTTATGCTAAATATGGACTAATTAAGCTATTGCTAAGCTAATCTAAGCTAAAATTATGCTAAAAGATGAAAACCCTAATTTATTTACAAACTAAGATGGATGCATGGAAGCCATTAATGGATGCTCAAAGCTATTATGCAATGAAAATAAACTGAAAATAAGCTAAATGTGTGCAAATTGAGAGTATGGATGCAATCGAATTCAACAACATAAGTTTGTAGTTGAAAGATGGATGTATGAGTTTCAACAACATAAGTTTTATTTGACAGATGGATCCATTTGTCTCCAAATAGTGATCTATTTATAGGAGAGAAAATGAGAAATGAAGGGTTGAGATCGAAAAGGTTAATCAACAATTCAAGATGAAAGGAAGAAGAGGCATGGATCATGGATTCTCATCAACGGATGAGAATGCATGATGAAAGTTAATCAAGGGCTCACACTTACCTCAAACAAACACACTTTTGACCTGCTCACATAGGTCAAAGGTAATTTTCCCAAAAGGTAAAGAGGTTAACTTCCTAAAGAAGCTAAGTGAGATGATTGGAAGAGAGGGAATATTCCTTAAAATATCCCATTGGGTGAGGAAAAAGGTGAATTTACAAATTAAAACAAATTTTTAATTGTGCAAAAAAGGAGTAAGGAATATTCCCCTTTGGTTAGAGGAAAATTAGTTTAATTGGTAATTAAACAAGGTTTAATTTATGCAATTAGGGAATTAGAAGACTTAAGGTGATATTTATTAAATTAGATGATTTAATAAATATGGGAGAGAAGGGGGGAATGATATTTAATTAAGTAACTTAGGGTTAATTAAATAAGATGACTTAGGAGATTAAATTAAATATTTTTATTTATTTAATTTAATAGGATGAAGTGTTAGTGCGTAAAGAGATGAATTAACCCAATTAAATTAATATGGCCAAATAGACGAAAAATGATGCAATTAATTAACTAGCTAGGCTAATTAGATCAATTAAGTGAAAAGAGGATGGGTAATGAGGAAATGATGTTAATAAATTTGTTTCAAATGCATGTCATCGATTAGGATATTTTTTAGTGTCTACACCTACTAACAGTTATAAGACAAGCTACATTTCTTAAGAATGTTCACTGTTTACAACTATTCAAAGTTGTTCCAACTAAATAGTTTAATGAGCAAGGTTGTTTTCAGCTACAAGAATAACTTAACAGCAAAACAATGTCATTCGCAATAGATTATTCACTATTTACATCAATACAATACTGTTTCAGACTAAACAGTTACATTTAAAGACAAAAAATGTCATTTTCCAACAGAACATACATTGTTTGCAGTTACTCAATTCTGATATCAAGTTGTTTACATGCTAAATGATCACTTTACAAATAAATGTTCACTGTTTTAAAACATAACATGTTTTGCCAGTGACAAATATTGTTTACAGCTTCTCATTTGTCAATTTCATGCAAGCCAAAAGATTTTTCTAACAAATCAAATAGCCCAATTTCACATATGAAAGTAAAATGCTTGATATTCAGATCTTGAACACTTTCATCATTGAAAATTTGATGAGCAACTTTAATAGTATAAAGAAAACTAAGTACAACATGTTTGTCAATGAAAAACTTGAGCAAATATTTCAGTCAAGAGAAAAGCATAAAAGTTTCAAGTTCTAAACAATACTCATGCCTATTCAGGCTCCAACAAAATGATCTAAGATTGCTCTGGATTCATCCAATCTCATAGGTCTGGTGCTTTATTTCTTAGCATCAAGAGTTATATTCAAAATTTCCCATATGGGCTTACTGGTTTATACCATGCATGCAATAATATTTAACATGTAGACTTATGTTTGTACCGTTTACACATTCAGGAATCATCTTGTCAATCTTTTAGATCGACCCAAGCAGAGCTTGTTGATTCTCAAACTTAGAATCATTCCATCGTTCCTATCGAACGAGGTCGGCTTCACGCAAAATAATAATACACATACATATGCAAGCTCTAAAAATATTCTATTAAGCCCCTTACTGTTATCGATCCATCCTGTAACAAGCATTGGTAATTATACAAATGAAATATAGGGAATCATACCCCTCCCACAGGATCGTTATTCGATCCTTTCAAAGAATAATCTTTACAAAACAACACATACAATCGAAATAAATTTTGATAGCCTTCATAAGGATAAGCGTCATCATGCAAAATAGAGATGATGGCTGAGCTATTTAAGGCTCTCGAGCTTTGACCTAGCTCTGCAAATAGCCGCAAATGCTCTAAACTTTTATGTTTTCCATACTAAGCAAGTCGTAGGCCATGTGACCTCCACAAGGTGGTTGCCAAAACTTCATGCATTTGGCTCAAGGTCGATTCAAACACAAAACAACAACTCACATTTTTATTGTGCTATGAAAACACTCGATTAAAATAAAGAAATGCTTCAAGCATGATTCTATAATGGCAATAATAACAAGTCGATTACTAAAGGAAATCAATTTACCTCTTATTCAAGCTTTTGTGATGTTTCCCTCATATTTTTCCCTTGTCTTGATTTCTTCTGCTTGTTGCCTTCGAACCCCAATTTCTTCTCCTCTCTCTACTTTTTTGCTCGGGTATCCTTCAAAATGGAAACAACACTGTCTTTTGAATGTTTCTAGGCGTTGACATTATTGCTTGCCGCTGACCACTACTTGGTTCAAATATTGTCATTAAAACTGTGGCAGTCCACGTCCTTGATTTCTCATTAATTTCAAACAGTTTGATTTAGAATATATCGGTTATTGAATTTGAATTTGATATAAATTTAAATGTGTACGTATATATGTATATGTATGTATATATATATGTATATGTATGTATATATGTATTTATATGATTTCATTCATATTTACCATATTTTCAAATTATATATATATATATATAATATTTTCAAATTATATATATATATATACATACATACATACATACATATATACATACATACGCATACATACATATATAGATACATATATATATATATATATATATATATATACATATATATATATATATATATATATATACATATATATATGTATATATATATATATACATATATATATACATATATATATATATATACATATATACATATGCATATATATATACATATACATATATGTATATTATATATATATATATATATATATATATATATATATATATATATATATATATATATACATACATATATATATGTGTGTGTGTGTGAAAATTGTTTGTTTGGAAGAGCTTATAAGTTCCATATGCTATTATTTAAATTAAGTAAGGAACTTTAATTTCATCTCAAGCTTCCATATATGTAAACTCAAAGAATTTATTTTCACTAAATTTTTAAATAATGAAATCTCTTATCTTTTTTTTAAATCATTCTTTACAATACTTACTTTCGTTTTCTTCAAAACACAACACTTGAGTAGACTATTTAATCTACAATCCATTCATTTTCAATCATTAAAACAATTCAAGTCATGAAATTATGTTCTTCTATATATGCAAAATAGTTCAAATGCAAATCATCATGTCATTTGTGGTATGTGCACCTAGATTCCAACTGGCTTACCATTCGATCTGGGTAAACAATCCTACTTCAACCGTGTTATTGTCCTTCAACCTGTCACCCTGCAACTGCACACACTTGCACTTGCAAGTTTATCAGTAACGTTCAATTCTTGATAACATATAAGATAATTTCCAAAAGTTTGGAAAGTCAACATTAGTCAACTTCTTTCATTCAATTTTTGATAATTCCAAAATTTCCATTTAATGTTTATTGAATTTATTCAATAATTAAACTTACCATATTATAATAAATATGCAATAAAATTGGGTTATGATATGTGTGATGTTGAGATTGTCAGTTTATGATGTTATGTAAACTTGTGTGTGTAATGAGGTTTATTCCTAGGATTAGGATAAACCAAGGTTGGGAATAACCTAGTTGGTCAGTTAGATCACTTGAATGTACATTACCTTTTGGGATGGAATTATGTTATGTTGTATGTGGAATAATCTCATCAAGTGTTATTATGGTCATGTTATTTACCAAATCGAGCAAGGGGGTGGGTGAAAATATGACTACCACTTCATAGAAAAGTGAGTTTGATATTATCAAATCTTTGGACAAAGTAAGTGTAAGTTGCCACTGATACACTTGTTAGTTAACTATGAGCCAATATTGATAACTAGTAGGGAGTCTCATGCATGTAGGTGGGTACCATTGTATGGTAACATTAGTTATGCAGGACACAACACCATGCTCAGGTAGGCTTATATTATGAGTTTTACTAGACCAATCTCTTCATTGAAGGGAGGGCCATCTTACTAGCTAGGTAGATGTGCGGGGGACCACAGTAAGTCCGTGGTTGGAGGAAAAGCACTTGGGTGATACTCTCCCTCATGCAGTCAACAACTGAGATTTGAGGGTGTATGCTCCAACAAGAGGCATCTAGACCATTTGTACTTTGTTTCATTGAGCTCTTGAAAGATATGTATGTAATCATGATCTTGTATCTTTATGGAAAATGTATTTGAAAAATGAAATCATTCCTTGGGATTATGTAATGTTACTTTATTTGTGCAATGAAATTTGAAATGGGTTTATTTTAGATATACATCTTTGTTATTGAATTAGAAATTTTTTATTCTATGTGTTGGTAAACTTAAAATTTTCACATATGGGTTATAACTTAGGTGAAAACAATAGGTAAAACATTGGGCTTGTTACAAATAATCAGAAAGAGGTAAGTTTGTGGTAAGAACATATCATAATAGCCTCAAATACTTCTTAAGTCAAAAAGATTTAAATTAAAGATGATATAAATGGGTTAGAAAATTATAGGCATATAACTTTGACATAAGTATGCTAAGGGGAAGATGAATGTAGTTGTCAATTCCTTCTCCAAGAAACCTACTTTATGTTTAATGTAAAAAATTTTAGCATGTTGGAAGGCTAATCTCTTGGTGGAATATTTCAAGAATATTTTTTCTTGCAATGTTATGGAGGGAACAGTTTAGGATGACATGTACAAGGTTGTGGATGATCTTATTTTATGTAAAGATAGAATTTACCTTGTCCTAGAATCGAAGATGAAAGTGAAAATATTGAGAGCCATCCATGACACATGCTTAACAAAACATCTTGGCTATTTCAAAACATACAAACAAATCATCAAGAGGCTCATATGGAATGGACTTAAGGATGATGCCTTGTAACATGTTAGAGAGTGCTTGAATTATCAACAAAATAAGTTTGAACATACTTTCCTAGGAGGATTATTGTAGCCCGTACCAATTCTAGAGAAAAAACAAGAGGGTATATCCATGAATTTCATTATAATATTTCCATGAGTACATGGAAAAGATTGTATATTTATGGTGGTTGACAAATTAACTAATTATGCTCATGTCTTCACCATATATTTTGAGTATAAGGTGCCTCAACTTGCTGAATTGTTCTTTAGGGAGTTGTTCATATTACATGGTCTACCCAAGAATATAGTGAGTGATTGGGAAAATAGGTTTCTTAGTATGTTTTGGTAGGAGCTCGTCAAGTTAACAGGTATTGAGCTAACTCCGAGCACCAACTATCATCCTCCAATAGAGGGGTAGACAAAAATGTTAATAAATGGGTGGAATGTTATTTGTG
Source organism: Sequoia sempervirens (assembly GCA_007258455.2). Taxonomy (NCBI): domain Eukaryota; kingdom Viridiplantae; phylum Streptophyta; class Pinopsida; order Cupressales; family Cupressaceae; genus Sequoia; species Sequoia sempervirens. The sequence continues at coordinate 710,837,445 of VDFB02058242.1, read as the reverse complement.
AGATATGTTTTAGGCTAGAAAAGGACTTGGGTTAGGTGGTTGTACTTGGGTGAGCATTGCTACAATATCACCCATCATATGTTAATTGGCATGACTCCTTTCAGAACTCTATATAGCTATGATGTTGTATCTTTTATGAATTTAGTCATTCCTGATAATAAGGTACCGAAGGCCACACAAAGTGGAGAAATCTTTTGAGATTGGTGACTTGGTTTTCTTATGATTTCAACCCTACAAGAAGTCATCTTTGAAGAAAAGTGGAGTAGAGAAGTTGAAGCCTTAGTTCTATGGACCTTACAAGGTTGTGATGATAATAGGAGAGGTTGCTTACGAATTGGAGTTGCCAAATCATAGAAATATCTACAATGTATTCCATGTTTCATGCCTCAAAAAGGAACTTGAGTAGCACATTGCACCTTCTCCTAAGTTTTCACCATGAGATGAAGAGGGAAAATTGATATTAGTAAGTACCTCAAACTATTTTGGATGTTAGAGAGAGAAGATTGAGAAGTAGGAGAATCAAGGAGTATTTTATTAGATGGAAGGACTTACCTCTCGAGGATGTTGCATGGGAAGGAGAATATGTTTTGCAACACCCAACTCTATAGTTGCTTAAGGACAAACAATTTTGAGAAGGATTGTAATGTCCCATTTCTTAGGGTGAGCATTGACAAAGACTCTTAGCATATTTTATCCCCATAGGCTAATTGAGATTTTTGGAGGGGAATAATTAATTGGATAAGTCAAGTTACCTTCAATTATTATATTTTACGGACAATTTTATTAAATTATTTTATTAAAGTGACTTATTTCAAGGTCCAAAAGTGAATTAAAAAGTAAAAGTCACTTTATGGGAAATAAAGTAATATTTCTTGAAAATTTAAAAAAAGATATAAAAGGGAATTGAAAAGGAGAATTTCTCATCTTTTGGAAAAAAATCATTTTTTATTTGTGAAGTTTGGACAATTTGTTCCAAATGAAACCCTAAGATGAAAACCCTAAGGGAAAATTGGTTTTGGAGAAGGATTTCTTCCTAGCTAGTGTTGAGTGAATTTAGTCAAAGTTCACAAGTGTGCAAAAATAATTGACAATTTAAAAATTATAATTGAAGATTTTAATTTTTGGAAACTAAAGGATTACCCAAGTATTTATTTTTATACAGTCTAGTTGTGAAATTAAGAGAAGGCATATATACTAGATTTATTTTAAAAATACAAGGAAATTCATGTGAGGTATATTGCACCTAAAACTAAATACTAAAGGAAGCAAGAAGATTATTACGACATTGCTGAAGGGAGTTTGAGAAAATTGATAGTTGTAGGTATTATTTCACAAATCCCCAATTTTGATATGAGGTCATGTCAAATCAAGAAAACTCAAATAAAAAGAAGTTATGTATTTTTGAATGAGGTAAATATGGTCTATAGGTCGCAGGATTCATATTTTAGTCATCATTTTAAATAAAGGAGTTCACAAGTGTAGAGGGGTGGATGTGGGATGCTTTGGGTCTAACGTTGGTAAAAAGGCTAGATTTTTCAAGGAAGTTGCCACTCATTTTGATGTAGTGCATAGTTTGGAGTCATGGGATATAAAGAAGATATTACAAGGAGTCCCAACATTAATATTAGGGATTCTACTTCTTTCAAAGTGTGACACCACCCTTTCATGGGTGTTTATGGTGTATAGATGATCTTTGTAGTATCAAAGGGGCCTGCACATGAAAGTGGAAACAACCCAACAATTTAGTTGAACAATCATATTGAAAACAACTTGAACGATAGATCGATTCAATATTTCCTTATGCCACGACATCACATACATTTTGAGTATCTCTATTATAATTGTAAATGCATATGAAGTGTTTGACAAAATGTGTATTTTAAGTGATTAACAAATGTAATGCAATTTATGATTATAAAAAATTTGTTAGACCGTTGTCAACTATTTGTTAAATGTTCATATGTCTTAAAATCATTTGGACACCTATTGTGAGTATTTCTATTACTTAAAGAAGCTTGGTAGTTGTTTAAACACAAAATTCAAAAATATTGAATGGTTTCATACTCCCTAAATTGTTTGGCAAACTCTTTACAAGTTAAATAAAAAAAAATTGCAAGCGTGTTAGAAATTTATTGGTAAGCTAATTACATTGACACATTAATGTAAAGTCGGTACTTAGTGGGCACTCAAGTTGAAATAAATACAATAACTATCTATCCAAGTCTTCACAAATGTAAATGAGTGAATAGTCAAAAATAATCATATTAAATGTTCAATATTAATAAATTATACAAATTCATTATTACATATACGAAACAATATGAAGATTGCAATAAGAAGTAATTTACTCCAACCAATAAGAATGCTCATAAATAATTTTGAAAATATTTTTAATTAAATAATTTACATATTTACGTTAAAAAAATAAATATTTAATATAAAAGAGAAAAAATATAACAATCAATTGATTAAAAATATAAAAATTAACAGCTTAATAATGATCACAATAATATCTACTTAGAAAACCGAGACTAATAATTAATTAAATAATTCTAATATCTACCTAAAAAACCTGAGACTGATAATTAATTAAATAATTCTCATTACGATAATAGTACCAGTAAAGGCAGGTGCTAATGAAAACAAAGGTTTTTGGGGTCCACTTATTTAAAAAACAAAATTAACTGAAAAGATATGCGTGTGGGCTACCTACTTTTTTGGCCGCACTGGGGCCTGTGATTCTCTGGTTTCTTCATCAACCAGGTTTACCCTTAGCGAAAGAAACTGCGACACAATAAACAATGATTATATTTAAAAATGTGGAAAAAAACAAAAAACTATAACCACCATTCTCTCCCTGCACTCCCACGCGCAACTCACTTGTATATTCATAGATATTGTTGTTTGGAATCGATTTGAACAAAGCGCTGTATTATTGAGCACCCTAACAGATATCAAATTAACTCACTAGGTTTTATTGTGTAATTCCTGGTAAAAATGGCGGTTTCTTGCGGAACAGTATTTCGTATAGCGCTGATAGTTGCCGTCGTAGTTGCCGTGGGAATCGCCTGCTTAGCTCTTCCAGTGGACAAGGTATTCATTTATCTCTCAAAGTATTTCCAATTCTGAGCGTTTGTGTAAACTTTTCTTTGTTTGTGTAATGGATAAATTTAATTAGGGCATAACTTATCAAAATTAAGTACATATTGGCAACATATTTCTGGATTCCTTTACAGAAGTATGTGCTGCGTTGCAAAATTCAGTTTTTGGAGAAATGTAAAATGCCAAACTCCTTACACAGTCCAATTATTGAAATAATCTTCAAAACATCTTCACTTTTTATTTATTTTTGCATAAATTGGGGCACATTGCTGTGGGAGATGACAACGTGGGCCAATTACTGCAGTTTGGAGTTGATTGCAACCCACCCAAATTTGGATAATTACCTACACCAAAGCTTTCCCAATCCAAAAGCAAGCTTTGGAGTGCAAGTGCCTGGGGGGATGCGTTACTATTGCCACTCCCTCTGGCACTCAAATTACATTGTCGGCAGCCTCAGTAGTATGCCTCGTGTGCCATCTCTAAGTTGTGGTTGTTATTTACGTGATACCCATTAATTTACAGGCTACCTAGTATAGCGCATAATGCATGTCCCTAAGATGGTATTTTGTTCCACTGATAAGAATATCTTCTAGATATGTGCTACTAAATATGCTTGCCTCAGTGCAGCATGGAATTGAGCCTGGGTTAATCTCTTACAAGTTCAGCCGCTGGGACTGTGGGCCTCTTACTGCAGTGTTGGGTCAAATGTACTCATTTTCAATGCTGCACAATGCCACTTATCAAAATTTCAAGAATTACTTGCATCAGTTGTTTGCCAATACAAGAGGAGGCTTGGGGTGCAAGTACCCAGAGGCATGCATTAGTATTATCCTTCCCTCTGTTACTAATATCACATTAATGGCAGTTTTAGTGTTATGCCTTGTGGGCCCTCTAACTTGATTCTATTATATATGCGGCATCCATTAATTTACAAGCTGTTTATCGTAGTGCATATCCGTGTGTTGGGATTTTGATCCCTTCAATAAGAGTGTATGACATATCCTCTGAGTTATTGGCTATGTTAGTGCAGTTTGGAGATTTGAACCTGGGTCACTTTCTTATGTGTTCTGGTATTGAGATTGTGGACCACCTTTCAGTGGTGTAGAGGTGACACTATGGGTTACTTACTGTAGTGGGGTCACATGTTCTCATTTTCAATGCTCCACATTGCACAACATCACTTACCCCAAATTTCAAGAACTGTCTGTACCAAGGCTTTGCCAATCCAAAAGCAGGCTATGGGTTGCAAGTTGCAGGGGAGATGTGCTAGTATTGTCCCTCCTTCTCTTACTGAAATTCTTGGCAGTTTCAGAGCTATGAGTTGTGGTGGTTATCTATGCTATGTCAATTGTATACGAGCTATTTAGTGTAGGGCATATCCTTATGATGGGATTTTTTTTGCTCAATAGGAATATTTCTCTATATGATATGACCTCTGAGTTATGGGCTGTCTTAGTATAGTGTGGAGATTCGAATCCAGGTAACTCACATACAAATGTACTGTTTTTCGATTACATCACAAGCCATTTGACATGTTTAAATATTTTTTTGATAAAGGGTAAAAGGAGGTTTTTGAAAGGTGCTTGACCCTTTTACAAGAGCACAATGCCTACCAGGCATCAAACACAGCACAAGGCTGAAGCTCATCAGTCCCACAAAATCAAACAGTCCCCAAACCATTGTAGGATGATGCACAAAGGAAACACCACTAAGGAGCATAATGGCAAGGATGGAGAAAGAAGAAACCACTTTCCTAGACAAGGGGAAGAGAAAGGTCAAGACACACTCAAAAGACATAATCCAAAAATTGATTTGAGTATGTGCAAAGCTAATAACTATTGCTCTCATTGTAAGATCGAAGGGCATTGGGATGGCAAGTATTGGAATCAACATCCAAAGCTTCACCCAAAGCATGGTAAAGATGAGTGGACAGCCACTTGGGAAAGAGAAGCACACCAAACATGTCCCAAGGGAGATCAACTCTCACAAAATGCTATACCACCATTGCTCTAAAACATTGCTGTAAAACATGTATACTTCGTTTGGTTAAGCATGGGCAGCACTATGGAACATGTTTGGGTGTTGTATGCATGTGCACTTTGTAATGCCCTCTCCTTAAATACATTTCTAGTTTTGCTGCAGCAGTCTTTCCTTTACCCTGCAATTTCCTTAAAGGAAGATAATAAAGGGGGCATTTAAGGAGAATAATCAATATTATAAAAAAAGTAACTGAAATTTAATAAAGTTTAGTTTTAATGAAAAGTCAAAAGGCATGCAAATGAAGAGTTATGTCTATTAATGAACAAGGCTTTATAAGGAAGATAAATGAAGAGGAAGGAGGCATCAAGATGTGAAGAAATATTATATATTTTTCCTTGTGAATTATTCAGCCACCAAGGATGAAACCCCTCAAAGGTTCAAAGATTTAAGGATGAAAAATCTTAATTTTTCTTGCCAAGTTAGTGGATGAAAACCCCTAACTTTAGATAGAAACTAGGAAACATTTCCAGACATTTAATATTTTCAAATTTGTATTAATGCTTCAAATATGAAGTTTATAATTATCAAAATTATGAGTTTAAAGTTAAATTAGTATTTATAATTCATAATGCAAGTATTATTATGAGTGTGGAATATTTATTTAAGGCAAAAATAAGGAAATTTTAGAAAGGGACATTACAATAGGTATCAAAGCCTTGATCTTGCCAGTCTGTAGGGTTGAAAGCTAACATATGAGTTCGGATATAAAATGGACATATTAGCAAAACGGGAACTTAGGAGAAAGAACATGGATTGGCAACCTAAATTCTTACCAAAAGAAGAAGACATAGATCCTATACAAAAGATGTTGCTGAAAATACAAAAGGACCAAGAAAGGTATCTGTTTGAAGCCCCCAAAATCCTTGACCAATATCAAGGGATGTTTGATAAAATTAAATCTGTAATTTCCTTTGATGATTACTTGGATTGGCTTGAAGAAAGATGCCCAAATAAAAGGGGCCTATATTGTTAGTTTTAGATCATATTTAACAGAAAGCAGAAAAGTAAACATAGAACAATGAACACAAAATTTTATCCTGGGAAAACCCTCCTACTCGAGGGAGAAAAACCCAGCAATTTATTCACTTATAAATCAGAAATAGAAGTGCAGAAATAGCACTCAGAATCAGGCCCTAGAAAGGCCGAATCTCATACAATAGATCAGCACTTAAAGATAGTGCGAATTCCTCAGATACACAAAAATATCAACTCTTCTTCTAGAAGCGAATCTGCTCCTCTTGAATGCGAATCTGCTGCTGAAGGAAATTGAATTTAGAAATGGAATGAATTGATTGCATAATGTGGAGACTCTTATCTCCATTATATACCAAACTAGGCAAGCTCTCCTCTTGAGTCGACCTAGAAAACATATTATTTGTTTTATAATAGAAAGGCTGACTTTCCTTGAATAAAATATTCTTTAAGAAAAATACCCCCTGCCGCTACAAAACACTAGCACTCCCTCTTAGCTAGGGAGGTATTCTCAAGTATCTTTGTCATGGAGTCTCTCAACATGACGTCCACAATGGCTACACCCAATTGTGGGAAAACAACTTAGTCTCAGAGATGTGATCTTGTACAAGGGTTTTCACCTCATATTTCTCAGTCTCAGAGAAATATACACTACAAGGGTTTTCACCTCATATTTCTCCGTCTCAGAGAAATATACACTACAAGGGCTTTCACCTCATATTTCTTTGTCTTCAGAGAAATATACGCTGCAAGGGCTTTCACCTCATATTTCTCAGTCTTAGAGAAATATACGCTGCAAGGGCTTTCACCTCATATTTCTCCGTCTCAGAGAAATATACGCTACAAGGGCTTTCACCTCATATTTCTCTGTCTCAGAGAAATATACGCTACAAGGGCTTTCACCTCATATTTCTCTGTCTCAGAGAAATATACATTACAACAAATATTAATGATGCTGTGACTCCCTCTGGAGCTGGATTGCTTTCCTCAGCACCATTTCTGACCCTGCCATATTTTAATCCTAATTTCAGAACCCTAATCCTCTTCTTGGACATGATCTCAACTCGTGCCTTGAATTCTCGAAATCTAACTCCCTTTGAATGGCAGGAGTGTAGTCGAGGGATGAATCCATATCCATTGGAGCCTCCTGCTCCTCCTGCTCCTCACTGACTATATCCTTTAGGTCACCTGAAGGCTACCTACTCTTTAAAGGAGACATCCCGACTTATTTCAAGCAAGGCATTCAATGATGCAATAATATCAAACTATTCAACCAGTTGTTTGCTGCAGTAGTAGTCTTCAGTGAATAAGCAGTACTTCATCAATAATCTCCAAGAATCGTGTAAATAGTGAACTCTATACTCGTAGTAGATCTGAACTTGTGGAAGAATCGGTCTCAAGTATCTTGGATTTGATATTTGTTTGAGACACCCATTTACAAAATGCCTTTACGAGCTCTAATATGTAGAGGAGCCCAATCACTGTCATCTCTTTAACGAGGTTGGGCATTGACCACCTTCCTCCTTCGCTTCGCCATGAGAGAAACTAGAGCAAGCATTCAAATGTGGACAAACACAATGTCTTTCCCTTCAAGCATCGTGAGATAGGGGATCAAGGATGCGTGAACATAACTTTACTTCGAGAATTCCCTGAACAAAGGATTCCCGAGATCTCTTCCTTCCCCTTTCTACTCTCCCTCAAATGCTTAAGCCATAATTGGCATCTGAACACCAATCTACCATCCTTTCCGCCCTTGAAATCCTTATGCAATCTTTGATAATTAATCCATCATCCTTTTGCTCCTTGATCCATCCTACATTTTAAAGAGATTAACAATAGTTCATAAAATCAAACTACCTCGAAGCATGTAGTCATCTAGCAAATATCATTAGATGGAACAATTAAAGGAATGATACATAATAGAACTTATCTTTGTTGATTCAGAATCTCCTTAAATGCTGCACTTAAATCCTCTTCAGGTCTGCTCTTATCTCTCCTTTAGATCTGCTCCTATGTATGCATTAATTCTCCTTCAATTTGCTAAAACATTCAGTTTAGATCTGCATCTAAAGTCTGCTTCAGATCTGGTTGATGCCTTTGAAGAGCAGATCTCAAATTTGAATAAATTATTTTGGACAGTCAGCTTAGCTCTGCAATTTTCGCCCCTGGACTGAAACCACGATTTGCATCCAGAATGCTATACAGACAACGACTTATTTAAATAATATTTGCTCCTTAATCATGCGCTCAAAAATTCTGAAATTACTCCTAGATCAAAATAAATATAAGCTCTCCAAACGAATAAATTCTCCACAAAATCGAATTTATCATCACACAAAGTGCTGCGCTCAGTAGTAATGTTTCTCCACAAGAATCGCTATATTATATATCCTTTAATTGGCTGCCCCACTGCCCTTGAGGAACCACGACCTGAGGCAGTGTATTCACCCTTCAAAGGTGCCAGTCAATGTACCACTATGTTGAATCAATCCTTCTAAGCTCAAGAATTTCTTCTTCAAAACAATCAGTTCTCTAATAACTGTAAATGACCCACAAAAATTTTGTAATAGTCAAATCAATATGCCCAGAATTTCTGATGATGCGCCTTCAAAAATCGTATTTTCCAATAGTTCAAAATATCTCCAATCTGCTATGAGTCAAATTGCTTAGTCAAATCTGATCGGATATTCCTGAACTTGGCTCTAATACCATGTTAGTTTTAGATCAGATTTAACAGAAAGCAGAAAAGTAAACATAGAACAATGAACACATAATTTTATCCTGGGAAAACCCTCACTCGAGGGAGAAAAATCCAGCAATTTATTCACTTATAAATCAGAAATAGAAGTGCAGAAATAGCACTCAGAATCAGGCCCTAGAAAGGCCGAATCTCATACAATAGATCAACACTTAAAGATAGTGCGAATTCCTCAGTTACACAAAAACATCAACTCTTCTTCTAGAAGCGAATCTGCTCCTCTTGAATGCAAATCTGCTGCTGAAGGAAATTGAATTTAGAAGTGGAATGAATTGATTGCATAATGTGGAGACTCTATCTCCATTATATTCCAAACTAGGCAAGCTCTCCTCTTGAGCCGACCTAGAAAACATATTATTTGTTTTATAATAGAAAGGCTGACGTGCCTTAAAATATTCTTTAAGAAAAATACCTCCCGCCGCTACAAAACACTAACATATATAACTATATAAGGAGGTCGAGAATGAAAGAAGAAAAGTTGGAGGGTGTTAAAGAAATCAAGAAGCAAGAAGAACAATTAAATTTAGAGTCACAAGACATAATTAAGCAAGAACATAAGGGACTAAACATACAAGAAAATATTGATGAAATCAAGGAGGAAAAGGCATCACTTGATGGAAGCAAAGAGTTTAAAATGGAGGAACATACACTATCTTTTGAACTTCCAAAGGTTGAACCATTGATTGATCTTCAGAGTACCATCATGGATGGACATGCATTGGAAGAAAATATTGAGTCACAATGATAAAAGTGTTGAAGGTATCTCCACAATTTCTATATCAGCAGAGGAGGGTGAGCTCTTGTTGGTAGCCTAAGGCATGAAAATGATGATCATAGTTTAGATTGGTTGTTTCCTATTCCATTGCAAAATTCTTGTCATCATGGAAAACATGGAAAGAGGGGTGATAGATAAGGGATACAATGTGCAATATAGGGCATGTGGACTCTTTGTTTCAAGTTCCAAACTATTTTTGCACATGGAGTCCAAATGATCTCTTAAGGATCAAAGTGGATCAATGTTCATGGTTCATAGATCACTCATGGAAGCTAAGTACCACAATTGAGGACAAGATCATGGGTGATGGCCAAACGGAGATAGTCACCCCGGGGTGCTGGATGCTAGATGATGGCAAGCAAAATAGGTGTCATTTTCATGTTCAAGATTTTATGAGTAAGTATAGTATGGTGCTTTGGATATCAAACCACAAACAAGTTGATACATGAAGGATGAGACTCTACAAATTCCTAGCATCATTAAGGTCAAGCAATTCGTCATCACTTGGGGTGAACACGAGATATACAAAGACTTTTGTATCATGGATCTGGAAGGGTGGGAATCCAAGAGAAAGTGGGTAGAGCTTCAAGGCATTAAAGATGGAGCTTCAAGAGTTGCCATGGCTAGGTGTAGGAAATATCAATGGGTGACAATCACAACCTCTTCCAAAGATGAGATGCTTAATCATAGTGGTATTTGGTCTATTACACTTCTAGGGTGGCTACCAAATGGAACAATTGTAAGATGGGACTTTCTTGTTGAGAATCAATAACTTGACATAATAAGGATGAGTAATGGTTGCAATAGGTACGAGCCAAGGGCCATTTTGAGTATGGACTCCAATTATAAATCTGCTGCCCTTAACATTTCTAGCACTTCCCATGTTTTCTTTGCAGCCAAAGAAGATTTTTCAGTCACATGGATGGGGAGTTTACAGCCCATTACCATTATTGTGATGTTTACAGCTAGTACAAGGTTGTTTCCAGCCATTGCATTTTTGGTTCTGAGCAAAATAATGTAATGTTACAGCCAAGGTATGGAAAACATCTCTTGGTTTAATATTGAGTGTAGTAGGTAGAACATGTGGAGATCACTAAGTGCAAACATTCCAGCATTTTTAGTGCGGATGGGGGAAAGATTTGGGGCAATGAATGATTTTTACAGCCATCTTCCAGCCCACATACAATTTGATCCAAACCATCTTGCAAGTCGTAAATCTTGGGACATCATGGTAAGAATCTTTGGAGTCCAAGGTAAATATTATAACATCAATCTAGAAGAGGCAAGCATAATTGTTGGCATGCATGGGTCACATTTCTTTGATAGGTACACTATAGAAATGAAGTTCAATGAAATGGAAGGTAAGCATGGTAATTCTAAAGGTGCACTGAATGACCTAATGGATGGAGATTTTTTACATGATTTTGAAACACAAGGAAAAGAAACAAAGAAGGAAAAAGAACATTTAGAGCCTGAACCCCAACAAATTATCAAAAGGGTTGTAGCACTAAAGCAGTCAGTGCCTTGGACCCAAATTTGTTCTAAGGAATCTCCTCCTAATCAAGAAAAGTAGATTTCTCCTATTGCCAAAAAGACTAATGATAGCTGAAACAAACTTAGAAGAGAAAGTCTTTGCTTCCTATGCAAGGAATCTTGGGAGCCAAGTCACAAGTGTCTGAGCAAAGAAGTGATGACATTAGAAAAAGAGTGGGGAAAATCTGATGTACAATCAGAAAATAAGGTGAAATATGAGGAAGTAAACACATCAAGGCCACATGTTGAAGAAAAGGTTTCAATAGTTACTACCATTGGTAAACAAGTTGGAAAAATTGACATTGCCTGGGAATTAGAAATGATGAATTTAGAAGATGATTGTTCAGAATTAGGCCAATATGAATGGTCTAAATAGAAAGTTGATTTCCCATTTTATAGTAGGGATGATTATCAAATTTTCCCCTGGGTTGCAAATAACCCACTTTTTGAAATGGATGCAAAAAAATTGTCCACTGGGATAATCCACTTTTTGAATTAAAGGCAGAAACATATTCTGGTTCAACTTTTGTAATTTGTGATAATATTAGAGTAGCGCAGCGGAAGTTGAATTGTGAAATGCTTCTTCATAAAGAACAACTCTTGGGAATGTTAGAAGTTGCATAGAGAGAACAATTAGTAGAGTTGGATATGACTCAAGGAGTTTTGCAAGGCAATATGGATAGTCGAATAAAATTGCTTGAGGACAAGCAATCTTGGGAAGGGTGGACAGTAATGCCCCTTCATTAAATACATTTCTAGTTTTGCTGCAGCAGTCTTCCCTTTCTCCTGCGATTTCCTTAAAGGAGGATAATAAAGGGAGCATTTAAGGAGAATAATAAATATTATTAAAAAACCAAAATTTAGTAAAGTTTAGTTTAATGAAAAGTCAAAGGGCATGTAAATGAAGAGTTATGTCTATTAAAGAAAAAGGCTATATAAGGAAGATAAATCAAGAGGAAGGAGGGATCAAGATGTGAAGAAATATTATATACTTTTCCTTGTGAAGTATTCAGCCACCAAGGATGAAACCTCTCAAAGATTCAGAGATTTAAAGTCGAAAACCCTTTATTTCTCTTGCCAACTTAGCGGACGAAAACCCCTAACTTTAGATAGAAATTTAGGAAACATTTCCAGACATTTAATATTTTCAAATTGGTATTAAAGCTTCAAATCTGAAGTTTATAATTATCAAAATTATAAGTTTAAAGTTAAAGTGTTAAACTAATATTTATAATTCATTATGCAAGTATTGTTATAAGTGTGGAATATTTATTTAAGGCAAAAATAAGGAAATTTTAGAAAGGGACAATACATTCTTTCAGTTGTTGCACAAAGACATAAAAGGCTTTTAGGAAAATCAGTAAAACTGGTAGCTTAGGTAGCGCTATGAGCAGGTTCTTCAGTGTTGTAACCATGTATATTTTGGTTTCCATTCCATTGTAATGTAAACATTGTAGGTTGTAACTTGTTTCACTTGTTGATGGTATGCCAAGAAGAGAGAATTAATACCACTTGAATCGGTAAGTAAGGGCCTGCTAAGGGCATCGTAATGATGGTTTTCATAATTGTATTTTGCATGAATTTTCATCACAGCTGTAGCATGTGCATGATTGTAGGTTGAAAGCTCTTTTGCTATCAGTTGTAAACTTTGTAAAATGTATGGCCTTCATTATGTTGGTGATGCAATAGGAAGTGCTATTCATAGCAAATTGTATGAAAACAGCAATTAATAATATTTTTCATGGCATTGTAATGACCTTCATTGTAACACGGGTTGCAATAGGAAGGAGAAACATGCATGACAGCAGTTTATAAGTGTAGCATGAAGAGATCAATGTTTTCACATGCTATCCAGGCCATGGTAATCATTGTAGCGTGTCGCTGTGTTGTATACATTACAGGAGGTTGAAGAGAGCCAATGAGAAGCATAATTTTAAATAAAAATAAAAAAATCAGTAGCCACCATTGAGTTGTTCATGGGAAGGACACAAAGATATATCAGGTATGGGTTTCAACCATGAGAAGAGTATCACTACCTTCTACCTTATAGCACTACTATTGGAGTTGAGCATTTTTTGAAGATGTGAGGGAGTCTTGTTCCAATCAAACACAGGAGACCTATGAATGCAGAAAACCACTACCTTCTACCTTGAAGCACCTAGAGCTGAGCATCACCTCGGAGGATGAACATGGGGATGTGCAGGAGTCTTGTTTGAGATGCATGTGCAGGAGTCTTTTTTGAGATGCATGGACCCAGACATTTCAGAAATGGAAAATTTTCTATTTTTCAAGAATAAGCATTTGTGGGACTAGAAACCTTCAAATAAGGGAGTTATGATTCTTAAGAACCCAAGAGGGTTGATCCATAGTGAACCAAGAATCCCACTTGTCTTTTCTTTCCTCTGACTCTCTCCCCAAAATAAAACAAAATGCTCCACACATGACTCTTCATATTCCACATGACTCTTCACTCCTTGCACATGACCTTTCATGTTCCCCCCCTCCCATGACTTTTCATGTTCCTTCACAATTCCTTGTGTCCCACAGATGCCCATTCCCTAGATCAAGAAAACCTATTCAAAGATGTGCAGAGGCTGAATTAGAGCATGGAGGCATTCCATAGTCAATGTGTCATCAAGGGTAGCAAGTTGGAGTGCTGAAGTGACTAGGAGAAGAGAAATTACAGCTGGAGAATGAAGTGGCAGACTTGGTAGTTGTGAATAGCAATCAAGTGTTGTAATTTCTAATCACTGTAATTGTTTTTTTGAGCAATAACAATCAGGTGGACGAGCAATTGCTGCTACCAACTAGTTTTTCCCCACTTTTGGGGTCTTCTAGGATTTTTTTTTTTTCTGTTGTGTTGCAAACTTTCTTTGTTCTTAATTCTTATTTCTACTCTAAACAATATTCCAATCTTCTAAATAACTTTCATTTGAGATGCTCAATAAGCATAACATTATAAATTGTTTGGTTTGTTGATTTCTACTTTAAATCAAAGAAATTTTGGATCAATAAGTAGGAAATATATGAGGTAATAGGAATGTCAAAATGCAAAGCTAGCATTAAGGCAAATATAATGACCATCATGCATGCACAAAATGAAACATTACTTAGGGTCAACTTGTTGGTGCATTACAGTCCTCCCTTTGACTGTAGTACTATTGTTGCAAGATAAAATGTTATAGGTGAAGCAAAGGAGGATAGAAAAATCCTAATAAACCATAATAAAGGCTACCTTAACCTGGTATATATTGCTGACATCCTCTATTCCTATCATAAAGATCCTTTACCTTTTTATCTGTAAGTGTAGAGGAATTTGTTGTAAGTGCACATAATGGAGATATAGAGTGGTTGTGTTCAAGAATAGGCAAAAACAACAAAAGAACACCCTTGACATTGGCTGAGAATGTTAGTCAAACTTAACTAAAGCCAAGTGGGTCGAGGAGAATCCCAAGGAGAGAAAGGATGTTACCCTTATATTTATAAAATCAACATTGAAGTACAAGATTATATTTTGACTTTAAAGTCTATTTTATAATTAACAGGAAACATGGGTAGTTTAAGGTGTTTGTGAGTGGTCTCATCATTAGGAGCAATAAGAAAAGAGATATTTCTTAAAGTTTCTTTAGATTCAAACTTCGCCAAATTTCAGGATTCTAGCATTTTAGGATGACTGTTGGATAGTGAAGGCAAGTGATGACAAATTGTGACAACCATATAAAGACATGAAAAAGTGGAGAAAACGTAAAGACCTACCCTCTCACAACAAGATTACTCCATCCAAACTACTCCAATCTTGATTGGGAGGCTAATGTGCAAACAAGTCCTTGACAAAAGAAAGTGTTACTAAAGCATTTTGATTTTATAGTTTATGTAGACTTTAGGAACTATTAATATAAATTTACAAAAAATAAAGAGGTTCATAAAGCTTTGGTGCATGAAAAAGAAGTGGAAATTTTGGTTTCATATCAATCTTGAAGAAGAGTGTGAGGATTGATATGAAGAACAAGATGATGAAGAATACTAAATTTATAAAGCACTGTAAGGTAGAGTGTAACAAGGGATGGGGAAATAAGCAAAAGGAAGAATCTTGAAACAATTATGAGGACTTGGGTGCTTGGGAACAAGGTCATTCTCTTCATTTGCTCAATAGATAATGGAACAAGTGGAATATAAGGTTTGAAGAGTCAAATGCAAAAGAAAAAGAAGCTCACTATACAAAGATTGTATATACTGACATCCACATCGCCGTGCGAGGCAATAATCACAGAGACATAATGTGAAGCAGCAAAAGGGAAATGAGCATGGCTATAGATGGAATTGAAGAAGCAACCACTATGAATATTCTTGGCACCAAAAGAACAATGATGATAGACATAAATGGAATCAGAGAAAAGACAACTGCAATTAGACACAACTTTGATGGTTCATGAACCATGGATATGTAATTTGTGCTAGGCACAAGAGTCTTTGATGCATAATTGACGAAGTAACTAAAGTTTAGACCTGCTTAGCTAATCTGCAAATTATGTTGAACATACAATAATCGTTAATGAAGAATATGGAAGTGTCATTACACATTCAGTAGAGATAAAATATAGCAAACAAAGCTCATATATTCTTCATGAACAGAATATTGTAAAGAGAATACTCTGAGGGAGTAAAAAATCCAAAACTGTTATCCTTGTTGGTTGAATCCTAAGAAGGATTGTGTGGTGTTGAGAATGAGCACATATTTTGAATTCAGTTTTTGAACTATCTCGTTAAATCAGAGAATGCAAAATCAATTACACTACAATATGATATGAGAATGAAAACGGTTGCAAGAACTTCTTTGTGTCTTGGTTTCTTCAGCTTCCTTGGTTGCTGCCTGATCTCAAAAATAGAGTGTTATTTGGTCATGGAGGCTTGTCTTGTACATGTGAAGTTGGATATCTTATGCATAGTGTTATGCAATGTGACAAATGAATGTTGTATAAGATGCAAATTTAGCTTTGAGAAGTATGACATTATCTTAGGGTGGTACAAACTTGATTCTAAGGTCCTTGCACTGCTAAGATCATTCATCATTCACCCTTTCTTGAAGAGAAGTGGTCCCCATTGTGTGGGTGGTTAGCTGCAAAAACTGAACTTGGAGTTGCAAGAAAGTTTACCACTTTGTTTGATCTGCATATTCCCATTTCTTCACAATTGAAGCAACTGACTAGTGCTATGCAAGGAGTGAGTAGAGGTAGTGTCAATGAGTTCATCTTGTTCTGCTTGATTCAAATATGCAGGATTCAAATTTGAAGGATGTTAGACTACAAAAGACATGAGAAAAGTTGGTGTGTATGGATTGAGAAGCTCAAGATTGAAGACTAGATGCATTCCAAGTATTAAAGTAGGTCTAGGATGAATGCATTCTCATGAAGAGTGCAAATTATGGTATAAGGACCATATTGTAGTGGTTTGAATCTGCAGTGAAAACCTTGGATTTTTTTTTCTGCAATTGCAATGGAACTTTGTCACCAATATGAAAGTGTATGGATTTTGATGAGAATCTTGATGTTCCATGTGCTTTCATTGTTGGTAAGCCATAATCTGCTAAATGTGGTAATGCACCCACTCATCGTGCTGGAAGAACTTAAAGCTTTATTTAATTTCTTGGTCTTCACAATAGTTTCAAATTGGGCATACAAAGCAATTTCAAAGTGGACGCATTAGCCACAGAGACAAGATACAGTACAAATGAATATGAAATTTATATTCCAGCATGATATGGTCCTGAGTTTGTATTCACTTTCACAGCCTGATAATTTACTTTACACTTATTTTTTTATTAAAAAAATCTCCTTACTTTACCAATACCATTGTGGATAGCCTGAGCAAATGTACAGTGGTTTTCATACGTTTGTGACTTTGATTATCATTTACTTTTTGAATTATTTTTGCATGATCATTATCACTGCTTATGGTATAAATTTCATATTTGTTTCGAATTGCTGAGCTTGTGTTAATAACAGATTTTTTGATCTTTTACAGATGTTAAAAGACTTCCTTGTTTGGATTGACAAGAATGTGGGTCCTTGGGGCCCTCCTGTATTGTAAGTATCATATCAATATTATCTTAAATAGTAACTTTTATAATTTCAGTAAGATAATTTCCTTGTATATGGCCTTAATTTTTCATGTAGATTTGTTTGTGATTTCTTCTTAAAAAGTCTTTTTTATGTGGGGTGAATGAGGATTAAATGGGTTTCTCTCACACAAAACACAAGGACTTCATCAGAAGTCAGAATTTAACTGTATTAATTGAATGTAAAAGTAGCATTTAACACCAAAAAAATTCTTTGCCTAAGAATGGGTCATCAGGACATACAAGACCAATTCAAAGAGTTTACTGGTAGCATGTACTGACATATTTTGTATGCATATCAAATGAGAAGAGTTTGTCAAAACAATTAAGATAGTTTGCACTTTGCAGGCTCATGTCTGGATATGCATCAGAAATTCAGAAAACATCAGACATTTAAAAACCTCAATCAAACCCTGGCTGGTAGATCGGCAATCCACACACTTGTTGCTTCCAACCGCATCCTCGATTCTGCTCACAACCACTAGGTGCTCACTGATCCTTTTCTGCTTAGCCATCTCTTGATTTCGAGGGATGGAAGAAATCCTATGCAGATTTCACACTTTGTGGATTCTATAAGTCTGCCTTAGCCTTTGTCTTAGTGGAAGACTTGCTGATTTAGCTGTAATCACTGGCAATTGGAAATGGGGTGCTGTTGGCAGAGCATGGAGATGTTCTTGCTTGTCACATGGGAGGTTAAACCATCAGGTATGAGGTAGATTTACTCACATAGTCATGAATGTTTTGTATAGTCTTATGCCACTTGTATGAGAGCATGGAGATGTTCTTGCTTGTCACATAGGAGGTTAAACTATCAGGTATGAGGTAGAGCTATTCGCATATGAATGAATGTTTTCTATAGTCTCATGCCACTTGTATGCTTCCTCAACCTTAGCCAAATGTTCTTTCAACAACTGAATTTCGTATGCCTCTCTGCCCAAATTCTATGCATTCTATTTACTAGTAATGGGCCCCAAAAACATGTGGATGATGATGGCTTGAGTCTCCTTGCTGTTAACATTCTTAGCTATTTGTTCACAGAAGTTGTATTGCAGTGATTACAAATAAATTTTATTTCCCGGCCTAACCTTCAAAATACCCTCACCAAATACCATTCAAATTCAACATATTTGAATATTTCAAAACCTTAGTATCTGGGATAATGAAGGCTGCCATAAGCAGTTTATTTGAAAAGGCTATATGATACATTATATTTGTTTTAGAAATTCTATTGATTTAAGACAGGCTAAAGATTGAGAAATTTATTCTTACAGAAACAGGAAGATGTAGGGCATAACCTTCCAGCCATTGCCCAGTTTAGTAGCAAGATGCTTGAAAGCATTTGGTCTTAGTTTAATCTAAAGAATGTGAAATTGGTTTGTATATCTTTTTTGTTAGACAAAATACGCTTTCATTATATTGCATGATAAACTAAGGCTTAGGCTGGGATGGTGACACTTTCTCAGTGTCACATTCTAGTTACATTCCATGAATTAGAAGATAGATTTGTTATTAAAATAATATTTATTATTTATTTATTAATGCTCAACTATTGTAAATTACTGTAAAATAGTGATAAGATCGTCTCTGATCTTATCTGGAGTTTCTTTTTAGAAACTTCCCGTTTTTGTAAATTCTGTAAACTATTTATTGAGCACATTGCTCAATGTAAATACATTCAAATTTTTACCAATTACTCTTCGTAATATGGTATCAGAGCCAGCACGCTCAAAGTGAATTTTTAATTCATAAAAAAATCGTTTGAGATTTTTTTTCAGTTTTTTGAATTAAAAGTTTTCAAAATCTTCTCTGCAAAATTTCGAAGATTTTTTGTGAGTGTTGAAATTTCAAATTTTTTTTTGTGGCTCTTGAAAAAAAAATTTCTTGGGCTTTTTGCAAAAATTTTCGTGGCTTTTTTTCAAGGTTGCGTCTTGCAATTTTAGTGGTTGCATCTCTGGTGGTCGCGTGTGTTTCCTGGACACGAAATACTTGAGGACGCCTTCATTCTCCTGTTCTATCTGCGAGTTTCAAAAGGTTCTGGTCGTGTTTGTGCAGGCGTGATTTGTATTTGGTTTCTGCCCACGTTTCCTGTAACGCCCGCGCGACCTTCTCTCAGGTGTTTTTTTCTGTTTCCTGGCGACGGAATTTTAGCACGCGTTCTTTGTTTTCTGGCGCGTTCTTTGTGTTTCTTGGTGTGTAAAGAAAGACGTGCGTTTGTGGTTCTCAGGACTGCGATTTTCAGAGTTTCTGTGCCATTTTTTTGATGATTTTTTACCTGCGTTTTTTCTTGAATAAAAACGCGATTTCAGCCTTATTTTGAGATGCGATTTTCATTCGTTTTGGGAAATCGTGGTTGCCCAAGGCTTCTGCAAACTTTGTGCTGCGATCTCAGAATACTTCAAACAATTTTTTGCAATTTTTTGAAGCTTTAATGGCAGCCTAGGGTTTTTGCCAGTTCGTCTAGGGTTTTGACCCTTTGTTTCAAGGCGGAAATTTATTTCGATTGCAGATTCTTGATGGGTTTTTCGAGATCTCAATTGGGTTGGTCTCCGATTTTTCTGGGTGCATTGTTTTCCATGCCTCGAATTTTGTGCTAGCGGATTTGCATTGTTTTTCGTGCCTGAACCTGCCTTAGTGTATTGAAACTTGTGCCTCGGGTTTTGTGCATCAGCCTCTTCTCAGTACCTCATTTTTTGTGCCTCGAAAAGCGTGAAGATGGCTAGTTTGAACATCATTATGTTGGAGGGCAATCAACGATTGAACGGAAAAAATTATAACACCTGGAAGTAGCGGATGATGACAATCTTTGAATACCGCTGCCTTGATCAAATGATCCTTGGTAATGCTACTTGTCCCACAACGGTGGGTAAGGATCAAGAGAAGTTTGATGAGCAAAATCGTGAAGCGGTGATGCTTATTAAGCTTTCGGTTACTGATGATCAACTCCCTCAGATTCCGCCTGGAAAATCAGCTAAGGAGATTTGGGATCATTTGAAGGGTTTGCATGAAACTTCCGACAAAAGCCGTGTGTTTTTCTTGAAGAATATGCTGTTTTCTACCGTGATGGATGAGAAGACAACTCTGTAGGCGCACTTGAACAAAATCCAGGAGATCCGAGATCAATTGGAGGCTATTGGTCAGAAAATGGAGGAGGAAGACATGGTCGTGATCACTCTGAAGAGCCTACCTAAGTCCTATGAACATTTCATAGAGACTCTCAACATTACGTCTGCTAATGTTGACTTGAAGTTTTCGGAGCTTTGCACTATCCTCTTGCAGCAGGATCGCTAGAAACAACAATTTGGTAGCAGTGCATCCTCATCCTCTACAGAGCAAGCCTTTGTAGCTAAAACCCAGCCCAAGCACAAAGGGAAAGGTTAGCCTTCACAGTAGAAAGGCTCAAGTCAACCCCCGACCAGCCCTAAGAAGAAGAATATTCAGTGCAACTATTGCCACAAGTATGGACACATAAAGAAGGATTGCCGTGCACGTTTGGCTTCTAAATAGAAGAAGCAGGGAGGGTCTCAGCAGAAAGCGAATGTCGCCGAGCACTCTGAGCAAAGGAATCTGCCTTTTATGCATTCATGGCAAAAAGGCCTGCAGACCATGTAAAATCCTTTGCTTGGTACATTGAATCTGGTGCCTCGTGTCATTTCACTCATAGGCGTGACTGGTTCACAGACTTCTCTCCATGCATTGACTTAGTTATTTTTGGAGGAGGCGAAGAATACACAGTTGTCGGTACTGGCACTGTTCAGGTTCAGTCTGGCGGGAGGAATCTCATATTCCTCAACGTATATTATGTACCTGATATGGAGCTCAACCTTCTCTCAGTCAGTTAGATCATGCGACATTCTCCTCAGCTGGATGTGGTTTTTAGCTCGCACAAATGTTCTATTGTAGATCAGGAGACTTGCACAACAGTGGCCGTTGGTATAGAGGATCATGGCCTCTACAGGCTTGTGGACACAGGTGATTCTTCGGAGTTAGCCATGGCAGCTAGA